>LR778284.1:370251-476097 GCA_902810595.1 Coregonus sp. 'balchen'
CCATTAACTATTATAGCTTAAAAATAATATGGTGACATTTGTTTTGATTTAGAATGGACCATTATCATGCACCTGTATCGAGAAAATATACATGTCATCTATGCACTTAAATAGCAAATGGTGGTTTATTTTCATGCCAGCCAGGTAGGCTATACTCCTGTTATAAATATAAGCAATGTGCTTAATATGAGGAAAGTTGAGAAATAAATATAGTAGGCCTAGCCTATAGAAAGCTGATGGGATCCTCCTCTTTTTAATAGAGGCCATCACTCTGTTTTCTCCCGCAATTGCATAGCCTACAGAACTGTTGCTCATGAAGTGTTTGATTAGATTTTCGAAGACATTTGCATTGATGTCAGAGTGATTAGAGGGACAATAGAGTGCTGAGTACCAGGCAGTTAGCAAGTTTGGTAGGCTACTAATGACCAACAGCAGCATCAGAGCTTGGAGAAGCCTAATTACCGTGACTAAAGGGTCATGTGGAATTTGACTGCCTTCATGACTCGTGACTTCTGGTGTGGCGGTAATAAGGTCACTGCAACAGCCCTATGTTATACTCCTCAATCCCATCGGAGGAGTCCCAGAACATATTCCAGTCTGTGCTAGCAAAACAGTCCTGTAGCGTAGCATCTGCGTCATCTGACCACTTCCTTATTGAGCGAGTCACTGGTGCTTCCTGCTTTAGTTTTTGCTTGTAAGCAGGAATCAGGAGGATAGAGTTATGGTCAGATTTGCTAAATGGAGGGCGAGGGAGAGCTTTGTGAGTGGAGTAAAGGTGGTCTAGAGTTTTTTTTCCTCTGGTTGCACATGTGACATGCTGGTAGAACGGATTTAGGTTTTCCTGCATTAAAGTCCCCGGCCACTAGGAGCGCCGCTTCTGGATGAGCATTATCTTGTTTGCTTATGGCCTTATACAGCTTGTTGAGTGTCACGATCGTTGACTGATGAAGAGACGGACCAAGGCGCAGCGTGGTAAGCGTACATTCTTTATTTAGTACACACACAAACCAAAACAACAAACGAAACGATACGTGAAGTCCTAGGTTATACACAAAACCTTACGGAACAAGATCCCACAACCTAACATGCCACAAGGCTGCCTAAGTATGGTCCCCAATCAGAGACAACGAGATACAGCTGTCTCTGATTGGGAACCACCCTGGCCAACATAGATCCACAGGATCTAGAAACTAAAACATAGAAAATGTAACAGAAACTCCACACCCTGGCTCAACATAAAGAGTCCCCAGAGCCATGGCGTGACAGTACCCCCCCCCCCAAAGGCGCGGACTGTGACCGCGCCAACCAAACACAACAGGGTAGGGGCCGGGTGGGCATTCCGCTTCGGAGGCGGATCCGGCTCCGGGGGCGTGACCACCACTCTCTCTCTACCCCCCCGTTGCGCCCCTGGTCTGGTCTGGCCCCGCTGGCCGGAGCTGGACTGGACACCGGTGGAGCGGATTGCTCTGGCTCCGGAGTGGAGCAGCTGACCGGTGCCGGACCAGGCACCGGTGGAACAGACACGGACCGTGCCGGACTGACGACGCGCACCACTGGCTTGGTGCGGGGAGCAGGAACGGGCCGGACCGGGCTGACGACGCGCACCACTGGCTTGGTGCGGGGTGCAGGAACGGGCCGGACCGGGCTGACGACGCGCACCACTGGCTTGGTGCGGGGAGCAGGAACGGGCCGGACCGGGCTGACGACGCGCACCACTGGCTTGGTGCGGGGAGCAGGAACGGGCCGGACCGGGCTGGCGACGCGCACCACAGGCTTGGTGCGGGGAGCAGGAACGGGCCTGACCGGGCTGACGATGCGCACCACTGGCTTGGTGCGGGGAGCAGGAACAGGCCGGACCGGGCTGACGACGCGCACCACAGGCTTGGTGTGAGGGACAGGAACAGGCCGGACCGGGCTGGCAACGCGCACCACTGGCTTGGTGCGGGGAACAGGAACAGGCCGGACCAGGCTGGCGACGCACACACTGGCTTGGTGCGGGGAGCAGGAACAGGCCGGACCGGGCTGGCGACGCGCACCACTGGCTTGGTGCGGGGAGCAGGAACAGGCCGGACCGGGCTGGCGACGCGCACCACAGGCTTGGTGCGGGGGACAGGAACAGGTCGGGCCGGACTGGGACACACACCACTTGCTTGGTGCGAGGAGTGGGACTGGGTCTCCTCATAAACCTCCGCTCCCTCTGCTGCCTAACCAGTTCCTCTCGCCGTGCCACTACACTCTCCTTCTCCCTCGTGACCAATAGCCCCCGTAACCTGGTGGCCTCCTCTCCTAGTCCGCCAATTCACCCTGTAGCTGCCTCCAGCAGCCCCGTCGTCCACGCCGTGTGCCCCCCCCAAAAAAATTATTGGGGTTGCCTCTCGCATGTCCGTCGTCGGCACGGTTGGCGCCGTTTCTCCTCTCCTGCCATGACCACCATTCGCCCACCTGAGCCATCGCCCTCTTCTCCTCCTGGGCACGCTGCTTGGTCCTCTGGTGGTGGGATCTTCTGTCACGATCGTTGACTGATGAAGAGACGGACCAAGGCGCAGCGTGGTAAGCGTACATTCTTTATTTAGTACACACACGAACCAAAACAACAAACGAAACGATACGTGAAGTCCTAGGTTATACACAAAACCTTACGGCACAAGATCCCACAACCTAACATGCCACAAGGCTGCCTAAGTATGGACCCCAATTAGAGACAACGAGATACAGCTGTCTCTGATTGGGAACCACCCTGGCAAACATAGATCCACACGATCTAGAAACTAAAACATAGAAAATGTAACAGAAACTCCACACCCTGGCTCAACATAAAGAGTCCCCAGAGCCAGGGCGTGACATTGAGTGTGGTCTTAGTGCCAGCATCGGTTTGTGGTGGTAAATAAACGGCTACGAATAATATGATGAAACTCTCTTGGTAGATATTGTGGTCTACAGCTTATCATGAGGTACTCTACCTCAGGCGAGCAATACCTTGAGACTTCCTTAATATTAGACATCACGCACCAGCTGTTATTGACAAATAGACACACCCCTCCGCCCCTCGTCTTACCAGACATAGCTGTTCTGTCCTGCCGATGCACGGTAAACCCAGCCAACTGAATATTATCCGTGTCGTCGTTCAGCCACGACTCTGTGAAACAGAAGATATTACTGTTTTTAATGTCCCGTTGGTAGGATAGTCTCGATCGTAGATCATCCAGTTTATTTTCCAGTGAATGCACGTTGGGCAATAGAACGGATGGTAGAGGCCGGTTACCCACTCGCCGACAAATTCTCACAAGGCACCCCGACCTTCGCCCCCTGTATTTACGTATTTTCTTCACGCGAATGACGGGGATTTGGGCCTGGTCTCCGGGAAGCAGTATATCCTTCGCGTCGGACTCATTAAATAAAAAATCTTTGTCCAGTTCGAGGTGAGTAATCGCTGTTCTGATGTCCAGAAGCTCTTTTCGGTCATAAGAGACGGTAGCAGCAACATTATGTACAAAATAAGTTACAAACAATGCGAAAAAAACAAATAAAATAGCACAGTTGGTTATGAGCCCGTAAAACGGCAGCCATCCCCTTCGGCGCCATTACTAAAATTCAGTCTGCTTCCAACAGACATTGACAATAACCTAAAACACAAGGCCAAATATACACTGGCGTTGCTTACCAAGACGACATTGAATGTTCCTGAGTGGCCTAGTTCCACTTGAAAATCTATGGCAAGACATGAAAATGGCTGTCTAGCAATGATCAACAACCAACTTGACAGAGCTTGAAGAATTTACAAAAATAATGTCGAAATATTGTCCAATCCAGGTGTGCAAAGCTCTTAGAGACTTACCCAAGAAGACTCATAGCTGTAATCACTGGCAAAGGTTATTCTAACATGTATTGACTCAGGGAGTTGAATACTTATCTAATCAAGATATATTAGTGTTTTCTTTTTCATATTTTCTTTTTTACAAGTGTTAGAATTGTTCTTCCACTTTGACATTACATAGTATTTTGTGTAGATCGTTGACAAAAAAATGTCAATTAAATCCATTTTAATCCCAATTTGTAACACAACAAAATGTGGAAAAAGTAAAGGGGTGTGAATACATTCTGAAGGCACTGTATCTAACAAATGTAATGACAAAGCTGAAAAACATTATCCTAAATATAAACCCTAGTGAATACCATTGGTGTTTAATATGAGGGTTTCAGCATGAAATATTCTTTATATATTTTTTTACACTTTCCTTTATTTTACTATGTCAATACGTCTTTGTTGTAAATGTTTTGGCGCCAAACTGTTGGCAGTTGGGAAAAAAGTCAATAGTTGGAAGAGGTGCACAGTTGCCGTTGTTGATTAGATGCTTTTTTCAATAATTAGACTATTTTCTCTTGAACCATATAGTCTATCTACTAAAAACTCATGGACAATATGGACACAGATATACAAAATGAATACTATACATGAATGTATATATATTTAAGTTATTCATGTATAAATTACCAACGTTACCATAGATTGCCATAGATTACCTGTTAATTACCAAAATGACTGAATATTTCGGTAACTTCAGTAAATTACTGGTAGCTTTGCAACCCTTGTGTTACTTTATCCTAAAATCATATTTTATTGTGAGCATCAGGGTCACATGTATAATATCTGTATTATATTTTCATTAGATTTGTACATAACCTGTATCTAGCTACATAACAAGTATATGATATGAAAGTGAATGCTGTTGTGTTACTATATTCTAAAGTCATGTTGTTATAAGAGAGCATCAGGTCTGTCTCTGTCATATCAGATGGTGTAATGTAATCAATATGATGCCAAAGGGTCCAACGGATCAGACTCCTGTCTCTGTCATATCAGATGGTGTAATGTAATCAATATGATGTCAAAGGGTCCAACGGATCAGACTCCTGTCTCTGTCATATCAGATGGTGTAATGTAATCAATATGATGTCAAAGGGTCCAACGGATCAGACTCCTGTCTCTGTCATATCAGATGGTGTAATGTAATCAATATGATGTCAAAGGGTCCAACGGATCAGACTCCTGTCTCTGTCATATCAGATGGTGTAATGTAATCAATATGATGTCAAAGGGTCCAACGGATCAGACTCCTGTCTCTGTCATATCAGATGGTGTAATGTAATCAATATGATGCCAAAGGGTCCAACGGATCAGACTCCTGTCTCTGTCATATCAGATGGTGTAATGTAATCAATATGATGTCAAAGGGTCCAACGGATCAGACTCCTGTCTCTGTCATATCAGATGGTGTAATGTAATCAATATGATGCCAAAGGGTCCATCTGATCAGACTCCTGTCTCTGTCATATCAGATGGTGTAATGTAATCAATATGATGTCAAAGGGTCCAACGGATCAGACTCCTGTCTCTGTCATATCAGATGGTGTAATGTAATCAATATGATGTCAAAGGGTCCAACGGATCAGACTCCTGTCTCTGTCATATCAGATGGTTGTAATGTAATCAATATGATGCCAAAGGGTCCAACGGATCAGACTCCTGTCTCTGTCATATCAGATGGTGTAATGTAATCAATATGATGTCAAAGGGTCCAACGGATCAGACTCCTGTCTCTGTCATATCAGATGGTGTAATGTAATCAATATGATGCCAAAGGGTCCAACGGATCAGACTCCTGTCTCTGTCATATCAGATGGTGTAATGTAATCAATATGATGTCAAAGGGTCCAACGGATCAGACTCCTGTCTCTGTCATATCAGATGGTGTAATGTAATCAATATGATGCCAAAGGGTCCAACGGATCAGACTCCTGTCTCTGTCATATCAGATGGTTTAATGTAATCAATATGATGTCAAAGGGTCCAACGGATCAGACTCCTGTCTCTGTCATATCAGATGGTGTAATTTAATCAATATGATGTCAAAGGGTCCAACGGATCAGACTCCTGTCTCTGTCATATCAGATGGTGTAATGTAATCAATATGATGTCAAAGGGTCCAACGGATCAGACTCCTGTCTCTGTCATATCAGATGGTGTAATGTAATCAATATGATGTCAAAGGGTCCATCTGATCAGACTCCTGTCTCTGTCATATCAGATGGTGTAATATAATCAATATGATGTCAAAGGGTCCAACGGATCAGACTCCTGTCTCTGTCATATCAGATGGTGTAATGTAATCAATATGATGTCAAAGGGTCCATCTGATCAGACTCCTGTCTCTGTCATATCAGATGGTGTAATGTAATCAATATGATGTCAAAGGGTCCAACGGATCAGACTCCTCTCTCTGTCATATCAGATGGTGTAATGTAATCAATATGATGCCAAAGGGTCCAACGGATCAGACTCCTGTCTCTGTCATATCAGATGGTGTAATGTAATCAATATGATGCCAAAGGGTCCAACGGATCAGACTCCTGTCTCTGTCATATCAGATGGTGTAATGTAATCAATATGATGTCAAAGGGTCCAACGGATCAGACTCCTGTCTCTGTCATATCAGATGGTGTAATGTAATCAATATGATGTCAAAGGGTCCAACGGATCATACTCCTGTCTCTGTCATATAAGATGGTGTAATGTAATCAATATGATGTCAAAGGGTCCAACGGATCAGACTCCTGTCTCTGTCATATCAGATGGTGTAATGTAATCAATATGATGTCAAAGGGTCCATCTGATCAGACTCCTGTCCTCTGTCATATCAGATGGTGTAATGTAATCAATATGATGTCAAAGGGTGCAACGGATCAGACTCCTGTCTCTGTCATATCAGATGGTGTAATGTAATCAATATGATGTCAAAGGGTCCAACGGATCAGACTCCTGTCTCTGTCATATCAGATGGTTTTAATGTAATCAATATGATGTCAAAGGGTCCAACGGATCAGACTCCTGTCTCTGTCATATCAGATGGTGTAATTTAATCAATATGATGTCAAAGGGTCCAACGGATCAGACTCCTGTCTCTGTCATATCAGATGGTGTAATGTAATCCAATATGATGTCAAAGGGTCCAACGGATCAGACTCCTGTCTCTGTCATATCAGATGGTGTAATGTAATCAATATGATGTCAAAGGTCCATCTGATCAGACTCCTGTCTTCTGTCATATCAGATGGTGTAATGTAATCAATATGAATGTCAAAGGGTCCATCTGATCAGACTCCTGTCCTCTGTCATATCAGATGGTGTAATGTAATCAATATGATGCCAAAGGGTCCAACGGATCAGACTCCTGTCTCTGTGCATATCAGATGGTGTAATGTAATCAATATGATGTCAAAGGGTCCAACGGATCAGACTCCTGTCTCTGTCATATCAGATGGTGTAATGTAATCAATATGAATGTTCAAGGGTCCAACGGATCAGACTCCTGTCTCTGTCATATCAGATGGTGTAATGTAATCAATATTGATGTCAAAGGGTCCAACGGATCAGACTCCTGTCTCTGTCATATCAGATGGTGTAATGTAATCAATATGATGTCAAAGGTCCCAACGGAATCAGACTCCTGTCTCTGTCATATCAGATGGGTGTAATGTAATCAATATGATGTCAAAGGGTCCATCTGATCAGACTCCTGTCTCTGTCATATCAGATGGTGTAATGTAATCAATATGATGCCAAAGGGTCCAACGGATCAGACTCCTGTCTCTGTCAATCAGATGGTGTAATGTAATCAATATGATGTCAAAGGGTCCAACGGATCAGACTCCTGTCTCTGTCATATCAGATGGTGTAATGTAATCAATATGATGCCAAAGGGTCCAACGGATCAGACTCCTGTCTCTGTCATATCAGATGGTGTAATGTAATCAATATGATGTCAAAGGGTCCAACGGATCAGACTCCTGTCTCTGTCATATCAGATGGTGTAATGTAATCAATATGATGCAAAGGGTCCAACGGATCAGACTCCTGTCTCTCTGTCATATCAGATGGTGTAATGTAATCAATATGATGTCAAAGGGTCCAACGGATCAGACTCCTGTCTCTGTCATATCAGATGGTTGTAATGTAATCAATATGATGTCAAAGGGTGCAACGGATCAGACTCCTGTCTCTGTCATATCAGATGGTGTAATGTAATCAATATGATGCCAAAGGGTCCAACGGATCAGACTCCTGTCTCTGTCATATCAGATGGTGTAATGTAATCAATATGATGTCAAAGGGTCCAACGGATCAGACTCCTGTCTCTGTCATATCAGATGGTGTAATGTAATCAATATGATGTCAAAGGGTCCAACGGATCAGACTCCTGTCTCTGTCATATCAGATGGTGTAATGTAATCAATATGATGTCAAAGGGTCCAACGGATCAGACTCCTGTCTCTGTCATATCAGATGGTGTAATGTAATCAATATGATGTCAAAGGGTCCAACGGATCAGACTCCTGTCTCTGTCATATCAGATGGTGTAATGTAATCAATATGATGTCAAAGGGTGCAACGGATGAGACTCCTGTCTCTGTCATATCAGATGGTGTAATGTAATCAATACGATGTCAAAGGGTCCAACGGATCAGACTCCTGTCTCTGTCATATCAGATGGTGTAATGTAATCAATATGATGCCAAAGGGTCCAACGGATCAGACTCCTCTCTCTCTGTCATATCAGATGGTGTAATGTAATCAATATGATGTCAAAGGGTCCAACGGATCAGACTCCTGTCTCTGTCATATCAGATGGTGTAATGTAATCAATATGATGCCAAAGGGTGCAACGGATCAGACTCCTGTCTCTGTCATATCAGATGGTGTAATGTAATCAATATGATGTCAAAGGGTCCAACGGATCAGACTCCTGTCTCTGTCATATCAGATGGTGTAATGTAATCAATATGATGCCAAAGGGTCCATCTGATCAGACTCCTGTCTCTGTCATATCAGATGGTGTAACGTAATCAATATGATGTCAAAGGGTCCAACGGATCAGACTCCTGTCTCTGTCATATCAGATGGTGTAATGTAATCAATACGATGTCAAAGGGTCCAACGGATCAGACTCCTGTTCTCTGTCATATCAGATGGTGTAATGTAATCAATATGATGTCAAAGGGTCCAACGGATCAGACGCCTGTCTCTGTCATATCAGATGGTTGTAATGTAATCAATATGATGTCAAAGGGTCCAACGGATCAGACTCCTGTCTCTGTCATATCAGATGGTGTAATGTAATCAATATGATGTCAAAGGGTCCAACGGATCAGACTCCTGTCTCTGTCATATCAGATGGTGTAATGTAATCAATATGATGTCAAAGGGTCCAACGGATCAGACTCCTGTCTCTGTCATATCAGATGGTTTAATGTAATCAATATGATGTCAAAGGGTCCAACGGATCAGACTCCTGTCTCTGTCATATCAGATGGTGTAATTTAATCAATATGATGTCAAAGGGTCCAACGGATCAGACTCCTGTCTCTGTCATATCAGATGGTGTAATGTAATCAATATGATGTCAAAGGGTCCAACGGATCAGACTCCTGTCTCTGTCATATCAGATGGTGTAATGTAATCAATATGATGTCAAAGGGTCCATCTGATCAGACTCCTGTCTCTGTCATATCAGATGGTGTAATGTAATCAATATGATGTCAAAGGGTCCAACGGATCAGACTCCTGTCTCTGTCATATCAGATGGTGTAATGTAATCAATATGATGTCAAAGGGTCCAACGGATCAGGACTCCTGTCTCTGTCATATCAGATGGTGTAATGTAATCAATATGATGTCAAAGGGTGCAACGGATCAGACTCCTGTCTCTGTCATATCAGATGGTGTAATGTAATCAATATGATGTCAAAGGGTCCAACGGATCAGACTCCTGTCTCTGTCATATCAGATGGTTGTAATGTAATCAATATGATGCCAAAGGGTCCAACGGATCAGACTCCTGTCTCTGTCATATCAGATGGTGTAATGTAATCAATATGATGTCAAAGGGTCCAACGGATCAGACTCCTGTCTTTGTCATATCAGATGGTGTAATGTAATCAATATGATGTCAAAGGGTCCAAACGGATCAGACTCCTGTCTCTGTCATATCAGATGGTGTAATGTAATCAATATGATGTCAAAGGGTCCAACGGATCAGACTCCTGTCTCTGTCATATCAGATGGTGTAATGTAATCAATATGATGTCAAAGGGTCCAACGGATCAGACTCCTGTCTCTGTCATATCAGATGGTGTAATGTAATCAATATGATGTCAAAGGGTCCAACGGATCAGACTCCTGTCTCTGTCATATCAGATGGTGTAATGTAATCAATATGATGCCAAAGGGTCCAACGGATCAGACTCCTGTCTCTGTCATATCAGATGGTGTAATGTAATCAATATGATGCCAAAGGGTCCAACGGATCAGACTCCTGTCTCTGTCATATCAGATGGTGTAATGTAATCAATATGATGTCAAAGGGTCCAACGGATCAGACTCCTGTCTCTGTCATATCAGATGGTGTAATGTAATCAATATGATGCCAAAGGGTCCAACGGATCAGACTCCTGTCTCTGTCATATCAGATGGTGTAATGTAATCAATATGATGTCAAAGGGTCCAACGGATCAGACTCCTGTCTCTGTCATATCAGATGGTGTAATGTAATCAATATGATGTCAAAGGGTCCAACGGATCAGACTCCTGTCTCTGTCATATCAGATGGTGTAATGTAATCAATATGATGTCAAAGGGTCCAACGGATCAGACTCCTGTCTCTGTCATATCAGATGGTGTAATGTAATCAATATGATGCCAAAGGGTCCATCTGATCAGACTCCTGTCTCTGTCATATCAGATGGTTTAATGTAATCAATATGATGTCAACAGTTTCCACAAGACACCCTTAATCTGCTGTGTTCTTCTGTGTGTGTGTGTGTGTGTGTGTGTGTGCGTGTGTGTGTAATCTGCTGTGTGTATTGCTGTCAGTCCGGTAATGATTGTGTATGTGGGTTAATCCTTCATAGGGATGATGACTCTGTGGCTGTAGGGTTAAAGGTTAAATAGGACTTAGTACTGGGTCTAATGAGGGTGTGTTGGCCCTGCTTGGAGAGAGTTCACCATGCCATCAGACAAATACTACATGTCTTCTACTAGTAGTAGCCATCAGACAAATACTACACGTCTTCTACTAGTAGTAGCCATCAGACAAATACTACACGTCTTCTACTAGTAGTAGCCATCAGACAAATACTACACGTCTTCTACTAGTAGTAGCCATCAGACAAATACTACATGTCTTCTACTAGTAGTAGCCATCAGACAAATACTACACGTCTTCTACTAGTAGTAGCCATCAGACAAATACTACACGTCTCCTACTAGTAGTAGCCATCAGACAAATACTACACGTCTTCTACTAGTAGTAGCCATCAGACAAATACTACACGTCTTCTACTAGTAGTAGCCATCAGACAAATACTACACGTCTTCTACTAGTAGTAGCCATCAGACAAATACTACACGTCTTCTACTAGTAGTAGCCATCAGACAAATACTACACGTCTTCTACTAGTAGTAGCCATCAGACAAATACTACACGTCTTCTACTAGTAGTAGCCATCAGACAAATACTACATGTCTTCAACTAGTAATAGTAGTAGTGATATTGATAATATTAGTAGTAGTGTTATCGTATATGTCTATGTAAGTTTGAAAATATGTCTTAAACTCTGCCACAATGCGTCTGTTTTGTGTGCTTTGTAATCATATCCTGCCATGTAACTAAAATGCAGTTACCTTGTCATTTACTCATGCAGTAAAGGTTTATCTTCCAGATGTGTCATGTTTTATGTGTTATTATAACTTGTGCCATACAGAAAATAACTTTTCAAAACAGATAGTTAAATTGAAGTGTAAAATGGTGAAAAGCCAGAGATGGTCTGTTTTGGTTGAACTCCGGTCAAGAGGAAGGGCAGTGATTCTTGGAATGGTTGGTGCTGTAGCTGAAGTGCTGTAAGCTTGACTATTGTTGCCAAGGATTTGCCCTGCTTAACTTGGCTAACTGGATTTACCATTAGTTCCAATGGCAGCCAAGGTTGAGGATCATCAGATCACCTCCCTGTTGATGCTAAAGCTATGATCTCTGTCTGCAGCCTGTCTCTGTCTGTCTGTCTGTCTGTCTGTCTGCAGCCTGTCTCTGTCTGTCTGTCTGTCTGTCTGTCTGCAGCCTGTCTCTGTCTGTATGTCTGTATGTCTGTCTGTCTGCAGCCTGTCTGTCTGTCTGTCTGTCTGTCTGTCTGTCTGTCTGCAGCCTGTCTCTGTCTGTCTGTCTGCAGCCTGTCTCTGTCTGTCTGTCTGCAGCCTGTCTCTGTCTCTGTCTGTCTGCAGCCTGTCTCTGTCTGTCTGTATGTCTGTCTGCAGCCTGTCTCTGTCTGTCTGTCTGTCTGTCTGCAGCCTGTCTCTGTCTGTATGTCTGTCTGTCTGTCTGTCTGTCTGCAGCCTGTCTCTCTGTCTGTCTGTCTGTCTGTCTGTCTGTCTGTCTGTCTGTCTGTCTGTCTGTCTGTCTGTCTGCAGCCTGTCTATGTCTGTCTGTCTGTCTGTCTGTCTGTCTGCAGCCTGTCTATGTCTGTCTGTCTGTCTGCAGCCTGTGTCTGTCTGTCTGTCTGTCTGTCTGTCTGTCTGTCTGTCTGTCTGTCTGCAGCCTGTCTGTATGTCTGTCTGCAGCCTGTCTCTGTCTGTCTGTCTGCAGCCTGTCTCTGTCTGTCTGTCTGCAGCCTGTCGGTCTGTATGTCTGTCTGTCTGTCTGCAGCCTGTCTGTCTGTATGTCTCTCTGTCTGTCTGTCTGCAGCTTCTGTCTGTCTGTCTGTCTGTCTGTCTGTCTGTCTGTCTGCAGCCTGTCTCTGTCTGTCTGCAGCCTGTCTCTGTCTGCAGCCTGTCTCTGTCTGTCTGTCTGCAGCCTGTCTGTCTGTCTGTCTGTCTGCAGCCTGTCTCTGTCTGTCTGTCTGCAGCCTGTCTATGTCTGTCTGTCTGCAGCCTGTCTGTCTGTCTGTCTGCAATCTGTCTGTCTGTCTGTCTGCAGTCTGCAGCCTGTGTCTGTCTGTATGTCTGTCTGTCTCTGTCTGTCTGCAGTCTTTCTGTCTGCAGCCTGTCTGTCTCTCTGTCTGCCTGTCTGTCTCTCTGTCTATAGTCTGTCTGTCTGCAGTCTGTCTGCAGCCTGTCGCTCTGTCTGCCTGTCTGTCTCTCTGTCTATAGTCTGTCTGTCTGCAGTCTGTCTGCAGCCTGTCGCTCTGTCTGTCTGTCTGAAGCCTGTCTGTCTGTCAGCAGCCTGTCTTATGTCTGTCTGCAGCCTTTCTGTATGCAGCCTGTCTGTCTCTATGTCTGCCTGTCTGTCTCTCTGTCTATAGTCTGTCTGTCTGCAGTCTGTCTGCAGCCTATCTGTCTGTCTGCAGTCTGTCTGCAGCCTATCTGTCTGTCTGTCTAAAGCCTGTCTGTCTGTCTCTGTCTGCCTCTGTCTGTCTGTCTGTCTGTCTGTCTGTCTGTCTGTCTGTAGCCTGTCTCTGTCTGTCTGCAGCCTGTCTCTGTCTGTCTGTCTGTCTGCAGTCTGTCTGTCTGTCTGTCTGTCTGTCTGTCTGTCTGCAGCCTGTCTCTCTGTCTGTCTGTCTGCAGCCTGTCTCTGTCTGTCTGTCTGTCTGCCGCCTGTCTCTGTCTGTCTGCAGCCTCTCTGTCTGTCTGTCTGCAGCCTGTCTAGATCTGTCTGTCTGCAGCCTGTCTGTCTGTCTGTCTGTCTGCTGTCTGTCTGTCTGCAGTCTGTCTGTCTGTCTGTATGCAGTCTGCAGTCTGTATGTCTGTCTGTCTCTGTCTGTCTGCAGCCTTTCTGTCTGCAGACTGTCTGTCTCTCTGTCTGCCTGTCTGTCTCTCTGTCTATAGTCTGTCTGTCTGCAGTCTGTCTGCAGCCTGTTGCTCTGTCTGTCTGTCTGTCTGTCTGCAGCCTTTCTGTCCGTCTGCAGCCTGTCTGATGTCTGTCTGTCTGCAGCCTGTCTGTCTGCAGTCTTCAGCCTGTGTCTGTATGTATGTCTGTCTGTCTCTGTCTGTCTGTCTGCAACCTATCTGTCAGTCTGTCTGCAGTCTGTCTGACTGCAGCCTGTCTGTCTGTCTGTCTGTTTGTCTGTCTCTCTGTCTGCCTGTCTGTCTGTCTGCAGCCTATCTGTCTGTCTGTCTGCAGCCTGTATGTCTCTGTCTGTCTGTCTGCCTCTGTCTGTCTGTCTGTCTGTCTGCAGCCTGTCTCTGTCTGTCTGCAGCCTGTCTCTGTCTGTCTGTCTGCAGCCTGTCTCTGTCTGTCTGTCTGCAGCCTGTCGGTCTGTCTGTCTGTCTGTCTGTCTGTCTGTCTGCAGTCTATCTGTCTGTCTGTTTGTCTGTCTGCAGCCTGTCTCTCTGTCTGTCTGTCTGCAGCCTGTCTCTGTCTGTCTGTCTGCAGCCTGTCTCTGTCTGTCTGCAGCCTGTCTGTCTGTCTGTCTGTCTGCAGCCTGTAGCCTGTGTCTGTCTGTATGTCTGTCTGTCTATGTCTGTCTGCAGCCTTTCTGTCTGCAGCCTGTCTGTCTCTCTGTCTGCCTGTCTGTCTCTCTGTCTATAGTCTGTCTGTCTGCAGTCTGTCTGCAGCCTGTTGCTCTGTCTGTCTGTCTGTCTGCAGCCTGCCTGATGTCTGTCTGTCTGCAGCCTTTCTGTCTGCAGCCTGTCTGTCTCTCTGTCTATAGTCTGTCTGTCTGCAGTCTGTCTGCAGCCTATCTGTCTGTCTGCAGCCTGTCTGATGTCTGTCTGTCTGCAGCCTGTCTGTCTTCTGTCTGTCTGCAGTCTGCAGCCTGTGTCTGTCTGTATGTCTGTTTGTCTCTGTCTGTCTGTCTCTCTGTCTGCCTGTCTGTCTGTCTGCAGCCTATCTGTCAGTCTGTCTGCAGTCTGTCTGACTGCAGCCTGTCAGTCTGTCTGTCTGTCTGTTTGTCTGTCTCTCTGTCTGCCTGCCTGCCTGTCTGTCTGTCTGTCTGCAGCCTGTCTGTCTGTCTCTGTCTGCCTCTGTCTGTCTGTCTGTCTGTCTGTCTGTCTGTCTGTCTGTCTGTCTGTCTGTCTGCAGCCTGTCTGTCTGTCTGTCTGTCTGTCTGCAGCCTGTCTCTCTGTCTGTCTGTCTGCAGCCTGTCTCTGTCTGTCTGTCTGTCTGCAGCCTGTCTGTCTGTCTGTCTGCAGCCTGTCTAGGTCTGTCTGTCTGCAGCCTGTCTGTCTGTCTGTCTGTCTGTCTGCAGCCTGTCTGATGTCTGTCTGTCTGTCTGCAGTCTGTCTGTCTGCTGTCTGTCTGTCTGCAGTCTGTCTGTCTGTCTGTCTGTCTGCAGTCTGCAGCCTGTGTCTGTCTGTATGTCTGTCTGTCTCTGTCTGTCTGCAGCCTTTCTGTCTGCAGCCTGTCTGTCTCTCTGTCTGCCTGTCTGTCTCTCTGTCTATAGTCTGTCTGTCTGCAGTCTGTCTGCAGCCTGTTGCTCTGTCTGTCTGTCTGTCTGCAGCCTGTCTGTCCATCTGCAGCATGTGTGATGTCTGTCTGTCTGCAGCCTGTCTGTCTGCAGTCTTCAGCCTGTGTCTGTATGTATGTCTGTCTGTCTCTGTCTGTCTGTCTCTCTGTCTGCCTGTCTGTCTGTCTGCAACCTATCTGTCAGTCTGTCTGCAGTCTGTCTGACTGCAGCCTGTCTGTCTGTCTGTTTGTCTGTCTCTCTGTCTGCCTGTCTGTCTGTCTGCAGCCTATCTGTCTGTCTGTCTGCAGCCTGTATTTCTCTGTCTGTCTGTCTGTCTGTCTGTCTGCAGCCTGTCTCTGTCTGTCTGCAGCCTGTCTCTGTCTGTCTGTCTGCAGCCTGTATGTCTCTGTCTGTCTGTCTGTCTGTCTGCAGCCTGTCTCTGTCTGTCTGCAGCCTGTCTCTGTCTGTCTGTCTGCAGCCTGTATGTCTCTGTCTGTCTGTCTGTCTGTCTGCAGCCTGTCTCTGTCTGTCTGTCTGCAGCCTGTATGTCTCTGTCTGTCTGTCTGTCTGCAGCCTGTATGTCTCTGTCTGTCTGTCTGTCTGCAGCCTGTCTCTGTCTGTCTGCAGCCTGTCTCTGTCTGTCTGTCTGCAGCCTGTCTCTGTTTGTCTGTCTGCAGCCTGTCTCTGTCTGTCTGCCTGCAGCCTGTCGGTCTGTCTGTCTGTCTGTCTGTCTGTCTGTCTGCAGTCTATCTGTCTGTCTGTTTGTCTGTCTGCAGCCTGTCTCTCTGTCTGTCTGTCTGCAGCCTGTCTCTGTCTGTCTGTCTGCAGCCTGTCTATGTCTGTCTGTCTGCAGCCTGTCTGTCTGTCTGTCTGTCTGCAGCCTGTGTGATGTCTGTCTGTCTGTCTGCAGTCTGTCTGCAGCCTGTCTGATGTCTGTCTGTCTGTCTGCAGTCTGCAGCCTGTGTCTGTCTGTATGTCTGTCTGTCTCTGTCTGTCTGCAGCCTTTCTGTCTGCAGCCTGTCTGTCTCTCTGTCTGCCTGTCTGTCTCTCTGTCTATAGTCTGTCTGTCTGCAGTCTGTCTGTAGCCTGTTGCTCTGTCTGTCTGTCTGTCTGCAGCCTGTCTGTCTGTCTGCAGCCTGCCTGATGTCTGTCTGTCTGCAGCCTTTCTGTCTGCAGCCTGTCTGTCTCTCTGTCTGCCTGTCTGTCTCTCTGTCCATAGTCTGTCTGTCTGCAGTCTGTCTGCAGCCTGTCTGTCTGTCTGCAGCCTGTCTGATGTCTGTCTGTCTGCAGCCTGTCTGTCTGCAGTCTGTCTGTCTGCAGTCTGTCATCTGTCTGTCTGCAGTCTTCAGCCTGTGTCTGTCTGTATGTCTGTCTGTCTCTGTCTGTCTCTTTGTCTGCCTGTCTGTCTGTCTGCAGCCTATCTGTCAGTCTGTCTGCAGCCTGTCTGTCTGTCTGTTTGTCTGTCTCTCTGTCTGCCTGTATGTCTGTCTGCAGCCTATCTGTATGTCTGTCTGCAGCCTGTCTGTCTGTCTGTCTCTGTCTGTCTGTCTGCCTCTGTATGTCTGTCTGGCTGCAGCCTGTCTGGCTGCAGCCTGTCTGTCTCTCTGTCTGCCTGTCTGTCTGGTTTGGATTACAGTAACAAGAGACCGTCACATAGACCTAGTACCATAGTTACAGTGTCTTCAGAAATAATTCAGACCCCTTGACTTATTCCACATTTTGTTGTTACAGCCTGAATTCAAAATGGATTAAATATTGTTTTTTCCCTCATCCATCTACACACAATACCCCATAATGACAAGGTGAAAACATGTTTTTAGAAATGTTTGCAAATTTATTGAAATACAAAAAACTCCCTTGTCCCTGCTGATGACAAGCATACCCATAACATGATGCAGCCACCACCATGCTTCAACATATGGAGAGTGGTAACCCATAACATGATGCAGCCACCACCATGCTTCAACATATGGAGAGTGGTAACCCATAACATGATGCAGCCACCACCATGCTTCAACATATGGAGAGTGGTAACCCATAACATGATGCAGCCACCACCATGCTTCACAATATGGAGAGTGGTAACCCATAACATGATGCAGCCACCACCATGCTTCACAATATGGAGAGTGGTAACCCATAACATGATGCAGCCACCACCATGCTTCAAAATATGGAGAGTGGTAACCCATAACATGATGCAGCCACCACCATGCTTCACAATATGGAGAGTGGTAACCCATAACATGATGCAGCCACCACCATGCTTCACAATATGGAGAGCGGTACTCCGTGATGTGCTGTTGGATTTGCCCCAAACATAACGCTTTGTAGTCAGGACATAAAGTTAATTTCTTTGCCACATTTTTTGCAGTTTAGTGCCTTATTGCAAACAGGATGCATGTTTTGGAGTATTTGTATTCTGTACAGGCATGATTTGATTAGATTAGATTATTCAGATCCCCATTATCCGACGCCAATGGCGCCAGCTAGTCTTACTGGGTTCCCACGTGCAGCGCCTTCGGAAAGGATTCAGACCCCTTGACTCTTTCCACATTTTGTTACGTTACAGCCTTATTCTAAAATAGATTACATAAACAAAAAGTTTGCACATTTATTAAAAATAAAAAACAGAAATACCTTGTTTACATAAGTATTCAGACCCTTTGCTCTGAGACTCGAAATTGAGCTCAGGTGCATCCTGTTTCCATTGATCATCCTTGAGATGTTTCTACAACTTGATTGGAGTCCACCTGTGGTAAATTCAATTGATTGGACATGATTTGGAAAGGCACACACCTGTCTATATAAAGGTCCCACAGTTGACAGTGCATGTCAGAGCAAAAACCAAGCCATGAGGTTGAAGGAATTGTCCGTAGAGCTCCGAGACAGGATCGTGTCGAGGCACAGATCTAGGGAAGGGTACCAAAAAATGTCTGCAGCATTGAAGGTCCCCAAGAACACAGTGGCCTCCATCATTCTTAAATGGAAGAAGTTTGGAACCACCTAGACTCTTCCTAGAGCTGGCCGCCCGGCCAAACTGAGCAATCAGGGGAGAAGGGCCTTGGTCAGGGAGGTGACCAAGATCCCGATGGTCAGTCTGACAGAGCTCTAGTTCCTCTGTGGAGATGGGAGAACCTTCCAGAAGGACAACCATCTCTGTAGCACTCCACCAATCAGGCCTTTATGGTAGAGTGGCCAGGCGGAAGCCACTCCTCAGCAAAAGTCAAACGATAGCCCGCTAGGAGTTTGCCAAAAGGCACCTAAAGACTCAGACCATGAGAAACAAGATTCTCTGGTCTGATGAAACCAAGATTGAACTCTTTGGCCTGAATGCCAAGCGTCACTTCTATAGGAAACCTGGCACCATCCCTACGGTGAAGCATGATGGTGGCAGCATCATGCTGTGGGGATGTTTTTCAGCGGCAGGGACTGGGAGACTAGTCAGGATCGAGGGAAAGATGAACGGAGCAAAGTACAGAGAGATCCTTGATGAAAACCTGCTCCAGAGTACTCAGGACCTCAGACTGGGGCAAAGGTTCACCTTCCAACAGGACAACGACCCTAAGCACACAGCCAAGACAACGCAGGAGTGGCTTTGGGACAAGTCTCTGAATGTCCTTGAGTGGCCCAGCCAGAGCCCAGATTTGAACCCAATCTAACATCTCTGGAGAGACCTGAAAATAGCTGTGCAGCAACGCTCCCCATCCAACTTGACAGAGCTAGATAGGATCTGCAGAGAATAATGGGAGAAACTCCCCAAATACAGGTGTGGCAAGTTGTAGCGTCATTCCCAAGGAGACTCAAGGCTGTAATCGCTGCCAAAGGTGCTTCAACAAAGTACTGAGTAAAGGGTCTGAATACTTATTTAGGTTCACCATAACAAAGGGTCTGAATACTTATTTAGGCTCACCATAACAAAGGGTCTGAATACTTATTTAGGTTCACCATAACAAAGGGTCTGAATACTTATTTAGGCTCACCATAACAAAGGGTCTGAATACTTATTTAGGCTCACCATAACAAAGGGTCTGAATACTTATTTAGGTTCACCATAACAAAGGGGTTGAATACTTATTTAGGCTCACCATAACAAAGGGTCTGAATACTTATTTAGGCTCACCATAACAAAGGGTCTGAATACTTATTTAGGTTCACCATAACAAAGGGGTTGAATACTTATTTAGGCTCACCATAACAAAGGGTCTGAATACTTATTTAGGTTCACCATAACAAAGGGGTTGAATACTTATTTAGGCTCACCATAACAAAGGGTCTGAATACTTATTTAGGTTCACCATAACAAAGGGTCTGAATACTTATTTAGGCTCACCATAACAAAGGGTCTGAATACTTATTTAGGCTCACCATAACAAAGGGTCTGAATACTTATTTAGGTTCACCATAACAAAGGGTCTGAATACTTATTTAGGCTCACCATAACAAAGGGTCTGAATACTTATTTAGGCTCACCATAACAAAGGGTCTGAATACTTATTTAGGTTCACCATAACAAAGGGTCTGAATACTTATTTAGGCTCACCATAACAAAGGGTCTGAATACTTATTTAGGCTCACCATAACAAAGGGTCTGAATACTTATTTAGGCTCACCATAACAAAGGGTCTGAATACTTATTTAGGCTCACCATAACAAAGGGTCTGAATACTTATTTAGGTTCACCATAACAAAGGGTCTGAATACTTATTTAGGTTCACCATAACAAAGGGGTTGAATACTTATTGACTCAAGATGGGTTGTAAACTAATACTGATGCAACAGTGCTGTGAAGAAGGCAGACAGCGCTTTATTATGGACAGACTTCTCTCCATCTTAGCTACTGTTGTATCAAAGGCAGACAGCGCTTTATTATGGACAGACTTCTCTCCATCTTAGCTACTGTTGTATCAAAGGCAGACAGCGCTTTATTATGGACAGACTTCTCTCCATCTTAGCTACTGTTGTATCAAAGGCAGACAGCGCTTTATTATGGACAGACTTCTCTCCATCTTAGCTACTGTTGTATCAAAGGCAGACAGCGCTTTATTATGGACAGACTTCTCTCCATCTTAGCTACTGTTGTATCAATATGTTTTGACCATGACAGTTTACAATCCAGGGTTACTCCAAGCAGTTTAGTCACCTCAACTTGCTCAATTTCCACATTATTTATTACAAGATTTAGTTGAGGTTTAGGGTTTAGTGAATGATTTGTCCCAAATACAATGCTTTTAGTTTTAATATTTAGGACTAACTTATTCCTTGCCACCCATTCTGAAACTAACTGCAGCTCTTTGTTAAGTGTTCCAGTCATTTCAGTCGCTGTAGTAGCTGATGTGTACTAATATTAATAATATGCATGTCAATCTCTCCTGGCTCAAAGTGGAGGAGAGATTGACTTCATCACTACTTGTATTTATGAGAGGTATTGACATGTTGAATGCACCGAGCTGTCTGTTTAAACTACTAGCACATAGCTCAGACGCCCATGCATACCCCACAAGACATGCCACCAGAGGTCTCTTCACAGTCCCCAAGTCCAGAACAGACTATGGGAGGCGCACAGTACTACATAGAGCCATGACTACATGGAACTATATTCCACATCAAGTAACTAATGCAAGCAGTAAAATTAGATTAAAAAATACACCTTATGGAACAGTGGGGACTGTGAAGCAACACAAACATAGGCACAGACACATGCATACACACACAATACCATACGCACTATACACACACATACACATGGATTTTGTACTGTAGATATGTGGTAGTGGTGGAGTAGGGGCCTGAGGGCACACAGTGTGTTGTGAAATCTGTGAATGTATTGTAACGTTTTTTAAATTGTATAAACTTCCTTAATTTTGCTGGACCCCAGGAAGAGTAGCTGCTGCCTTGGCAGGAACTAATGGGGATCCATAATAAATACAAATACAAAACACCAGTATGGGGTGTAAACTAACCACAACACCAGGATGGGGTGTAAACTAATACCCCTCAACACCAGGATGGGGTGTAAACTAATACCCCTCAACACCAGGATGGGGTGTAAACTAATACCCCTCTACACCAGGATGGGGTGTAAACTAATACCCCTCAACACCAGGATGGGGTGTAAACTAATACCCCTCTACACCAGGATGGGGTGTAAACTAATACCCCTCAACACCAGGATGGGGTGTAAACTAATACCCCTCAACACCAGGATGGGGTGTAAACTAATACCCCTCAACACCAGGATGGGGTGTAAACTAATACCGCTCAACACCAGGATGGGGTCTACCTAATAAAGTATGTGAAAGGGCCCTCTGACGTGATGGTGCTGCACCTTGGTGAAACCAGTGCTGCTTTTAAGTGGCTCTAGATTTCTCATTCAGGCCAAAGAGTCATTTAGATTTAGATCACATATTAATCAGATTATTATGTAATTAGGACCGGGGACCTTGCGTCCCCTCCAAAACCCTGGATTACTGCAGGTCTGCTAGTTCATGGATTCTTAGAATCAGTTTTCAAAGTTCAAATATATGATTCAATTAGATAACTCCTGCACACACAGTTACCTGGCTGCAGTCTGCAGTCTGTTTATTACCAACTAGTTATATCCTCTATAGAACCACACAGTTACCTGGCTGCAGTCTGTTTATTACCAACTAGTTATATCCTCTATAGAACCACACAGTTACCTGGCTGCAGTCTGTTTATTACCAACTAGTTATATCCTCTATAGAACCACACAGTTACCTGGCTGCAGTCTGTTTATTACCAACTAGTTATATCCTCTATAGAACCACACAGTTACCTGGCTGCAGTCTGTTTATTACCAACTAGTTATATCCTCTATAGAACCACACAGTTACCTGGCTGCAGTCTGTTTATTACCAACTAGTTATATCCTCTATAGAACCACACAGTTACCTGGCTGCAGTCTGTTTATTACCAACTAGTTATATCCTCTATAGAACCACACAGTTACTGGCTGCAGTCTGTTTATTACCAACTAGTTATATCCTCTATAGAACCACACAGTTACCTGGCTGCAGTCTGTTTATTACCAACTAGTTATATCCTCTATAGAACCACACAGTTACCTGGCTGCAGTCTGTTTATTACCAACTAGTTATATCCTCTATAGAACCACACAGTTACCTGGCTGCAGTCTGTTTATTACCAACTAGTTATATCCTCTATAGAACCACACAGTTACCTGGCTGCAGTCTGTTTATTACCAACTAGTTATATCCTCTATAGAACCACACAGTTACCTGGCTGCAGTCTGTTTATTACCAACTAGTTATATCCTCTATAGAACCACACAGTTACCTGGCTGCAGTCTGTTTATTACCAACTAGTTATATCCTCTATAGAACCACACAGTTACCTGGCTGCAGTCTGTTTATTACCAACTAGTATATCCTCTATAGAACCACACAGTTACCTGGCTGCAGTCTGTTTATTACCAACTAGTTATATCCTCTATAGAACCACACAGTTACCTGGCTGCAGTCTGTTTATTACCAACTAGTTTATATCCTCTATAGAACCACACAGTTACCTGGCTGCAGTCTGTTTATTACCAACTAGTTATATCCTCTATAGAACCACACAGTTACCTGGCTGCAGTCTGTTTATTACCAACTAGTTATATCCTCTATAGAACCACACAGTTACCTGGCTGCAGTCTGTTTATTACCAACTAGTTATATCCTCTATAGAACCACACAGTTACCTGGCTGCAGTCTGTTTATTACCAACTAGTTATATCCTCTATAGAACCACACAGTTACCTGGCTGCAGTCTGTTTATTACCAACTAGTTATATCCTCTATAGAACCACACAGTTACCTGGCTGCAGTCTGTTTATTACCAACTAGTTATATCCTCTATAGAACCACACAGTTACCTGGCTGCAGTCTGTTTATTACCAACTAGTTATATCCTCTATAGAACCACACAGTTACCTGGCTGCAGTCTGTTTATTACCAACTAGTTATATCCTCTATAGAACCACACAGTTACCTGGCTGCAGTCTGTTTATTACCAACTAGTTATATCCTCTATAGAACCACACAGTTACCTGGCTGCAGTCTGTTTATTACCAACTAGTTATATCCTCTATAGAACCACACAGTTACCTGGCTGCAGTCTGTTTATTACCAACTAGTTATATCCTCTATAGAACCACACAGTTACCTGGCTGCAGTCTGTTTATTACCAACTAGTTATATCCCCTATAGAACCACACAGTTACCTGGCTGCAGTCTGCAGGTTGTTTATTACCAACTAGTTATATCCTCTATAGAACCACACAGTTACCTGGCTGCAGTCTGTTTATTACCAACTAGTTATATCCTCTATAGAACCACACAGTTACCTGGCTGCAGTCTGTTTATTACCAACTAGTTATATCCTCTATAGAACCACACAGTTACCTGGCTGCAGTCTGTTTATTACCAACTAGTTATATCCTCTATAGAACCACACAGTTACCTGGCTGCAGTCTGTTTATTACCAACTAGTTATATCCTCTATAGAACCACACAGTTACCTGGCTGCAGTCTGTTTATTACCAACTAGTTATATCCTCTATAGAACCACACAGTTACCTGGCTGCAGTCTGTTTATTACCAACTAGTTATATCCTCTATAGAACCACACAGTTACCTGGCTGCAGTCTGTTTATTACCAACTAGTTATATCCTCTATAGAACCACACAGTTACCTGTCTGCAGTCTGTTTATTACCAACTAGTTATATCCTCTATAGAACCACACAGTTACCTGGCTGCAGTCTGTTTATTACCAACTAGTTATATCCTCTATAGAACCACACAGTTACCTGGCTGCAGTCTGTTTATTACCAACTAGTTATATCCTCTATAGAACCACACAGTTACCTGGCTGCAGTCTGTTTATTACCAACTAGTTATATCCTCTATAGAACCACACAGTTACCTGGCTGCAGTCTGTTTATTACCAACTAGTTATATCCTCTATAGAACCACACAGTTACCTGGCTGCAGTCTGTTTATTACCAACTAGTTATATCCCCTATAGAACCACACAGTTACCTGGCTGCAGTCTGTTTATTACCAACTAGTTATATCCTCTATAGAACCACACAGTTACCTGGCTGCAGTCTGTTTATTACCAACTAGTTATATCCTCTATAGAACCACACAGTTACCTGGCTGCAGTCTGTTTATTACCAACTAGTTATATCCTCTATAGAACCACACAGTTACCTGGCTGCAGTCTGTTTATTACCAACTAGTTATATCCTCTATAGAACCACACAGTTACCTGGCTGCAGTCTGTTTATTACCAACTAGTTATAT
The DNA here is from genome assembly GCA_902810595.1 of Coregonus sp. 'balchen'. NCBI lineage: Eukaryota > Metazoa > Chordata > Actinopteri > Salmoniformes > Salmonidae > Coregonus > Coregonus sp. 'balchen'. Next base: position 395,012 of record LR778284.1, read on the forward strand.
CCTCTATGGAACCACACAGTTACCTGGCTGCAGTCTGTTTATTACCAACTAGTTATATCCTCTATAGAACCACACAGTTACCTGGCTGCAGTCTGTTTATTACCAACTAGTTATATCCTCTATAGAACCACACAGTTACCTGGCTGCAGTCTGTTTATTACCAACTAGTTATATCCTCTATAGAACCACACAGTTACCTGGCTGCAGTCTGTTTATTACCAACTAGTTATATCCTCTATAGAACCACACAGTTACCTGGCTGCAGTCTGTTTATTACCAACTAGTTATATCCTCTATAGAACCACACAGTTACCTGGCTGCAGTCTGTTATTACCAACTAGTTATATCCTCTATAGAACCACACAGTTACCTGGCTGCAGTCTGTTTATTACCAACTAGTTATATCCTCTATAGAACCACACAGTTACCTGGCTGCAGTCTGTTTATTACCAACTAGTTATATCCTCTATAGAACCACACAGTTACCTGGCTGCAGTCTGTTTATTACCAACTAGTTATATCCTCTATAGAACCACACAGTTACCTGGCTGCAGTCTGTTTATTACCAACTAGTTATATCCTCTATAGAACCACACAGTTACCTGGCTGCAGTCTGTTTATTACCAACTAGTTATATCCTCTATAGAACCACACAGTTACCTGGCTGCAGTCTGTTTTATTACCAACTAGTTATATCCCCTATAGAACCACACAGTTACCTGGCTGCAGTCTGCAGGTTGTTTATTACCAACTAGTTATATCCTCTATAGAACCACACAGTTACCTGGCTGCAGTCTGTTTATTACCAACTAGTTCTATCCTCTATAGAACCACACAGTTACCTGGCTGCAGTCTGTTTATTACCAACTAGTTATATCCTCTATAGAACCACACAGTTACCTGGCTGCAGTCTGTTTATTACCAACTAGTTATATCCTCTATAGAACCACACAGTTACCTGGCTGCAGTCTGTTTATTACCAACTAGTTATATCCTCTATAGAACCACACAGTTACCTGGCTGCAGTCTGTTTATTACCAACTAGTTATATCCTCTATAGAACCACACAGTTACCTGGCTGCAGTCTGTTTATTACCAACTAGTTATATCCTCTATAGAACCACACAGTTACCTGGCTGCAGTCTGTTTATTACCAACTAGTTATATCCTCTATAGAACCACACAGTTACCTGGCTGCAGTCTGTTTATTACCAACTAGTTATATCCTCTATAGAAGCACACAGTTACCTGGCTGCAGTCTGTTTATTACCAACTAGTTATATCCTCTATAGAACCACACAGTTACCTGGCTGCAGTCTGTTTATTACCAACTAGTTATATCCTCTATAGAACCACACAGTTACCTGGCTGCAGTCTGTTTATTACCAACTAGTTATATCCTCTATAGAACCACACAGTTACCTGGCTGCAGTCTGTTTATTACCAACTAGTTATATCCTCTATAGAACCACACAGTTACCTGGCTGCAGTCTGTTTATTACCAACTAGTTATATCCTCTATAGAACCACACAGTTACCTGGCTGCAGTCTGTTTATTACCAACTAGTTATATCCTCTATAGAACCACACAGTTACCTGGCTGCAGTCTGTTTATTACCAACTAGTTATATCCTCTATAGAACCACACAGTTACCTGGCTGCAGTCTGTTTATTACCAACTAGTTATATCCTCTATAGAACCACACAGTTACCTGGCTGCAGTCTGTTTATTACCAACTAGTTATATCCTCTATAGAACCACACAGTTACCTGGCTGCAGTCTGTTTATTACCAACTAGTTATATCCTCTATAGAACCACACAGTTACCTGGCTGCAGTCTGTTTATTAACAACTAGTTATATCCTCTATAGAACCACACAGTTACCTGGCTGCAGTCTGTTTATTACCAACTAGTTATATCCTCTATAGAACCACACAGTTACCTGGCTGCAGTCTGTTTATTACCAACTAGTTATATCCCCTATAGAACCACACAGTTACCTGGCTGCAGTCTGCAGGTTGTTTATTACCAACTAGTTATATCCTCTATAGAACCACACAGTTACCTGGCTGCAGTCTGTTTATTACCAACTAGTTCTATCCTCTATAGAACCACACAGTTACCTGGCTGCAGTCTGTTTATTACCAACTAGTTATATCCTCTATAGAACCACACAGTTACCTGGCTGCAGTCTGTTTATTACCAACTAGTTATATCCTCTATAGAACCACACAGTTACCTGGCTGCAGTCTGTTTATTACCAACTAGTTATATCCTCTATAGAACCACACAGTTACCTGGCTGCAGTCTGTTTATTACCAACTAGTTATATCCTCTATAGAAGCACACAGTTACCTGGCTGCAGTCTGTTTATTACCAACTAGTTATATCCTCTATAGAACCACACAGTTACCTGGCTGCAGTCTGTTTATTACCAACTAGTTATATCCTCTATAGAACCACACAGTTACCTGGCTGCAGTCTGTTTATTACCAACTAGTTATATCCTCTATAGAACCACACAGTTACCTGGCTGCAGTCTGTTTATTACCAACTAGTTATATCCTCTATAGAACCACACAGTTACCTGGCTGCAGTCTGTTTATTACCAACTAGTTATATCCTCTATAGAACCACACAGTTACCTGGCTGCAGTCTGTTTATTACCAACTAGTTATATCCTCTATAGAACCACACAGTTACCTGGCTGCAGTCTGTTTATTACCAACTAGTTATATCCTCTATAGAACCACACAGTTACCTGGCTGCAGTCTGTTTATTACCAACTAGTTATATCCTCTATAGAACCACACAGTTACCTGTCTGCAGTCTGTTTATTACCAACTAGTTATATCCTCTATAGAACCACACAGTTACCTGGCTGCAGTCTGTTTATTACCAACTAGTTATATCCTCTATAGAACCACACAGTTACCTGGCTGCAGTCTGTTTATTACCAACTAGTTATATCCTCTATAGAACCACACAGTTACCTGGCTGCAGTCTGTTTATTACCAACTAGTTATATCCTCTATAGAACCACACAGTTACCTGGCTGCAGTCTGTTTATTACCAACTAGTTATATCCTCTATAGAACCACACAGTTACCTGGCTGCAGTCTGTTTATTACCAACTAGTTATATCCTCTATAGAACCACACAGTTACCTGGCTGCAGTCTGTTTATTACCAACTAGTTATATCCTCTATAGAACCACACAGTTACCTGGCTGCAGTCTGTTTATTACCAACTAGTTATATCCTCTATAGAACCACACAGTTACCTGGCTGCAGTCTGTTTATTACCAACTAGTTTATATCCTCTATAGAACCACACAGTTACCTGGCTGCAGTCTGTTTATTACCAACTAGTTATATCCTCTATAGAACCACACAGTTACCTGGCTGCAGTCTGTTTATTACCAACTAGTTATATCCTCTATAGAACCACACAGTTACCTGGCTGCAGTCTGTTTATTACCAACTAGTTATATCCCCTATAGAACCACACAGTTACCTGGCTGCAGTCTGCAGGTTGTTTATTACCAACTAGTTATATCCTCTATAGAACCACACAGTTACCTGGCTGCAGTCTGTTTATTACCAACTAGTTATATCCTCTATAGAACCACACAGTTACCTGGCTGCAGTCTGTTTTATTACCAACTAGTTATATCCTCTATAGAACCACACAGTTACCTGGCTGCAGTCTGTTTATTACCAACTAGTTATATCCTCTATAGAACCACACAGTTACCTGGCTGCAGTCTGTTTATTACCAACTAGTTATATCCTCTATAGAACCACACAGTTTACCTGGCTGCAGTCTGTTTATTACCAACTAGTTATATCCTCTATAGAACCACACAGTTACCTGGCTGCAGTCTGTTTATTACCAACTAGTTCTATCCTCTATAGAACCACACAGTTACCTGGCCTGCAGTCTGTTTATTACCAACTAGTTATATCCTCTATAGAACCACACAGTTACCTGGCTGCAGTCTGTTTATTACCAACTAGTTATATCCTCTATAGAACCACACACAGTTACCTGGCTGCAGTCTGTTTATTACCAACTAGTTATATCCTCTATAGAACCACACAGTTACCTGGCTGCAGTCTGTTTATTACCAACTAGTTTATATCCTCTATAGAACCACACAGTTACCTGGCTGCAGTCTGTTTATTACCAACTAGTTATATCCTCTATAGAACCACACAGTTTACCTGGCTGCAGTCTGTTATTACCAACTAGTTATATCCTCTATAGAACCACACAGTTACCTGGCTGCAGTCTGTTTATTACCAACTAGTTATATCCTCTATAGAACCACACAGTTACCTGGCTGCAGTCTGTTTATTACCAACTAGTTATATCCTCTATAGAACCACACAGTTACCTGGCTGCAGTCCTGTTTATTACCAACTAGTTATATCCTCTATAGAACCACACAGTTACCTGGCTGCAGTCTGTTTATTACCAACTAGTTATATCCTCTATAGAACCACACAGTTACCTGGCTGCAGTCTGTTTATTACCAACTAGTTATATCCTCTATAGAACCACACAGTTACCTGGCTGCAGTCTGTTTATTACCAACTAGTTATATCCTCTATAGAACCACACAGTTACCTGGCTGCAGTCTGTTTATTACCAACTAGTTATATCCTCTATAGAACCACACAGTTACCTGGCTGCAGTCTGTTTATTACCAACTAGTTATATCCTCTATAGAACCACACAGTTACCTGGCTGCAGTCTGTTTATTACCAACTAGTTATATCCTCTATAGAACCACACAGTTACCTGGCTGCAGTCTGTTTATTACCAACTAGTTATATCCTCTATAGAACCACACAGTTCCCTGGCTGCAGTCTGTTTATTACCAACTAGTTATATCCTCTATAGAACCACACAGTTACCTGGCTGCAGTCTGTTTATTACCAACTAGTTATATCCTCTATAGAACCACACAGTTACCTGGCTGCAGTCTGTTTATTACCAACTAGTTATATCCTCTATAGAACCACACAGTTACCTGGCTGCAGTCTGTTTATTACCAACTAGTTATATCCTCTATAGAACCACACAGTTACCTGGCTGCAGTCTGTTTATTACCAACTAGTTATATCCTCTATAGAACCACACAGTTACCTGGCTGCAGTCTGTTTATTACCAACTAGTTATATCCTCTATAGAACCACACAGTTACCTGGCTGCAGTCTGTTTATTACCAACTAGTTATATCCTCTATAGAACCACACAGTTACCTGGCTGCAGTTGTTTATTACCAACTAGTTACATCCTCTATAGAACTGACTGTACTGTTGTGCATCTGGTCTGGTCCTGTTCTAGAGCACTCAGTGGATTTATCTGATGACCATATGGTGCTGCTGAAGGGCTGCAGGGTGGAAGGGATTAGCTGCCATGATGTGTTGCTGGACTTTTCAAAAAGAAAAGGAAAGCCGCACACTCTAGGAGCTCAGATGCAATATTTTAATATCTTAATAACCAACGTTTCGACAGAGAAGCTGTCTTCATCAGGGTATAATGACAAACACTGCGGGTCACTGGTTTACATAGTGTGAAAGGACACACGCAGGTGTCTGTAATCATGGCCGGGTGTGGCCTAATAGCATTGGCCAATTCACAAATAAAAACATACAAAAAACATGGATAGCATATGATCATAGATACTTAGCTACATAGGCCCACAACATTTACAATGAATAGCAAAATCACAAGAATGGCTTCAAATCAAAGTCTACGTTGAGACCGAAGGGAGCAAGGGTCTTCAAATTAAAGATCCAGGCAGCCTCTCGCTTTAACAATAAGTTGTCGAGGTCACCCCCTCTCCTAGGGAGGGTGACATGTTCTATGCCGATATAACGTAGGGAAGAAATCGAGTGGTTCGATTCCAAAAAGTGGGCAACGACTGGGTATGTCGAGTTTTGGCACCTAATGGTGCTACGATGTTCCGAGATTCGTACTTTTAATTCGTGCTTTGTTTTACCCACATAATTTTTACCACAAGGACAAGTTATAAGATAAATAACTGCCTTAGTGGAGCACGTAATAACACCTTTGATTGGGATCTGTTTCCCTGTTTGGGGGTGTTTGAAGGATCTACATTTGTAAGTGCCATTGCATTGAGCACAGCCGTTACACTTGTAGTTTCCATCCGGTAGAGGCGCAAATAGACGTTGTGCAGGGATATTTAGGGGTGGTAAATCAGAGTTTACCAATTGATCTCTGAGATTTCTGCCCCGCGAGAATACGACCAAGGGAGGGTCTGAAAACACATTACCAATACTGTCATCGGATCTTAGAATGTGCCAATGTTTGTGAACTGGACTTTAACAGGAAACCTGAAAAGCTGCTGCAGACCTCCAGCAGGAGGCCAGATCAGCTGCTGCAGACCTCCAGCAGGAGGCCAGATCAGCTGCTGCAGACCTCCAGCAGGAGGCCAGATCAGCTGCTGCAGACCTCCAGCAGGAGGCCAGATCAGCTGCTGCAGACCTCCAGCAGGAGGCCAGATCAGCTGCTGCAGACCTCCAGCAGGAGACCAGATCAGCTGCTGCAGACCTCCAGCAGGAGGCCAGATCAGCTGCTGCAGACCTCCAGCAGGAGGCCAGATCATAACATGTTAACTACTGTGGAGAGAAAGTTATTCACAGAGAGAGAGAGAGAGATAGATAGATAGATAGATAGATAGATAGATAGATAGATAGATAGATAGATAGATAGTAGATCGATAGATAGATAGATAGATAGATGATAGATAGATCGATAGATAGATCGCTCGATAGATGATCCAGCTCGATCGCTCGCATAGATCGCTGCTCGCTCCTCGAGCAGAGACGCGAGCGCGAGCGCGCGCGCTCGCGAGCGAGAGAGCGCACGCCGCGACGAGCGAGAGAGACGCAGCGCTCGATCGCTCTCTAGCTCTCAGTCGCTCGCTCTCTCGCTCGCATCGCTGCTGCTCGCTCGCTCGCTCCTCGCTCGCTCGCTCGCTCGCTCGCTCGCTCGCTCGCTCGCTCGCTCGCTCGCTCGTCGCTCGCTCGCTCGCTCGCTCGCTCGCGCGCTCGCTCGCGCGCTCGCGCGCTCGCTCGCTCGCTCGCTCGCTCGCTCGCTCCTCGCTCGCGCGTCGCGCGCTCGCTCGCTCGCTCGCTCGCTCGTCCTCGCTCCTCGCTCGCTCGCTCGCTCGCTCGCTCGCTCGCTCGTCGCTCGCTCGCTCGCTCGCTCGCTCGCTCCCGCTCGCTCGCTCGCTCGCTGCTGCTCGCTAGCTCGCTCGTCGCATCGCTCATATGATATCTCACCACAGGCCCAATTACCTGGCGGAAGGGAGAGAGACGGGGGAGGCAACGGCGACCTGAGCGCGAGAGAGGGAGGGGGGGGGGGGGGGGAGGCGAGGGAGAGCGCAGGGGGTGGGGCGGCGAGAGCGGCAGCGCGAGAGAGAGCGCGCGAGCGAGCGCGCGAGATCGCTAGGCGGGGGGTTGCGAGCCCGCGCGCGTGATTGCGCTCGAGGCTGGGTGGGTGAGTCTCTCGCTCTTCTCTCTCTTTTTTTTTTTTTTTTTGTTCTGGTTTTTTTTTTTTTTCTCTCTCTTTTTTTCTCTCTCTCTCTCTGCTCTCTGTTTTTTTGGTTCTTTTCCTTTGTTTTTCTCTTCTCCCTCCTCTCTCTCTTGGGGTCTCTCGCTTGATAGAGATAGGCAGAGAGAGATATCGTAGGGAGTAGCGTTTTTTGAGTGGTGGGGTTATTGTTTTTCTTACTGTTACTTTTCGGAATTTTAATTTCCCTCGTTTATTTCCCTTTCGTTTATTGTCTATTCCATTTTCTTTGGCAATGTCAACATATGTTTCCCATGCCAATAAGAGGCCCTTTGAAATTAACCCCTTCCCCATCCCGTGGAGAGAGATGGAGAGATTGAAGCTGCTGCTACCTTGAAGACAAGATGTAGTCATCTCCATGCCATTGGCTAATGTGATGTTAAACCTTCCTTTGATTGGTCTGGGACATCTGCCTGGTGCTCTCTCAGCAAGTAGAGCATCTGATTGGTCTGGGACATGTGCCTGGTGCTCTCTCAGCACGTAGAGCATCTGATTGGTCTGGGACATCTGCCTGGTGCTCTCTCAGCACGTAGAGCATCTGATTGGTCTGGGACATCTGCCTGGTGCTCTCTCAGCAAGTAGAGCATCTGATTGGTCTGGGACATCTGCCTGGTGCTCTCTCAGCAAGTAGAGCATCTGATTGGTCTGGGACATCTGCCTGGTGCTCTCTCAGCAAGTAGAGCATCTGATTGGTCTGGGACATCTGCCCGGTGCTCTCTCAGCAAGTAGAGCATCTGATTGGTCTGGGACATCTGCCCGGTGCTCTCTCAGCAAGTAGAGCATCTGATTGGTCTGGGACATGTGGTTACCGTGGTTATCGTGTGGAGTTGACTACAGTTAACACCAGTAGTGTTTACCTACTGCAGTAAGTCACAGAAGAGAAACCCCTTCACATCTTGGTGGATGCTTTCCCACAGGCTGGGCTGCTGAAGAACGAGCAGTGACTCAGCCTTGGGGTCAAATATAGGTACACTCAAATCTCAAGTTACTAGAGAGATGTATGGTATTTGCCGCTATGCCATTTCCCCTCATAGGGTTGTAATCCCAACATTGGAAGATCACCCTGCATAACTCACATTTGCTCGTAAATACTTTGCTGTCAATAAGAATTACAAAGGGGGGGGGTTATATTTTTCTATTTTCCTGTTCCAAGACCCAATACACCCGGTCTGCCGCTAGGGGGCATCAGATTACGGCGACATCTCATTATGCGCTCTCATTGGTGCGTAAAAGCGTTTCCATTGATCAATGTTACAAGCTAATAGAGGAGAAACTACATGTATTACATCCAGTATGCTGGCCCAAATGTAATATCATAACAATAAACAACGAATAAATCAGAACAATACAATGTATCCATTTGTATGGAGCCATTTAATCCCCATCGGTAGGCTGTATGTAAACACAGGCACACAGGGAGATACAGAGCCGTGTTATCAGAAATACACCAATGAATGTGCGGCATGCTAGTTCATCTCTCTAAACCCCGATCTCTCCTAAACCAATCAGAACTCTAACAAAGCAGAATTCTGGTAAACCAATAGGCCTAGTTTTCACCTGGCACTACCCCTACTCCACTAGCGCACAGACCAGAGGTCTTCCTCGCTCCTTATATGGCTGACCCGCTCAATTGAGACGTCAGAGGCACACCCGTCATGTCCAAGCACATTATCCCATTCTACAGGACACGTCCAGCCATCATCAAAACCCGCTTTCTCTCGCTGCTGTCTTTCTTTTTTAAGATAATTTATAACTCATTGGAATAGCACGAGCCACGGTGCGGCTATTTTAATGAACCCAGTTGTAGTTGCTGCGTCACCGCCTCAGCTCGAGACAACACGGGATATCTGATTAGTGTGCGCGGTTTTACTGGGTTGGTTAGAGGGAATAGAGAATGACTCACATTTTGGAAACGGGATTGCTTTGACTCGTGTGGATTCTGACTGGATGCATGTGTGTTTTAATTAGTGTGTTTTTCCCTTGGTGTTTCTGATGGTGCATCACTCAGAGTGGTTCTATTCTCTGGACCGAGCTATTTAGAAATGTTACTTGAATTTTCTGAGTGGCTAACTATATTCAGTGAGATTTTTTCCCCGCATTCGTCAGCCACGGGCACTTTACATACTGTAATGCTTTATGCATCTACATTACAGAATATAATGTTGCAATAATTTAGTATTTATATATTTGTGCCTTTACTTGACACCCGCCGGCAGCGCCTGGGGTAACAACGAAACATAAAGTGTTGGAAACACTGACGGATAGATATGGCAATGGTAACCTGGAGAAACGGCAAGGAAGATGTCGCCGGTGACTCTCAAGGCGGAATCTCTACCCGGGTCTCTCAAGTCGGGCCGTTATCCCTCTCTACCGACCTAACGGGACACCTCAATCCCACATCGGGACACCTCAATCCCACATCCTCTCTGGATATCTCCTCAACACCTCAGACACCCCAAGGCGCTCATTCAAGCAATACATCTCAGTCTATCACTAGCCAAACGTCGACCAACTCCATGGACAAACAGCAGCCCCAGCAGATCGGGTGTGTGGTGTGCGGGGATAAATCCAGCGGGAAGCACTACGGCCAGTTCACATGTGAGGGGTGTAAGAGCTTCTTCAAACGAAGCATCAGACGGAACCTCAGCTACGCCTGCCGCGCCAGCAGGAACTGCCCTATTGATCAACACCACAGGAATCAGTGCCAGTACTGCCGCCTCAAGAAATGTCTCAAAGTGGGAATGCGGAGAGAAGGTAACAACCTTGTTTCTCATCTCCCTTTAGGTCACTGTACCCTGTAGCTCTACTCACTAGAAGCCCATTCCCTCATCTCCCTTTAGGTCCCTATACCCTGTAGCTCTACTCACTAGAAGCCATTCCCTCATCTCCCTTTAGGTCACTATACCCTGTAGCTCTACTCACTAGAAGCCCATTCCCTCATCTCCCTTTAGGTCCCTATACCCTGTAGCTCTACTCACTAGAAGCCCATTCTCCTTAGGTCCTATAATAAAGCCACCCTAGAATCCTTCTATTCTATATGGCCCTGTTATGTAGCTTTCATGAAAGCCATCACCTACTGTCCACTAAGGCTTGACCTGTATGATTATAACTAAACCACCGCTCTCCCCTTAGATACTGTAGCTTACTCACTACCATTATTCATTCCTTAGGTACTTAACGATAGGCTCTATACGAGAATATTCCCGTAATTCCTTGTCTATACTGTACCTCACTAATAAAGTATCCCATGTTGGTCTATCGGCTCCCATGAGCCTTATCTTGTCCTATACCGGACATCAAGAAGCCACACTCCTTGGTGCTTACCATGTAGTATCACTAGAAAATTAGTTTATCACTAGTACTGTAGAACTTATACGAAGCAAGCGATACAACCATGGTTTGTTCCATCGGGTATTGCTTGATTCAGAATGACTGTAACCCTTTTCCAAAACTAAGCTGATGTCATGATTGTAACCAAACAGGCTTTTAAAGACATTCATATATCGTCGCTTATTAAATCTCGTGTTAGGTTAGAGAGGGTATGATATCACGTGCACGGTCATGTCTTCCTAACCAACGGAGACCCTCTCCAATGCACTCCATTTGTATCTCCATGCTATGCGAGGAACTACCAAGGACAACGGAGCGGTGGTTTACAGTTCAAAAAACTAATGGGACTAGAACCTTTGAAGCAAGCGATACGGACATGGTTGTTCCGTCGGGATTGTAGGCACGAAACATACCCGTTTTCCCCAACCTCAGCACACAGGTCGTCCTTGTCAGGACGCACTTTGCGAGACAATTGTCGTTGCTGAACACGCCGGTCAGAGCGGGAGGTGGTCTAGGGCCCTAACCAACGGAGACCCTCTCCAATGCCACTCCTACCTATCTGGATACATCTCCCTGCTCATGCGAGCCGAGCCCTACCCCACATCCAGACACGGCACGCAGTGTATGCAGTCCAACAACCTCATGGGGATCGAGAACATCTGTGAGCTGGCCGCCCGGATGCTGTTCTCGGCGGTGGAGTGGGCCCGAAACATCCCCTTCTTCCCCGACCTCCAGATCACCGACCAGGTCGCCCTGCTCCGGCTCACTTGGAGCGAGTTGTTCGTGCTGAACGCGGCCCAGTGCTCAATGCCGGTGCATGTGGCTCCTCTCCTGGCGGCTGCAGGGCTGCATGCCTCCCCCATGTCGGCGGAGAGAGTCGTGGCTTTCATGGACCATATCCGGATCTTCCAGGAGCAGGTGGAGAAGCTGAAGGTTCTGCATGTCGATTCAGCCGAGTACAGCTGCATTAAGGCTATAGTTCTCTTTACGTCAGGTAAACACACCAATGCTATGCTTCACTGCTGTTTACCATGACTGGTATCAATACAGATCTAAATATAGACAAGCATCACCCTCATCAGCAACAGGGAGGCTGTAGTTGTGTTCCCCAAATCACCTCAAATGAGGTAAACTATAGCAATTACCCCTCAAATTCAGTTTTCAACCAATCCTATGAGTTGAATGCCGAATGGGAAAACCTAATAGGCCTTGGCCTTCGAAAAACACCTGCAACAACATTCAGACAATTGGATTCAACAACGTTCATGAATTATATCAATATATGATGATTTTACATATATATATATATATATATTTTTTTTTTTACAATAATTAATATAGGCCCCTGTGAATTGTATTATATGATTAATAATAAATACTATTATTGCCGTTTGATTGAATTAATTTGATTTATTTTCAAACTAATAATAATAATTATTATCAAAATATTTTACAGGCTAATTTTGTTCTGTATAAATGGTTGACATTTTACACAGAAATGTAGGTCATTCACCTACCATGATCTTTGCCATACAACTCAACCTTTACCGACAGAATAGGAAATATTTCATAATAAAGAATAAAGAAAAGTCTACTTATATTTAATTTCGTTTTGCAGAATGTCTTAAATGCCATAATTTATTTAAACAACTAGGCCTAAGCCTGAAAGGTCTTCTGGTGGTGAGATGAATGAAACATATTGTTTTATGTCCTATAAAAAAAGAAACCAAATAATGTATTTTGTCAACTCAAGTCGATGGATGCCTTGACTGACAGTAAAAGAAAGGAGTATACGTCTAGTCACGGCAGAGCAAGGCCATGAGCAGGGTTCATTCTGTGGACGTGTTGTGGAACTAGAACATGACCCCTCATTCACCCCTCACGGCAGAGCAAGGCCATGAGCAGGGTTCATTCTGTGGACGTGTTGTGGAACTAGAACATGACCCTTCATTCACCCCTGTATTGTAGCCCTGCTACACTCTTAGAAAAGAAGGTGCTATCTAGAACCTAAAAGGGTTATTCGGCTGTCCCCATAGGAGAACCCTTTTAATAACCTTATTTTGTTCCAGGTAGAACTCTTCTGGTTCCAGGTAGAACCCTTTCCACAGAGGGTTCTACATGGAACCGAAAACGGTTCTACCTGGCATCAAACAGGGTTATTCTATGGGGACAGTCGATTAACCCTTTTGGAACCCTTTTTTCTAACATTGTATCCTCAGATAACATGGAGGTAGCAGCAGGGAATGCACCGCAGCGTTGCATTCAGAATTATGTTTTTCAAATCTGCTTTTAAAAATGCATTTGAAGAGTGCATCTATAGTGTGAAGCAGTCTGAACACGTGATTATGGGAGTAAAGGCCTATAGGACTGTTTGTGACGTTATTGCGGACCCGTTTCATTTTCAAACAGTGGGCCATGTTCTATTGATAAGCCCCTGTAGCGCCATTTTGAGTTAAGCAAATACGGCATCATTTGCTTCGTCGAGTTTTTAACACAGTTAAATTGATTTCATAAGTTAGAGTGGGCCTATATATCCACACAACACACTGTATTAACAATAGCCTATATTAATATTGATTTCGGAAAATTGCAGTAGGCGGTAAATGTCTACGTCATAATGGCTGCATTTACACAGTCAGCCCAATTATGATATTTTGCCCAATTATTGGTTAAAGATCTGATTGCCCAAAAGAGCAAAAAATAGATCGGAATTGGGCTGCCTGTGTAAACTCAGCCATTGTGTTATTTGTATTTCATTGATGATCTAATATTAACCTATATTGCATTGTTCACGAGGAAGATAAGCCTATATTATTGATAATGATTTATGATTTTAATTTAGTTCTTTGTTTGTATAGATGCGTACGGTCTGTCAGACGTGACTCACGTGGACGGTCTTCAGGAGAAGTCCCAGTGCGCCCTGGAAGAATACACCAGGAGCCAGTACCCTAACCAACCGACCCGGTTTGGGAAGCTACTACTCCGTCTGCCCTCTCTACGCACCGTCTCCTCGTCCGTTATAGAACAGTTATTCTTCATCCGGTTGGTCGGAAAAACCCCAATAGAAACTCTCATCAGGGATATGTTGCTTTCCGGAAGCAGTTTTAATTGGCCTTACATGTCAATGCAGTAGAATAAGAACATTCCAGAACACTCCAGGAATGGAATCATAGAACTAGAATGGTTCTATGGATGGAACCTTAGATGCTGTCAGAGGAACAGGCAGCATTCTAAAGCAGCGGTTCCCAACCTTTATCGGTTACTGGACCACCAACTAAAGGTTGCTCTGCCGGGAGTACCAAGTACCCCCTCATGTGCATTTTACCAGTAGACCTATGGTCTCATGAGTTTTCCCGAGTACCCCTGGTTGGGAACCACTGATCTAAAGCATGAAAAGAGACTAATGAAATGGCGGGGATCCTCCTCAAAAAACCCTGTATGTATATGTATTGTGTTTGTTAATGATGTTGGATAAACATTTTTTAAAATTTTTTTTTTTACAAATGTTTTTCATTTGACCCTGGATAAGAAAATGACAAGGGAATTGTTTTAGTTTTTTTCCTACTTCATCTTTTGTGTCTTTTTGACTAATATGCTCCAAACATGGCACTAAAAACATGAATAGTTACTTTAAATATTTCTACAAACACAATAGTCAATAAACACAGTAGTCCAGGGGTACTCAAATACTATTTGAGAAGATCCAGTCACACAAATGTCCTTGATGGCAAAGGTCCAGATGGATATTGTCATTTATCGGTGTAACAAACCCCCACCTCTCAACCCATGCGACCCCAAACTGTTAAACTGTTCACACCCCTTAGCAGTTTTAAAGCTAATTTCCTGCAATTCTACACATTTTCCATGTCTTATGTGTGTTCATATGATACCAGGAGTCGAATCCCGACCAAATTAAAATTGAACATTTTTACGTTTTAAAAATGTGTTTTTTTAAATCTCGGGAACCACGGTCCTTATTGACTCCGTTCTGGGTCCGGATCCCACGGTCCTTATTGACTCCGTTCTGGGTCCGGATCCCACCGGTCCTTATGGACTCCGTTCTGGGTCCAGATCCCACGGTCCTTATTGACTCCGTTCTGGGTCCAGATCCCACGGTCCTTATTGAATATGGCTGGTAGAGTGTACCATATTGCCAATTCATGTTACCACCATCCCGCTGACAGAGAACTATATTCATGTTACCACCATCCTACTGACAGAGAACTATATTCATGTTACCTCCATCCCACAGACAAATAACTATACTTATTTGAACTGTAACCTAAATCATCATTGTATGCACTGTATATATATTTTCTATTTTATGTTTTGTTTACCCCATATGTAACTCTGTGTTGTTGTTTTTATCGCACTGCTTTGCTTTATCTTGGCCAGGTTGCAGTTGTAAACGAGAACTTGTTCTCCACTGGCTTACCTGGTTAAATAAAGGTGAAATTAAATAAATAAATAAAATAAATATATCTGGCAACTTTCATGTGGTGGTTACCTGCGTTTCTACATCCGTATTACTTAACAAATAAAGTCAATATGGAAAATCTATTTTCCACTCCTCCTTAAGAAGATACATCATTTAGGGATTCTATACTAGATCATCCATCAGATGGAATGAGCAGTGTTGTTGGGAATGATTTATACCTCAGTAATATGCTGTTTCACCGCAGGGTATTGGGAACCTTTAATACTTTCTGTGGCTGCTGCAAATGACTGCAGCTGATGTGCTTGTGTGTGTGTGTGTGTGTGTGTATTTTATTGATAACAATTCTGATTTGGGTTTGTTGATTTTGAAACAACACTCTGATGTACTGTGACAAAGTATTGCCATACCATATTAAATTATAAATCATGATTTATAAATAAAATGTATTTCTCATTAAAATGTCTGTAGTTACGGTGTGTGTGTGTGTGGACACAGTGCTGCCGTGGGATGTGATATCGGTGTGATCAGTAGTTATTCCTTCCAACTAGACCGTCTAAATCACAGTCATCTCTTTCTTAAACTGGCGCCATACTGGTGTCACCATTCATTGGAGTTTCTGCCATTTCACGTTACGATATTTCACAAGCCAACACCATAAAGAGATACTGTATTCAAAAAGCAATCATGCAGTCAATGGGTCGTAAAGCATTTATCGCTTTGGATAAAAATAGAATAGATGTATTTTCGTGACTGGAAAATACAAAATAATATATCGTTTCCTTTCAAATGTACAGACAGCTTACTAGTAGTAGGCCTAACGTTGTTTACGCAACATTACTGAACCAGATGTAAAGACCAGTGGTGGAATTGTCTTGTTTCTAGGCCTATTTGAAGGCTTATACTATTTACGCCCTATGTTTATTTCAACGTTTACACGAACTAGGTCTACAGTTGGCCTGTGTTTATAGGCCTAACACGGACTAATCAAATATCTCCATTATATAAATCATTGCGTTGCCAGGTAAACTCTAGTCAACAGGGCGTGAGTTCAGGCGGGTGATTATGATTGGCTCCCGCAGGGTCACGTATTAGCGCTCAGACAGCGACCTAATGAGCGCCGGCTCAGAGCCGTGTCACACGACCTTAAACCGTCAGGACCGCAATATATTCATAATAATACCTCAATATTTAGCCTACCACAATACGTAGGCCTATACGTAGTTCTGTGTTATAGCTAGGCTAAAGCTTTCTGTTTGGGCATACAATTGACAGTCTTTCACCACTATTTTAACAAACCTTCAGCTTCTTAACTGAAGCTCTACATAATGTAATATTACTTTGATAAATAACAATACACGTCTACGTCAAATTGTTCGTTTAAAAGTCTACTATTAGACCTACATCTATTTTATAACCGCTTATGCACTTCTCAGATATTGTAGGCCTGAAAACATTAAATAAGTCCCAACATTGAAAATATGACCTCAAAGATGATTCATTTATTTATTTGATTTAACAGGCCTATTCACTCTGTAGGCCTATCGAATGTTTGAGTTCAGAGTATTAAATTACACACCCATTAGCCCTAGGCTACTGTCATTTTTCTATTTCACTAAACTTACACTAAACCAAGGTGTATATGTATATATTCTTAAATCCCATTCCTTACTAGTTTTGTGTGTTTTAGGTTTATGTTGTGAAAATGTTAGATATTACTTGTTAGATGTTACTGAACTGTCGGAGATAGAAGCACAAGCATTTCGCTACACCCGCTAAAACGTCTGCTAAACACGTGTATGTGACAAATACCATTTTCTTTTATTTTATTTGATTTCAGACACATGAGATGCCTTAAAAAGCAGCAAGAGCAACAGACCTTGTAAAATAAATAGTCTTAACTTGACAGACACTTTATTTGCCCAATAACATCCGGAATTGTACATTTCTATATGAGGCTAACTATAGGTTACCGCCACGGGACTTTCACGGCCATTGAGGCCTAAATCCTTTTAATTCGATGTAAGTAATGTAAATGTTTATTTTGCGGTGATTTGATAATAGTTGATAAATGATCAAATAAAAAATAATAATACGCCCATTTGTATTTAATAAAAATGTTTTCAAGAGATCTGCAATGTTATTCTCAGAATTAAACGTTTTTATTGTTGTGTTATAAATTACTATAGTTTTTAGGTGTTGACCCAAACTGTTGATGTCATAGGCTTATTTTCTTCTAAAGAAAATGTAATTTTTTTTAAAAAAACAGTTTAGGTAAATGTATCAAATAGCGATGTTAAGATGTTAGCTAATACCCACATCACCCCCTGCCTCAACTCTAAATCCTTGTTTGAAGTCTATTTTCTTCATGACCTTTGAACTTTAGGTGTCAAACGGCCAATTCCAGGAATGCTGAGTAGCCAGTCCTAACTTCAGGCCTATAATATTTATAGGAGTATAATTCTGAAATATTTCTAGTATAATTGTAGTTATATTGACTGTCGTTTCTTTGATTGGAGTTGAAGGACTATGAATATAATATACGGAGTGAATACACATGTAAAGAGATGGACAACTTTAGCAGGTTAACACGCTGAATTTCTATAGCCTAATCCTCAGAATGTATTGAGTTAGGATTTATTTCAACTCAATAACTGCAAAATTATATTAATGTAATTCAAATATATTTATTATAATGTAGCCTAATGAAATTAATGGAACATATACATTTTTACTTCCCAGGGAAACTGTTTATTGTTCACGCTTTTGAGGAATAGACCTATCAATAAAGCTAGTGACCAAGGTGTATACTACGATTGTCTGGATAGATTGACATTATAGTTGCTTATATAACGGCTTTACATTGGTCACCATTTGTAGCTGTAGGCCTCAGTAATAACCGATGCCATGAAACAATTATTGAATTATAAAGGAAGGAAATTGGCATTATGCTATTTAAATTTAGTCACTAGTATTGTTTAATTATATGAAATTGCAGCAATAAAATAAAGTTGTCAGGCTGTAACTGTGTACTTTCTAAACTCCACAACTTGTTTATGGATGAAAGATGTTCTTTGTATTTGACGATAACATTACATAGCTTGGTGGGACTCAGCATCTCTTTTATTCTATTCAAACATTATCGATTTTTCTCAAATACAAATTCACGCAAATTCAACACAGTATTTGTTTGATATATTGTAGACGGACAATTAAATCAGAGTATTTTGATATCGTCTGACCCAGAAAATGTTGCGTCAGCTCTATAGTTGAAACCGTTCTGTGAGGACTGTCGTCGGTGAATCAAATGTCTAACGTGCAACGCGCCCTCCAGGTCAAGACAACAGAAAGACTGAAGACGTTCAGCAAACCCACGGATAATCATGATTTGTTTTAAATCAGACAAACCATTTCTGTTCATGAAGGTCATCTAGCCTACACTAGGCAATATTCAAAGTAAATAACATAGAAAAGCACTACCAATAGATGATGTACAGTTGAAGCCGGAAGTTTACATACACTTGGGTTGGAGTCATTAAAACTCGTTTTTCAACCACTCCACAAATTTATTTTTAACAAACTATAGTTTTGGCTAGTTGGTTAGGACATCTACTTTGTACATGACACAAGTAATTTTTCCAACAATTGTTTACAGACAGATTATTTCACTTATAATTCACTGTATCACAATTCCAGTGGGTCAGAAGTTTACATACACTAAATCGACTGTGCCTTTAAACAGCTTGGAAAATTCCAGAAAATGATGTCATGGCTTTAGAAGCTTCTGATAGGCTAATTGACATCATCTGAGTCAATTAGAGGTGTACCTGTGGATGTATTTCAAGGCCTACCTTCAAACTCAGTGCCTCTTTGCTTGACATCATGGGAAAATCAAAATAAATCAGCCAAAACCTCAGAAAATAATTGTAGACCTCCACAAGTCTGGTTCATCCTTGGGAGCAATTTCCAAACGCCTGAAGGTACCACGTTCATCTGTACAAACAATAGTACGCAAGTATAAACACCATGGGACCACGCAGCCGTCATTCCGCTCAGGAAGGAGACGCCTTCTGTCTCCTAGAGATGAACGTACTTTGGTGAGAAAAGTGCAAATCAATCCCAGAACCACAGCAAAGGACCTTGTGAAGATGCTGGAGGAAACGGGTACAAAAGTATCTATATCCACAGTAAAACGAGTCCTATATCGACATAACCTGAAAAGCGCTCAGCAAGGAAGAAGCCACTGCTCCAAAACCGCCATAAAAAACCCAGACTACGGTTTGCAACTGCACATGGTAACAAAGATCGTACTTTTTTGAGAAATGTCCTCTGGTCTGATGAAACAAAAATAGAACTGTTTGGCCATAATGACCATCGTTATGTTCGGAGGAAAAACGGGACGCTTGCAAGCCGAAGAACACCATCCCAACTGTGAAGCACGGGGGTTGCAGCATCATGCTGTGGGGGTGCTTTGCTGCAGGAGGGACTGGTGCACTTCACAAAATAAATGGCATCATGAGGAAGGAAAATTATGTGGATATATTGAAGCAACATCTCAAGACATCAGTCAGGAAGTTAAAGCTTGGTGACAAATGGGTCTTCCAAATGGACAATGACCCCAAGCATACTTCCAAAGTTGTGGCAAAATGGCTTAAGGACAACAAAGTCAAGGTATTGGAGTGGCCATCACAAAGCCCTGACCTCAATCCTATAGAAATATGTGGGCAGAACTGAAAAAGCATGTGTGAGCAAGGAGGCCTACAAACCTGGCTCAGTTACACCAGCTCTGTCAGGAGGAATGGGCCAAAATTCACCCAACTTATTGTGGGAAGCTTGTGGAAGGCTACCCGACACGTTTGACCCAAGTTAAACAATTTAAAGGCAATGCTACCAAATACTAATTGAGTGTATGTAAACTTCTGACCCACTGGGACTGTGATGAAATAAATAAAAGCTGATATAAATCATTCTCTCTACTATTATTCTGACATTTCACATTCTTAAAATAAAGGGGTGATCCTAACTGACCTAAGACAGGTAATTTTTACTAGGATTAAATGTCAGGAATTGTGAAAAACTGAGTTTAAATGTATTTGGCTAAGGTGTATGTAAACTTCCGACTTCAACTTTATATACAGGGTGTACCGGTATATAGTGAATGTAATACATGTACAATAGGATGAAGCAGCCACAATCAGAGAGCACAACAACCACTTTGGGAATGTATAAAGCATTACTATCAACTTAATGAGGGAAAACCATCAGCATTTTATGTTTTCTATACAGATTTCCACTGAGACAGGCAGACACACACACAAGGTCTCTCTCTCTCAAACACATCCATGCACATCAGACTTGTGCACACACACATATCAAAAATATAGTGGTAGAATAGTGTGGTAGGTTGAAACAAAAGGAACTTGTTTTTAGAGGAAGTAGCAATGGTGAACGTGATCAACCACCTATAAACATACAGGTAGAATAGAGGAAGTAGTGATGGTTAACATGATCAATCACCTATAAACATCCTGGTAGAATAGAGGAAGTAGTGATGGTTAACATGATCAACCACCTATAAACATCCTGGTAGAATAGAGGAAGTAGTGATGGTTAACATGATCAACCACCTATAAACATCCTGGTAGAATAGAGGAAGTAGTGATGGTTAACATGATCAATCACCTATAAACATCCTGGTAGAATAGAGGAAGTAGTGATGGTTAACATGATCAACCACCTATAAACATACAGGTAGAATAGAGGAAGTAGTGATGGTTAACATGATCAATCACCTATAAACATCCTGGTAGAATAGAGGAAGTAGTGATGGTTAACATGATCAACCACCTATAAACATCCTGGTAGAATAGAGGAAGTAGTGATGGTGAACATAAGAGGACAAGGGCTGTGTCCCAAATGGTACCCTATTCCCTATATAGTGCACTACTTTAGACCAGAGAATGGTACCCTATTCCCTATATAGTGCACTACTTTAGACCAGAGAATGGCACCCTATTCCCTATATAGTGCACTACTTTAGACCAGAGAATGGTACCCTATTCCCTATGTAGTGCACTACTTTAGACCAGAGAATGGCACCCTATTCCCTATATAGTGCACTACTTTAGACCAGAGAATGGTACCCTATTCCCTATATAGTGCACTACTTTAGACCAGAGAATGGCACCCTATTCCCTATATAGTGCACTACTTTAGACCAGAGAATGGCACCCTATTCCCTATATAGTGCACTACTTTAGACCAGAGAATGGCACCCTATTCCCTATATAGTGCACTACTTTAGACCAGAGAATGGCACCCTATTCCCTATATAGTGCACTACTTTAGACCAGAGAATGGCACCCTATTCCCTATATAGTGCACTACTTTAGACCAGAGAATGGCACCCTATTCCCTATATAGTGCACTACTTTAGACCAGAGAATGACACCCTATTCCCTATATAGTGCACTACTTTAGACCAGAGAATGGCACCCTATTCCCTATATAGTGCACTACTTTAGACCAGAGAATGGCACCCTATTCCCTATATAGTGCACTACTTTAGACCAGAGAATGGCACCCTATTCCCTATATAGTGCACTACTTTAGACCAGAGAATGGTACCCTATTCCCTATATAGTGCACTACTTTAGACCAGAGAATGGTACCCTATTCCCTATATAGTGCACTACTTTAGACCAGAGAATGGTACCCTATTCCCTATATAGTGCACTACTTTAGACCAGAGAATGGTACCCTATTCCCTATATAGTGCACTACTTTAGACCAGAGAATGACACCCTATTCCCTATATAGTGCACTACTTTAGACCAGAGAATGGCACCCTATTCCCTATATAGTGCACTACTTTATCCAGAGAATGACACCCTATTCCCTATATAGTGCACTACTTTAGACCAGAGAATGGTACCCTATTCCCTATATAGTGCACTACTTTAGACCAGAGAATGGCACCCTATTCCCTATATAGTGCACTACTTTAGACCAGAGCCCTATAGGGAATAGGTTGCAATTTTGGGACACAGACCAAGTGTTTTGTGTGACCTCCAGCCCCTCCAGCCCTCAGCTTGTCCCCAGACTGCCCTTTTAATCCCCTGCCCCCTGGTGACATCACACCGCTCCCCGCCCCTCCCTCCGTCCAGGCCTGTCGAGTTGATCTAGGAGACTGACTGGCTCCATTCTCTGACCTCTGCCATTATCAAGATGGCGTCTGTCTGTCTGTCCGACAGGCTCAGAAGAAGGTTGATATCATGGATACACATTACAGACTGAGATGAGAAATACTACATCTACTGTAAATCTGTAATATTAGTCTCGTGTGGCCAGCCTTCCAAAATCCCATCTCGTTCAGCCGACTACTGTGAGAAGCCTGGGATTTGGAGGCTACTGTAATATCTACTGGAGCTGTTCCCATGAACAACATCATCGAGGAAGACCAATCAACTCAAGGACTGTTTTGGTGTTGCTAGGAGACAGACGCAGAGGAACTTCCCTGAAAAGGTTGGCCATGACCTCTCCTGGAGGATCCCTCCTAAATCTGCATCCCTATTTAGTGCCCATAAGGCTCTGGTCAAAAGTAGTGTACTATATAGTGAATGGGATGCATCCAATGTCTAGCTAAATAACAGACCAATCACTTCCCTCCTTGTGCTACTAACTACCCAATAAAGACTTATGTACTACAGCTTCTAACTCTCTCTAGCCTGAACAGGAAGTAAACATCCTTTATAAAGATGTGTGATTTACAGTGGGATGAAGAGGAGGCTGGTGGGAGGAGCTATAGGAGGACAGTAGATGAAGAGGAGGCTGGTCGGGTGAGGTTGTGTTTCTCTAGCGGGAGGTAAGCTTGGCTTCTTATATGGTGTCGAGTAAAGCTTAAACCATGTATTTAGATTGTAGGTAGGTATTGTAGGTAGTTTATCTAGGTAGTTATTGTAGGTAAGTATTGTATTCGGCTGAGCCCGGTGAAGCACGAGGCTAGCTAACCCACTACCTGGACCAATAAAGCTAGCTAGCTAGCGGGTAGCTACTGGTAACTATTAGCAACTGTGAATAGTTGTTTCCAATGTTATTTCACGCTTAAGAGTACCTGTAATTATGCCAGCTAGCTACCTACCATTCAGCTGTTTTTCCAACCTCATTATCTGAAGCGTTAACGTTAGGTAGTTAGTTAGTAGCTACTGTACTCGAAATGTAGCTAGCTTGTTGCTACCTGGATAGCTAACTAAACAATAGCTGGAACGACCTACCTGTAATATTTGGAGACGCTTTCTCTCCGTTGGGACAGACGCGAACTGGCTGAATCGATTCAGTGGCTAGCTTTGCACTTAACTGGCTAACAGTAGCTACTAAGAGTAAGTTATAACCTACATTTATTTGTTTTGTTTTTACATACTGGTAGCCAGAGTCGTTCAAGGGAATTCGGGACATGGGTGACTAGTTAACGTTAGCTTGGCTCTCTCTGTGTTTCGTGCCGTGGGAGGAGGGGTTGGTTCGTTGGCAGAGAGCAATGGCTAGCTAGTATGCTAACTATTCTAGCTAACTAACTGGCTGAATAAGTTGATGAAGTACTCACTCAAACTGTCAAAACTAACCCAAAACTTTACACAACGTTAGACACGGACACGAATGACCTGTTTGGCGTGTTAACACACTGGTTTGTTGTAACCGAGTATTGGTGCTAAACCATGGTATTGGAGGCTGGCATGCTAGTTGGCTATGGCGTCATAGGATTCGGTGCCCTGGACAGTTTTCATGGAAGAATCCTGTACCAAGTTAGCTAGCTGAATAAACTAAGTTAGAGTCTATTCCTAGAAAACATTGAACCGCTGTAGTTTACAACTATTATAATTTCTAAAGTGTAAGTTGGGAGAGTTATATTTGAGTGTTTCAGTGAACCGTGAGGGAGGCCCCGCTCTCTCGCTTTCCCAGATGTTTAGTTCATTTCATTCCGATGTCCTTTGCATTATTGTAGCCTTTTTCTGTAGCCTGTCAACTATGCCTCTGCCTATCCCTGTTCTCTCCTCTCTGCACAGGCTATACAAACGCTTCACACTGCGTGGCTGCTGCCACTCTAATCTGGTGGTTCCTGCGCGCACGACCCACGTGGAGTTCCAGGTCTCTGGCAGCCTCTGGAACTGCTGTTCTGCGGCCAACAAGGCAGAGTTCATCTCAGCCTATGCTACCCTCCAGTCCCTCGACTTCTTGGCGCTGACGGAAAAATGGATTACCACAGAAAACACTGCTACTCCTACTGCTCTTTCCTAGTCTGACCATGTGTTTCGCATACCCCGAGAGCATCTGGTCAGCGCGGCGGTGGCACAGGAATCCTCATCTCTCCCAAATGGACATTCTCTCTTTTTCCCCTGACCCATCTGTCTATCTCCTCATTTGAATTCCATGCTGTCACAGTCACTAGCCCATTCAAGCTTAACATCCTTGTCATTTATCGCCCTCCAGGTTCCCTTGGAGAGTTCATCAATGAGTTTGACACCTTGATAAGTTCCTTTCCTGAGGATGGCTCACCCCTCACAGTTCTGGGTGACTTTAACCTCCCTACGTCTGCCTTTGACTCATTTCAATCTGCCTCCTTCTTTCCACTCCTTTCCTCTTTTGACCTCACCCTCTCACCGTTCCCCCCTACTCACAAGGCAGGCAATACGCTTGACCTCATCTTTACTAGATGCTGTTCTTCTACTAATCTCACTGCAACTCCCCTCCATGTCTCCGACCACTACTTTGTATCCTTTTCTCTCTCGCTCTCCTTCAACACTACTCACTCTGCCCCTACTCAGATGGTAATATGCCATCGCAACCTTCGCTCTCTCTCTCCCACTACTCTCTCCTCTTCCATCCTATCATCTCTTCCCTCTGCTCAATCCTTCTCCCTCCAATCTCCTGATTCTGCCTCCTCAACCCTCCTCTCCTCCCTTTCTGCATCTTTTGACTCTCTATGTCCCCTATCCTCCCGGCCGGCTCGGTCCTCCCCGCCTGCTCCATGGCTTGACGACTCATTGCGAGCTCACAGAAGAGGGCTCCGGGCAGCCGAGCGGAAATGGAGGAAAACTAGACTCCCTGCGGACCTGTCATCTTTTCACTCCCTTCTCTCTACATTCTCTTCCTCTGTTTCCGCTGCTAAAGCCACTTTCTACTACTCTAAATGTCAAGCCTCTGACTCTAACCTAGGAAGCTCTTTGCCACCTTCTCCTCCCTGTTGAATCCTCCTCCTCCTCCACCTCCCTCCTCCCTCTCTGTGGATGACTTCGTCAACCATTTTGAAAAGAAGGTTGACGACATCCTCATTTATTAAGTCAAATGACACCGCGGGTCCTGCTCACACCGCCCTACCCTATGCTTTGACTTCTTTCTCCCCTCTCTCTCCAGATAAAATCTTGCGACTTGTGATGGCTGGCCGCCCAACAACCTTGACCCTATCCCCTCCTCTCTTCTCCAGACCATTTCCGGAGACATTCTCCCTTACCTCACCTTGCTCTCAACTCATCCTTGACCTCTGGCCATGTCCCTTCTGTCTTCAAGAGAGCGAGAGTTTTACCCCTCCTCAAAAAACCTACACTCGATCCCTCCGATGTCAACAACTACAGACCAGTATCCCTTCTTTCTTTTCTCTCCAAAACTCTTGAGCGTGCCGTCTCTAGCCAACTCTCCTGCTATCTCTCTCAGAATGTCCTTCTTGATCCAAACCAGTCAGGTTTCAAGACTGGTCATTCAACTGAGACTGCTCTTCTCTGTGTCACGGAGGCTCTCCGCACTGCTAAAGCTAACTCTCTCTCCTCTGCTCTTATCCTTCTAGACCTATCTGCTACCTTTGATACTGTGAACCATCAGATCCTCTTCTCCACCCTCTCCGAGTTGGACATCTCCGGCGCTGCTCACTCTTGGATTGTGTCCTACCTGACAGGTCGCTCCTACCAGGTGGCGTGGCGAGAATCTGTCTCCGCACCACGTGCTCTCACCACTGGTGTCCCCCAGGGCTCAGTTCTAGGCCCTCTCCTATTCTCTCTATACACCAAGTCACTTGGCTCTGTCATATCCTCACATGGTCTCTCCTACCATTGCTACGCAGACGACACACAATTCATTTTCTCCTTTCCTCCTTCTGATAACCAGGTGGCGAATCGCATCTCTGCATGTCTGGCAGACATATCAGTATGGATGACGGATCACCACCTCAAGCTGAACCTCGGCAAGACAGAGCTGCTCTTCCTCCCGGGGAAGGACTGCCCGCTCCATGATCTCGCCATTACGGTTGACAACTCCATTGTGTCCTCCTCCCAGAGTGCGAAGAACCTTGCCGTGAACCTCTCTACATTCTCTTCCTCTGTTTCCACTGCTAAAGCCACTTTCTACCACTCTAAATTCCAAGCCTCTGCCTCTAACCCTAGGAAGCTCTTTGCCACCTTCTCCTCCCTGCTGAATCCTTCTCCTCCTCCCCCTCCCTCCTTTGAAAAGAAGGTTGACGACATCCAATCCTCATTTATTAAGTCAAATGACACCGCTGGTCCTGCTCACAACGCCCTACCCTATGCTTTGACTTCTTTCTCTCTATACACCAAGTCACCTGGAATAGTATAAAGTAATCCTTCTTCCCCCACCCCCCATAAAAAAAAAAAAAAAAAATAAAAAGGTGGTTGTACCACTGGCTATCATAAGTTGAATGCACCAATTTGTAAGTCGCTCTGGATAAGAGCGTCTGCTAACTGATGTAAATGTAAATGTAAATGTAAATGTCTATAGGAGGACAGTAGATGAAGAGGAGGCTGGTGGGAGGAGCTATAGGAGGACAGTATATGAAGAGGAGGCTGGTGGGAGGAGCTATAGGAGGACAGTGGATGAAGAGGAGGCTGTGGGAGGAGCTATAGGAGGATAGTAGATGAAGAGGAGGCTGGTGGGAGGAGCTATATGAGGACAGTGGATGAAGAGGAGGCTGGTGGGAGGAGCTATAGGAGGACAGTAGATGAAGAGGAGGCTGGTGGGAGGAGCTATAGGAGGACAGTGGATGAAGAGGAGGCTGTGGGAGGAGATATAGGAGGACAGTAGATGAAGAGGAGGCTGGTGGGAGGAGCTATAGGAGGACAGTAGATGAAGAGGAGGCTGGTGGGAGGAGCTATTAAGGACAGTAGATGAAGAGGCGGCTGGTGGGAGGAGCTACAGGAGGACAGTAGATGAAGAGGAGGCTGGTGGGAGGAGCTATAGGAGGACTGTCTGGATATAATGTGAAGAGGAGGCTGGTGGGAGGCGCTATAGGAGGACAGTGGATGAAGAGGAGGCTGGTGGGAGGAGCTATAGGAGGACAGTAGATGAAGAGGAGGCTGGTGGGAGGAAAAATAGGAGGGCCGTAGATGAAGAGGAGGCTGTGGGAGGAGCTATAGGAGGACAGTAGATGAAGAATAGGCTGTGGGAGGAGCTATAGGAGGACCGTAGATGAAGAGGAGGCTGGTGGGAGGAGCTATAGGAGGACAGTAGATGAAGAGGAGGCTGGTGGGAGGAGCTATAGGAGGACAGTAGATGAAGAGGAGGCTGGTGGGAGGAGCTATAGGAGGACAGTAGATGAAGAGGAGGCTGGTGGGAGGAGCTATAGGAGGACAGTAGATGAAGAGGAGGATGGTGGGAGGAGCTATAGGAGGACAGTAGATGAAGAGGAGGCTGGTGGGAGGAGCTATAGGAGGACAGTGAATGAAGAGGAGGCTGGTGGGAGGAGCTATAGGAGGACAGTAGATGAAGAGGAGGCTGGTGGGAGAAGCTATAGGAGGACAGTAGATGAAGAGGAGGCTGGTGGGAGGAGCTATAGGAGGACAGTAGATGAAGAGGTGGCTGGTGGGAGGAGCTATAGGAGGACAGTGGATGAAGAGGAGGCTGTGGGAGGAGCTACAGGAGGACAGTAGATGAAGAGGAGGCTGGTGGGAGGAGCTATAGGAGGACAGTCTGGATATAATGTGAAGAGGAGGCTGGTGGGAGGAGCTATAGGAGGACAGTAGATGAAGAGGAGGCTGGTGGGAGGAGCTATAGGAGGACAGTCTGGATATAATGTGAAGAGGAGGCTGGTGGGAGGAGCTATAGGAGGACAGTCTGGATATAATGTGAAGAGGAGGCTGGTGGGAGGAGCTATAGGAGGACAGTGGATGAAGAGGAGGCTGGTGGGAGGAGCTATAGGAGGACAGTCTGGATATAATGTGAAGAGGAGGCTGGTGGGGGGAGCTATAGGAGGACAGTCTGGATATATTGAAAAGGAGGCTGGTGGAGGAGCTATAGGAGGACAGTCTGGATATAATGTGAAGAGGGGCTGGTGGGAGGACTTATAGGAGGACAGTCTGGATATAATGTGACAGGAGCTGGTGGAGGGGCTATAGGAGGACAGTCGGGTATAATGGGGAAGAGGAGGCTGGTGGGAGAGCTACAGGGGGACATCTGGATATAATGTGAAGAGGAGCTGTGGGAGGAGCCTAGGAGGACAGTGGATGAAGAGGAGGCTGGTTGGGGGAGCTATAGGGGGACAGTCTGGATATAATGTGAAGAGGAGGCTGGTGGGAGGAGCTATAGGAGGACAGTCTGGATATAATGTGAAGAGGAGGCTGGTGGGAGGAGCTATAGGAGGACAGTCTGGATATAATGTGAAGAGGAGGCTGGTGGGAGGAGCTATAGGAGGACAGTCTGGATATAATGTGAAGAGGAGGCTGTGGGAGGAGCTATAGGAGGACAGTCTGGATATAATGTGAAGAGGAGGCTGGTGGGAGGGAGCTATAGGAGGACAGTCTGGATATAATGTGAAGAGGAGGCTGGTGGGAGGAGCTATAGGAGGACAGTCTGGATATAATGTGAAGAGGAGGCTGGTGGGAGGAGCTATAGGAGGACAGTCTGGATTAATGTGAAGAGGAGGCTGGTGGGAGGAGCTATAGGAGGACAGTCTGGATATAATGTGAAGAGGAGGCTGTGGGAGGAGCTATAGGAGGACAGTAGATGAAGAGGAGGCTGGTGGGAGGAGCTACAGGAGGAGAGGGCCTTGGGCTGTTAGACATGCTCCACCAGGGGGAGGAGCTAGGGACAGATGGAATGGAGGTCAGGGAAATTAAAGCTAGATTAAAGGCATTAAAGGCATT
Source organism: Coregonus sp. 'balchen' (assembly GCA_902810595.1). Lineage (NCBI taxonomy): Eukaryota > Metazoa > Chordata > Actinopteri > Salmoniformes > Salmonidae > Coregonus > Coregonus sp. 'balchen'. The sequence goes on from LR778284.1 coordinate 424,525, forward strand.
ATGATGAAGTCAGACTAACCCAGAGAACACAGCTAAACAGACAGGTCTGATCCATCTGCAGATACTAACTAACCCAGGGAACACAGCTAAACAGACTGATCCATCTGCAGATACTAACTAACCCAGGGAACACAGCTAAACAGACAGGTCTGATCCATCCGCAGATACTAACTAACCCAGGGAACACAGCTAAACAGACAGGTCTGATCCATCCGCAGATACTAACTAACCCAGGGAACACAGCTAAACAGACAGGTCCTGATCCATCTGCAGATACTAACTAACCCAGGGAACACAGCTAAACAGACAGTCTGATCCATCCCCAGATACGAACTAACCCAGGGGAACACAGCTAAAACAACAGGTCTGATCCATCTGCAGATACTAACTAACCCAGGGAACCAGCTTAAACCAGACAGGATCTGATCCATCTGCAGATACTAACTAACCCAGGGAACACAGCTAAACAGACAGGTCTGATCCATCGCAGATACTAACTAACCCAGGGAACACAGCTAAACAGACAGGTCTGATCCATCTGCCAGATACTAACTAACCCAGGGAACACAGCTAAACAGACTGATCATCCGCAGATACTAACTAACCCAGGGAACACAGCTAAACAGACAGGTCTGATCCATCCGCAGATACTAACTAACCCAGGGAACACAGCTAAACAGACAGGTCTGATCCATCTGCAGATACTAACTAACCCAGGGAACACAGCTAAACAGACAGGTCTGATCCATCCGCAGATACTAACTAACCCAGGGAACACAGCTAAACAGACAGGTCTGATCCATCTGCAGATACTAACTACCCAGGGAACACAGCTAAACAGACAGGTCTGATCCATCCGCAGATACTAACTAACCCAGGGAACACAGCTAAACAGACAGGTCTGATCCATCCTGCAGATACTAACTAACCCAGGGAACACAGCTAAACAGACTGATCCATCTGCCAATACTACTAACCCCGGGAACACAAACTAAACAGACAGGGCTGGTCCATCTCAGATACTAACTAACCCAGGGAACACGCTAAACAACGTCTGATCCTCCCAATACCTAACTACCCAGGGACACGCTAAACAGACAGGTCTGATCCTCTGCAGATACTAACTAACCCAGGGAACACAGCTAAACAGACAGGTCTGATCCATCCCAGATACTAAATAACCCAGGGACACAGCTAAACAGACAGGTCTGATCCATCTGCAGATACTAACTACCCGGGAACACAGCTAAACGACAGGTCTATCCATCCCCAATACTAACTAACCCAGGGAACACAGCTAAACAGACAGGTCTGATCCATCCTGCAGATCTACTAACCCAGGAACACAGCTAAACAGACGGTCTGATCATCCCCAGATACTAACTAACCCAGGGAACACAGCTAAACAGACAGGTCTGATCCATCTGCAGATACTAACTAACCCAGGGAACACACTAAAAAGACAGGTCTGATCCTCTGCAGATACTAACTAACCCCCAGGAACCAGCTAAACGACAGGTCTGATCCATCTGCAGATACTAACTAACCCCCGGGAACACAGCTAAACAGACAGGTCTGATCCATCTGCAGATACTAACTACCCAGGGAACACAGCTAAACAGACAGGTCTGATCCATCTGCAGATACTACTAACCCAGGGGAAAACAGCTAAACAACAGGTCTGATCCATCTGCAGATACTAACTAACCCAGGAACACACTTAAACAGACAGGTCTATCCATCCCCAGAACTAAAATAACCCAGGGAACACAGCTAAACAGACAGGTCTGATCCATCTGCAGATACTAACTAAAAACCCCGGAACACAGCTAAAGACAGGTCTGATCCATCTGCAAAATCTAACTAACCAAGGGAACACGCTAAAAAGACAGGTCTGATCCATCTGCAGATACTAACTAACCCAGGAACACAGCTAAACAGACTGATCCATCCGCAGATACTAACTAAACCCGGAACACAGCTAAACAGACGGTCTGATCCATCCCGCAGATACTAACTAACCCAGGGAACACAGCTAAACAGACGGTCTGATCCATCTGCAGATACTAACTAACCCAGGGACACAGCTAAACAGACAGGTCTGATCCATCTGCAGATACTAACTAACCCAGGGAACACAGCTAAACAACAGGTCGATCCAAACCGCAGATACTAACTAACCCAGGGGAAAACAGCTAAACAACAGGTCGGGTCCATCCGCAGATACTAACTAACCCAGGGAAAACAGCTAAACAGACAGGGCTGATCCATCTGCAGATACTAACTAACCCAGGGAACACAGCTAAACAGACAGGTCTGATCCATCCCCAGATACTAACTAAACCCCGGGAACCAGCTAAACAGACAGGTCTGATCCATCCCCAGATACTAACTAACCCAGGGAACACGCTAAACAACGGTCTGATCCATCTGCAGATACTAACTAACCCAGGAACCACAGCTAAACCATACAGGTCTGATCCATCCCCAGATACTCAAACTAACCCAGGGGAACACAGGCTAAACCAGACCAGGTCTGATCCATCTGCAGTACTAAACTAACACCAGGGAAACATAGCTAAACAGACAGGGTTCTGATCCATCTGCAGAATACTAACTAACCCAGGGAACTACAGCTAAAACTTAGACAGGTCTGATCCATCCCCAGATTACTAACTAACCCAGGGAAAACACAGCTAAACCGACAGGTTCTGATCCCATCCGCAGATTACTAACTAAACCCAGGGCAACACAGCTAAACAAGACCATGGTCGGCTCCATCTGGCAGATACTTAACTAACCCCAGTGGAACACAGCTAAACCAGACAGGCTGATCCCATATGCAGATACTTACTCACCCAGGGAACAACGCTAAACAGGACAGGTCTGACTCCCTCCCCAGATACTTAACTAACCCAGGGAACACAGCTAAACAGACAGGTCTGATCCATCTGCAGATACTAACTAACTCCAGGGAACACATAGCTAAAACAGACAGGTCTGATCCATTCCGCAGGAAATACTAACTAAACCCAGGGAACACACTAAACAGACAGGTCTGATCCATCTGCAGATACTAAAAACCCAGGGAACACAGCTAAACAACGATCCATCCGCAAATACTAACAACCCAGGGAACACAGCTAAACAACGGTCTGATCCATCCCCCGATACTAAATAACCCAGGGGAAAACAGCTAACAGAAGGTCTGATCCATCCGCAGATACTAACTAACCCAGGGAACACAGCTAAACAGACAGGTCTGATCCATCTGCAGATACTAACTAACCCAGGGAACACAGCTAAACAGACTGATCCATCCGCAGATACTACTAACCCAGGGAAAACAAGCTAAGCAACAGGTCTGATCCATCCGCAGATACTAACTAACCCCGGGAACACAGCTAAAAAGACAGGTCTGATCCATCTGCAGATTACTAACTAACCCAGGGGAAAACAAACTAAACAGACAGGTCCCGATCCATCTGCAGATACTAACTAACCCAGGGAACACAAAACTAACAGACAGGTCTGATCCATTTCAGATACTAACAACCCAGGAACACAGCTAAACAGACAGGTTTTGAAACCATCCGCAGATACTAACTAACCCAGGGAACACACTAAACAGACAGGGCTGATCCATCCCCAGATACTAACTAACCCAGGGAAACACAGCTAACAGACTGATCCAATCCGCAGATACTAACTAACCCAGGGAACACGCTAAACAACAGGTCTGATCCATCCCCAGTACTAACTAACCCGGAACACAGCTAAACAGACAGGTCTGATCCATCCGCAGATACTAACTAACCCAGGGAACACAGCTAAACAGACAGGTCTGATCCATCTGCAGATACTAACAACCCCCGGGAACACAGCTAAACGACTGATCCATCTGCAGATACAACTAACCCGGGAACACAGCTAAACAACAGGTTTATCCATCTGCAGATACTAACTAACCCAGGGAAACACAGCTAAACAAACAGGTCTGATCCATCTGCAGATACTAACTAACCCAGGAAACACAGCTAAAACCAGACAGGTCTGATCCATCCGCAGATACTAACAAACCCAGGGAACACAGCTAAACAGACGGTCTGATCCATCCCCCATTACTAACTAAACCCAGGGAACACAGCTAAACATACATGATCCATCTGCAGATACTAACACTAACCCAGGGAACACAGCTAAACAGACAGGTCTGATCCATCCCCAGATACTAACTAACCCAGGGAACACAGCTAAAAACAGGACGATCCATCTGCAGATACTAACTAACCCAGGGAACACAGCTAAACAGACAGGTCTGATCCTCCGCCAGATACTAACTAACCCAGGGAACACAGCTAAACAGACAGTCTGATCCATCTGCAGATACTAACTAACCCAGGGGAAACACAGCTAAACAACAGGTCTGATCCATCTGCAGATACTAAAAACTAACCCCAGGGAACACAGCTAAACAAGACGGTTGATCCAGTCCCAAGATACTAACTAACCCAGGGAACACAGCTAAACATACAGGTCTGATCCATCTGCAGCATACTAACTAACCCAGGGAACACAGCTAAACGACAGGTCTGATCCATCTGCAGATACTAACTAACCCAGGGACACGCTAAACAGACTGATCCATCCGCAGATACAACTAACCCCGGAACACAGCTAACAGACTGATCCATCTGCAGATACAACTAACCCGGGAACACAGCTAAACAGACAGGTTGATCCATCTGCAGATACTAACTAACCCAGGGAACACAGCTAACAGACTGATCCATCTGCAATACTAACTAACCCAGGGAACACAGCTAACGACAGGTCTGATCCATCCCCCCGATACTAAATAACCCGGGAACCCCAGCTAAACAACAGTCTGATCCATCTGCGATACTACTAACCCAGGGAACACAGCTAAACAGACAGGTCTATCCATCCGCAGATACTAACTAACCCAGGAACACAGCTAAACAGACAGGTCTGATCCATCTGCATACTAACTAACCCAGGGAACACAGCTAAAACAGGTCTGATCCATCTGCAGATACTAAATAACCCAGGGAACACCCTAAACAGACGGTCTGACCATCCGCAGATACTAACTAACCCAGGGAACACAGCTAAACAGACTGATCCATCTGCAGATACTAACTAACCCAGGGAACACAGCTAAACGAACAGGTCTGATCCATCCGCAGATACTAACTAACCCAGAACCAGCTAACAGACATCTGATCCATCTGCAGATACTAAATAACCCAGGAACACAGCTAACGACAGGTCTGATCCATCTGCAGATACTAACTAACCCAGGGAACACAGCAAACAGACAGGTCTGAAACCCATCTGCGATACTAACTAACCCAGGGAACACAGCTAAACGACTGATCCATCCGCAGATACTAACTAACCCAGGGAACACGCTAAACAACAGGTCTGATCCTCTGCAGATACTAACTAACCCAGGGAACACAGCTAAACAGACAGGTCTGATCCACCCGCAGATACTAACTAACCCAGGGAACCAACAGCTAAACAGAAAAGGTCTGATCCATCCCCAGATACTAACTAACCCAGGGAACACAGCTAAACAGACAGGTCTGATCCATCTGCAGATACTAACTAACCCAGGGAACACAGCTAAACAGACAGGTCTGATCCATCTGCAGATACTAACTAACCCAGGGAACACAGCTAAACAGACAGTCTGATCCATCCGCAGATACTAACTAACCCAGGGAACACAGCTAAACAGACAGGTCTGATCCATCCTGCAGATACTAACTAACCCAGGGAACACAGCTAAACAGACAGGTCTGATCCATCCGCAGATACTAACTAACCCAGGGAACACAGCTAAACAGACAGGTCTGATCCATCCGCAGATACTAACTAACCCAGGGAACACAGCTAAACAGACAGGTCTGATCCATCTGCAGATACTAACTAACCCAGGGAACACAGCTAAACAGACAGGTCTGATCCATCCCCAGATACTAACTAACCCAGGGAACACCTAACAGACGGTCTGATCCAATCCAGCTAAACAGACAGGTCTGATCATCTGCAGATACTAACTAACCCAAGGAACACAGCTAAACACGGTCTGTCCATCTGCAGATACTAACTAACCCAGGGAACCAACAGCTAAACAGACATGTCTGATCCTCGGCAGATACTAACTAACCCAGGGAACACAGCTAAACGACGGTCTGATCCATCCTGCATATACTAACTAACCCCAGGGAACACAGCTAAACAATACAGGTCTGATCCATCTGCGATACAACTAACCCAGGGAACACAGCTAAACGACAGGTCTGATCCATCCGCAGATACTAACTAACCCAGGGAACACAGCTAAACAGACAGGTTCTGATCCATCCCAGATACTAACTAACCCAGGGAACACAGCTAAACCAGACTGATCCATCGCCAGATACTACCTAACCCAGGGAACACAGCTAAAACAGACAGGTCTGATCCATCCGCAGATACTAACTAACCCAGGGAACACAGCTAAACAGACTGATCCATCTGCAGATACTAACTAACCCAGGGAACACAGCTAAACAGACTGATCCATCTGCAGATACTAACTAACCCAGGGAACACAGCTAAACAGACAGGTCTGGTCCATCTGCAAATACTAACTAACCCAGGGAACACAGCTAAACAGACAGGTCTGATCCATCCGCAGATACTAACTAACCCAGGGAACACAGCTAAACAGACAGGTCTGATCCATCCCCAGATACTAACTAACCCAGGGAACACAGCTAAACAGACAGGTCTGATCCATCTGCAGATACTAACTAACCCAGGGAACACAGCTAAACAGACAGGTCTGATCCATCCCCAGATACTAACTAACCCAGGGAACACAGCTAAACAGACAGGTCTGATCCATCCCCAGATACTAACTAACCCAGGGAACACAGCTAAACAGACAGGTCTGATCCATCCGCAGATACTAACTAACCCAGGGAACACAGCTAAACAGACAGGTCTGATCCATCCCCAGATACTAACTAACCCCGGGAACACAGCTAAACAGACAGGTCGATCCATCTGCCCGATACTAACCCAACCCGGGACACAAACTAAACAGACAGGTCTGATCCATCTGCAGATCTAACTAACCCCAGGGAACACAGTAAACAGACAGTGTCTGCCATCCCCAGATCTAACTAACCCAGGGAACACAGCTAACAACTGATCCATCTGCAGATACTAACTAACCCAGGAACACCGCTAAACAGACAGCTGATCCATCCGCAGATACTAACTAACCCAGGGAAACAGCTAAACAGACGGTCTGATCCATCGCAATCTAACTAACCCAGGGAACACAGCTAAACAGACAGTCTGATCCATCTTCAGATACTAACTACCCAGGGAAACAGCTAAACAGACAGGTCTGATCCATCTGCAGATACTACTAACCCAGGAACACAGCTAAACAGACAGGTCTGATCCATCCGCAATACAACTAACCCAGGGAACACAGTTAAACAGACAGGTCCTTATCCATCTGCAGATACTAAATAACCCAGGGGAAAACAGCTAAAAAGACTGATCCATCTGCAATACTAACTAACCCAGGGAACCAGCTAAACAGCGTCTGATCCATCTGCAGATACTAACTAACCCAGGGAACACAGCTAAACGACTGACTCTGCAGATACTAACTAACCCGGGGAAAACAGCTAAACAGACAGGTCTGATCCATCCGCAGATACTAACTAACCCAGGGAAAACAGCTAACAGACAGGTCTGATCCATCCGCAAAACTAACTAACCCGGGAACACAGCTAAACAGACAGGTCTGATCCATCCCCAGATACTAACTAACCCGGAACACAGCTAAACAGACTGATCCATCCCCAGATACTAACTAACCCAGGGAACACAGCTAAACAGACAGGTCTGATCCATCTGCAGATACTAACTAACCCAGGGAACACAGCTAAACAGACAGGTCTGATCCATCTGCAGATACTAACTAACCCAGGGAACCCAGCTAAACAGACAGGTCTGATCCATCTGCAGAACTAACTAACCCAGGGAACACAGCTAAACAAAAGGTCTGATCCATCTGCAATATACAACTAACCCAGGGAAACACAGCTTTAAAAAGACAGGTCTGATCCATCTGCAGATACTAACTACCCCCGGGAACACCAGCTAAACAGACAGGTCTGATCCATCCCCAGATACTAACTAACCCAGGGAACACACTAACAGACAGGTCTGATCCATCCCCAGATTTCTAATAACCCAGGGAACACAGCTAAAAACGACTGATCCATCTGCGATACTAACTAACCCAGGGAACACAGCTAAACAGACAGGTCTGATCCTCCGCAGATACTAACTAACCCAGGAACACAGCTTTAAAAAGACTGATCCCTCCGCAGATACTAACCAAACCAGGGGAAAACAGCTAACAGACTGATCCATCCCAGATACTACAACTAAAACCCGGGAAACAGCTAACAGACAGGGCTGATCCATCCGCAGATACTAACTAACCCCCGGGAACACAGCTAAACAGACTGATCCATCTGCGTAACTAACTACCCGGGAACACAGCTAAACAGAGGTCTGATCCATCTGCAGATACTAAATACCCAGGGAACACAGCTAAACAGACAGCTGATCCATCCGCAATACTAACTAACCCAGGGGAAAACAGCTAACAGACAGGTCTGTCCATCCCCAGATACTAACTAAACCCCGGGGAACACAGCTAAACGACAGGTCTGATCCATCCGCAGATACTAACTACCCGGGAACACAGCTAAACAGACTGATCCATCTGCAGATACTAACTAACCCAGGGGAAAACAGCTAAACAGACTGATCCATCCGCAGATCTAACTAACCCAGGGAACAAAAAGCTAAACAAGGAGGTCTGATCCTCCCCAATACTACTAACCCAGGGAACACAGCTAAACAGACAGGTCTGATCCATCCGCAGATACTAACTAACCCAGGGAACACAGCTAAACAGACTGATCCATCTGCAGATACTAACTAACCCAGGGAACACAGCTAAACCGACAGGTCTGATCCATCTGCAGATACTAAACAACACAGTCTGATGTTCTGTTGTCTGATAAAGTGTAGCATATAAAATAGACGTTTATAATTCAAACCATTCCAGTAGCCTTTAGTTAGGAGATTGGAAACAGTGATGGAACGCCACTTTAAACGTATACAGACACTGCAACAACATTTCCCCATGGGAAAACCCCAGCCAGCGCCCTCTCGTACCAACCCATTTCCCCATGGGGACAATAAACTAGATAAGGTACAGAACTAGCCTAAAATCCACACCTGTTTTGTGCTAACATTCCACTGCTTGTACTCTGTGTCCTACGTTTGGCAACGGCAAGGAGTGGAATGACAGCACAAACAGTTTGGTTTCCAGGTGATTGAGACAGTGTTGGTACGAGATGGTATGGGGCGCTGGCTGGGGGGGCGTTGGGTTGTGCTGAGAGGGCATGGGGCGCTGGCTGGGGTGGCGTTGGTACGAGAGGGCATGGGGGCGCTGGCTGGGATGGCGTTGGGTTGTGCTGACAGGGTGCTGGCTGGGGTGGCGTTGGTACGAGAGGGCATGGGGCGCTGGCTGGGGTGGCGTTGGTACGAGACGGCATGGGGTGCTGGCTGGGGTGGCGTTGGTACGAGAGGGCATGGGGCGCTGGCTGGGGTGGCGTTGGTACCAGAGGGCATGGGGCGCTGGCTGGGGTGGCGTTGGTACCAGAGGGCATGGGGCGCTGGCTGGGGTGGCGTTGGTACGAGAGGGCATGGGCGCTGGCTGGGGTGGCGTTGGTACGAGAGGGGCATGGGGCGCTGGCTGGGGTGGCGTTGGTACGAGAGGGCATGGGGCGCTGGCTGGGATGGCGTTGGTACGAGGGGGCGCTGGCTGGGATGGCGTTGGTACGAGAGGGCATGGGGCGCTGGCTGGGGTGGCGTTGGTACGAGGGGGCGCTGGCTGGGATGACGTTGGGTACGAGAGGGCATGGGGGCGCGGGGCTGGGGTGGCGTTGGTACGAGAGGGCAATGGGGCGTCTGGCTGGGGGTTGCGTTGGGACGAGAGGGGCATGGGGCGCTGGCTGGGATGGCGCTTGGTACGAGAGGGCTGGGGCGCTGGCTTGGGGTGGCGTTGGTACGAGAGGGCATGGGGGCGCTGGCTGGGGGGGGCTTTGGTACGAGAGGGCATGGTGGCGCTGGCTGGGGGTGGCGTTGGGTACGAGAGGGCATGGGGGGCGCTGGCTGGGGTGGCGTGGTACCAAGGGCATGGGGCGCTGTGCTGGGGTGGCGTTGGGGTTTGTGCTGACAGGGTGCTGGCTGGGGTGGCGTTGGTACGAGAGGGCATGGGGGGGGCGCTGGCCTGGGTGGCGTGGTACGAGAGGGCATGGGGCCTGGCTGGGGTGGCGTTGGTACGAGTGGGCGCTGGCTGGGATGGCGTTGGTACGGAGAGGGCATGGGGCGCTGGCTGGGTGGCGTTGGTACGAGAAGGGCATGGGGCGCTGGCTGGGTGGCGTTGGTACGAGAGGGCATGGGGCGTTGGTACGAGGGGCCGCTGGCTGGGATGGCGTTGATACGAGAGGGCATGGGGCGCTGGCTGGGGTGGCGTTGGTACGAGGGGACCTGGGGGCCTGGCTGGGGTGGCGTTGGGTTTGGTCTGACGGGTGGCGTTGCGTGCTGGTGGTGGCGTTGGTAGCGGAGTGCATGGGGCTGGCTGGGGTGGCGTTTGGGGTACGAGAGGGCATGGGGCGCTGGCTGGGGTGGCGTTGGGTGTGCTGACGGGGCGCTGGCTGGGTGGCGTTGGTACGAGAGTGGCATGGGATGGGGCGCTGGCTGGGGGTGTCGTTGTACGAGACGGCAGTGGGGCTCTGGCTGGGGGTGGCGTCGGTACTCAAGGGCATGGGCGCTGCTGGGGTGGCGTTGGTACCAAGAGGGCATGGGGCGCTGGCTTGGGTGGCGTTGTTAATGAGAGGGGCAATGGGGCGCTGGCGTTGTCGAGAGTGCATGGTCGGCTGGCGTTGTACGAGAGGGCATGGGGCGCTGGCTGGTTGTGGGCTTGGTCGAGAAAGGGCCTGGGGCGCTGGCGTGGGTACGAGAGGGCATGGGGCGCTGCTGGGTTGGCAGTGTACCAGAGGGCATGGGTCGCTGGCTGGGGTTTGCCTTGGTGACCGCAGGGCATGGGTCGCTGTATGGATGGCTGTTTGGTACAGACGGCATGTGGCGCTGGCTGGGGTGGCGTTGGTAGCGATATTGCATGGGGCGCTGGCCTGGTGGGGGGGGCGTTGGTAACGCTGGCTGGGGTGGCGTTGGTACGAGAGGGCATGGGTCCGCTGGATGGGTGCATTGGGTTACGAGATGGGGCAATGGGCCTCGTAAGCATGTGTTTGATGGGGATGGGTTGGTACCAGGGGCTGGGCCTGGCTGTGATGGCGTTGTTACAGAGGGCATGGGGGGCGCTGGCTGGGGTGGCGTTGGTAGCGGGAAGATAGAGGGCGCTGAGTCACTGGCTGGGATCGGCGTTGGTCGAGTAGAACTTGCATGTCGGGTGTCTGAGCTGTGGGGCGTTGAGTACGCCCGAATGGCAATGGGGCGCTGGCTGGGGGGGGGCGTTGTACGAGAGGGCATGGATGGGGCGCTGGCTGGGGTGGCGTTGGTACGAGAGGGCATGGGGCGCTGGTCTGGGAATGGGCTTTGTTACGAGAGGGCATGGGCGCTTGGCCTGTGTGGCGTTGGTTATGAGAGTGGCATTGTCTGCGCTGGCTGGGGTGGGCGTTGGGACGAGAGGGCATGGGGCGCTGGCTGTGGTGGCGTTGGTTACGAAGAGTGCATGGGGCGCTGGCTGGGGGGGATGGGTGGCGTTTGGTACATAGGGGGGCATGGGGCGCTGGCTGGGGGTGTCGTTGTACCCATATGGCATGGGGCGCTTGTCTGTACTTGGGGTTGTCGTTGGTACGAGAGGAGGCATTGGCGCCTGGGAATAGGGGTGGGTTGGTACGAGAATGGCATGGGCGCATTGCTGGTGCGTTGGTACGAGAGCGCATGGGCCGCTGGCTGGATTGCGCTTTGTACGAGAGAGGCATGGTGCGCCCGGTTCGTGTGGGGTTGCGTGGTACCACAGAGGGCACGGTCTCAAGGGGCCTGTGCAGCGCTGGCTGGAGTCGTTGCGTGTTTCTTGGTTCCACCCGAGCGCAAGATGAGGTGCGCAGAGGGGCATTTGGGGGCCGATCTGGATTGGGTGAGCGGAGGTATAGGACGTTGGTACGTGGATCCAGGGTCATGGTTGACGCCCTGCTGGGTGCGTTTGTACCCAAAGAAGAGGTGCATGGGTTGGGCGCTGGCTGGGGTTGGCGTTTGTGTCACGTCGAGGGATGGGTCGCTGGATTGGGGTGGCGTTTGGTACGAGAATGCGCATGGGGGCGCTGGGCGGGGTGGAGTTTGGTACTAGCGGGCATGGGCGCTGTCTGGGATGGCCGTTGTACCGAGGGCATTGGTGCTGGGCCTGGGGGGCGTTGGTACCAAGAGGCATGTGGCGCTGGGCTGGCGGTGCGTTGGTACCGCAGAGGGCAATCTGGGCGCTGGATGGTTGCGTTTGGTACGCATGTGCAATTGGGGCGCTGGCTGGCTTATTTGGTGTGTTGGTACCCGTAGGTTAGAAGGGCATGGGTGCTCTGGCTGGGGTGGCGTTGGGTTGTGCTGACGGGTCGCTGGCTGGGGTGGCGTTGGGTTGTGCTGAGAGGGTGCTGGTTGGGGTGGCGTTGGGTTGTGCTGACGGGTCGATGGCTGTAACATGAAGAGAGCGAGAGAGAGGAGGGGGGAGACCTGTCTTCAAACTGCAACATGAAGAGAAAGAGAGAGAGAGAGAGAGACAGGAGGAGAGAGACGTGTCTTCAAACTGCAACATGAAGAGAGAGAGAGAGAGGAGGCATTACTAATCATGCTCCACACAAACAGACATCAATGGAGCACACAGATGATTGTGTTATCACATTCACATGAATTATTAGAATATTACTTAGGATTCCCTATTATTATCAGTGATGTAGTGGTAAAAAAGGTTGGTAATGGGTAAACTATAAACTCCTGTGGGCGATCGAGATAAGACAAACAACCACCAATATAAACAAAAACGTGACATTTTTAGAACTGTATTGCTTGCATGTTGATCAGATTTTAATGTCAGCCGATAGGGAAGATAGGTCCTGTGGAGATGTTCATATTGAAACATACAGTGGTTGTATTTTAATGTCAGCCGATAGGGAAGATAGGTCCTGTGGAGATGTTCATATTGAAACATACAGTGGTTGTATTTTAATGTCGGCCGATAGGGAAGATAGGTCCTGTGGAGATGTTCATATTGAAACATACAGTGGTTGTATTTTAATGTAGGTCTATAGGGAAGATAGGTCCTGTGGAGATGTTCATATTGAAACATACAGTGGTTGTATTTTAATGTAGGTCTATAGGGAAGATAGGCCTTGTGGAGATTTTCATATAAAAAAAATATATTTGTTGGATAAGATTAGCACAGATTTTTCAGGGGACCCGACCCCAGGTTTGGGAACCACTGTACTAACCTCTCTCTACTTGCTTCCTCTCTCTCTCTCTGTCTCCTCCTGCATGCAAAGAGCTGCAAAATCTGGACCCCTACAAATCAGCTGGGCTAGACAATCTGGACCCTTTCTTTCTAAAACTAGCCGCCGAAATTGTCGCAACCCCTATTACTAGTCTGTTCAGCCTCTCTTTCATAACGTCTGAGATCCCCAGAGATTGGAAAGCTGCCGCGGTCATCCCCCTCTTCAAAGGGGGTGACACTCTAGATCCAAACTGCTACAGACCTATATCCATCCTGCCCTGCCTTTCGAAAGTATTTGAAAGCCAAATTAACAAACAGATCACCGACCATTTCGAATACCACCGTACCTTCTCCGCTATGCAATCCGGTTTCCGAGCTGGTCATGGGTGCACTTCAGCCACGCTCAAGGTCCTAAACGATATTATAACCGCGATTGATAATAGACAGTACTGTGCAGCCGTCTTCATCGACCTGGCCAAGGCTTTCGACTCTGTCAACCACCGCATTCTTATTGGCAGACTAAATAGCCTTGGTTTCTCAAATGACTGCCTCGCCTGGTTCACCAACTACTTCTCAGATAGAGTTCAGTGTGTCAAATCGGAGGGCCTGTTGTCTGGACCTATGGCAGTCTCTATGGGGGTGCCACAGGGTTCAATTCTTGGGCCGACACTTTTCTCCGTGTATATCAATGATGTCGCTCTTGCTGCTGGTGACTCTCAGATCCACCTCTACGCAGACGACACCATGTTGTATACATCTGGCCCTTCATTGGACACTGTGTTAACAAACCTCCAAACGAGCTTCAATGCCATACAACACTCCTTCAGTAGCCTCCAACTGCTCTTAAACACTAGTAAAACTAAATGCATGCTTTTCAATCGAACGCTGCTGGCACCCGCCCACCCGACTAGAATCACCACTCTTGACGGGTCTGACCTAGAGTATGTGGACAACTACAAATACCTAGGTGTCTGGTTAGACTGTAAACTCTCCTTCCAGACTCACATAAAGAATCTCCAATCCAAAGTTAAATCTAGAATCGGCTTCCTATTTCGCAACAAAGCCTCCTTCACTCATGCTGCCAAACATGCCCTCGTAAAACTGACTATCCTACTGATCCTTGACTTCGGCGATGTCATTTACAAAATAGCCTCCAACACTCTACTCAGCAAATTGGATGTAGTCTATCACAGTGCCATCCGTTTTGTCTCCAAAGCCCCATATGCTACCCACCACTGTGACCTGTACGCTCTTGTTGGCTGGTCCTCACTACATGTTCGTCGTCAAACCCACTGGCTCCAGGCCATCTATAAATCACTGCTAGGCAAATCCCCGCATTATCTTAGCTCATTGGTCACCATAGCAGCACCCACCCGTAGTCTGCGCTCCAGCAGGTATATCTCACTGGTCATTCCCAAAGCCAACACCTCCTTTGGCCGCCATTCCTTCCAGTTCTCTGCTGCCAATAACTGGAACGAATTGCAAAAATCTCTGAAGCTGGAGACTCTTATCTCCCTCACTAACTTTAAGCATCAGTTGTCAGAGCACCTTACCGATCACTGCACCTGTACACAGCCCATCTGAAATTAGCCCACCCAACTACCTCATCCCTATATTGTTATTTATTTTGCTCTTTTGCACCCCAGTATCTCTATTTGCACATAATCTCTTGCACATCTAGCATTCCAGTGTTAATACTATTGTAATTATTTTGCACTATAGCCTATTTATTGCCTTACCTCCATAACTTGCTACATTTGCACACACTGTAGATATATTTTCTGTTGTATTTTTTTACCCCATATGTAACTCTGTGTTGTTTTTATCGCACTGCTTTGCTTTATCTTGGCCAGGTCGCAGTTGTAAATGAGAACTTGTTCTCAACTGGCTTACCTGGTTAAATAAAGGTGAAATAAATAAATAAATAAAAATGCATTGCAGCCTGCCTCGGCCTCACCACTGAGCATCACATCACTGTCTGTTTCAGTAGCCTACTCTCTGTAAAGCAGAGTTATTAGGAGAACTTAGTGTCCTATTTCCTGCTCCTGCTGAGGTAGGCTCCGTTTAACGTTGGCTTCTTACTTCATCCTTCTAGCTGGCTAAGTAATGCTAGCCAGAGCCCTTCAACGTTACTGCAATAGAAGTCTCTTCCGACAGCTAGCAACCTGACTGACATATCTAAAGGAGACTATTTACCAGTTGTGCATCATCCTCCCAGAGTGGCTTTTTGTTTGTTTGGGGGATGTCTGTAGGCAGGAGAACATAACCAACACACCACTGTTCATGATTCCACTGGTTCTCAAAGAGGCAGGAGAACACAACCAACACACCACTGTTCGTGATTCCACTGGTTCTCAAAGAGGCAGGAGAACATAACCAACACACCACTGTTCGTGATTCCACTGGTTCTCAAAGAGGCAGGAGAACATAACCAACACACCACTGTTCGTGATTCCACTGGTTCTCAAAGAGGCAGGCACGATTAGAACTCAGTCAGATCAAGAACATAAGCGTTCTGAGCTTTGATCGACGCTGGGAGCAATATTTAGATGACCTCCTCATATGTAGTTCTGGACCTATGCGCGAATAGGGTTAACCCATTTGGTGGGAATTGGTGGGAATTGGAACTTGGCTCATTAACAAGAAATACTCCAATATTGTTGCCTTATTATAACAGAAGGTGCTAGCTGCAGTACGGGTGGTCCCTAGTGGGTTTGGATCAATGTGTTATTTCTTCCATTAAGGTAACAAGGAAATGAATTCCCCATTAGTAGAGATAACTTGCACACAGACACACAGTCTCTATTGTGTCAAATTGTCAGTATTGTTCCACAGTGATTTTACATGCCTCCCACTCCTCCCTCAGCTGGGGTGATTTTACATGCCTCCCCCTCCTCCCTCCCCCTCCTCCATCAGCTGGGGTGATTTTACATGTCTCCCCCTCCTCCATCAGCTGGGGTGATTTTACATGCCTCCCCCTCCTCCATCAGCTGGGGTGATTTTACATGTCTCCCCCTCCTCCATCAGCTGGGGTGATTCTACATGTCTCCCCTCCTCCATCAGCTGGGGTGATTTTACATGTCTCCCCTCCTCCATCAGCTGGGGTGATTTTACATGTCTCCCCCTCCTCCCTCCCCTCCTCCCTCCCCCTCCTCCCTCCCCCTCCTCCCTCAGCTGGGGTGATTTTACATGTCTCCCCTCCTCCCTCCCCTCCTCCATCAGCTGGGGTGATTTTACATGTCCTCCCCCTCCTCCCTCCCCTCCTCCCTCAGCTGGGGTGATTTTACATGTCTCCCCTCCTCCCTCCCCCTCCTCCATCAGCTGGGGTGATTTTACATGTCTCCCCCTCCTCCCTCCCCTCCTCCCTCAGCTGGGGTGATTTTACATGTCTCCCCCTCCTCCCTCCCCCTCCCCCTCCTCCCTCCCCCTCCTCCATCAGCTGGGGTGATTTTACATGCCTCCCCCTCCTCCCTCCCCCTCCTCCATCAGCTGGGGTGATTTACATGCCCTCCCCCTCCTTCCATCAGCTGGGGTGATTTTACATGCCTCCCCCTCCTCCATCAGCTGGGGTGATTTTACATGTCTCCCCTCCTCCCTCCCCCTCCTCCATCAGCTGGGGTGATTTTACATGTCTCCCCTCCTCCCTCCCCCTCCTCCCTCAGCTGGGGTGATTTTACATGTCTCCCCCTCCTCCCTCCTCCTCCTCCCTCAGCTGGGGTGATTTTACATGTCTCCCCCTCCTCCCTCCCCTCCTCCCTCCCCCTCCTCCCTCAGCTGGGGTGATTTGACATGTCTCCCCTCCCTCCCTCCCCTCCCTCCCTCAGCTGGGGTGATTTTACATGTCTCCCCCTCCTCCCCCCTCCTCCCTCCCCTCCTCCCTCAGCTGGGGTGATTTTACAATGTCTCCCCCTCCTTCCCTCCCCTCCTCCATCAGCTGGGGTGATTTTACATGTCTCCCCTCCCTCCCTCCCCTCCCTCTCCCCCTCCTCCATCAGCTGGGGTAATTTTACATGCCTCCCCCTCCTCCCTCAGCTGGGGAGATTTTACATGTCTCCCCTCCTCCCTCCCCCTCCTCCCTCCCCCTCCTCCATCAGCTGGGGTGATTTTACATGTCTCCCCCTCCTCCCTCCCCTCCTCCCTCAGCTG
This sequence comes from Coregonus sp. 'balchen', assembly GCA_902810595.1. Taxonomy (NCBI): domain Eukaryota; kingdom Metazoa; phylum Chordata; class Actinopteri; order Salmoniformes; family Salmonidae; genus Coregonus; species Coregonus sp. 'balchen'. Next base: position 442,292 of record LR778284.1, read on the forward strand.
GGGTGATTTTACATGTCTCCCCCTCCTCCCTCCCCTCCTCCATCAGCTGGGGTGATTTTACATGTCTCCCCTCCTCCCTCCCCCTCCCCTCCCCCTCCTCCCTCAGCTGGGGTGATTTTACATGTCTCCCCTCCTCCCTCCCCCTCCTCCCTCCCCCTCCTCCCTCAGCTGGGGTGATTTTACATGTCTCCCCTCCTCCCTCCCCTCCTCCATCAGCTGGGGTGATTTTACATGTCTCCCCCCTCCCAGCTGGGGTGATTTTACAATGCCCTCCCCCTCCTCCTCCCCCTCCTCCATCAGCTGGGGTGATTTTACATGCCTCCCCCCCTCCTCCCTCAGCTGGGGATTTTACATGTCTCCCCCCTCCCTCCCCCCCTCCTTCTCTCCCCCTCCTCCATCAGCTGGGGTGATTTTACATGTCTCCCCTCCTCCCTCCCCTCCTCCATCAGCTGGGGTGATTTTACATGTCTCCCCTCCTCCATCAGCTGGGGTGATTTTACATGCCTCCCCCTCCTCCCCCTCCCCCTCCTCCTCAGCTGGGGTGATTTTACATGTCCTCCCCCCCCCCTCCCTCAGCTGGAGGGGATTTTACATGCTCCCCTCCTCCCCCCTCCCCCCTTGCCCCCCTCCTCCCTCAGCTGGGGTGATTTTACATGTCCCCCTCCTCCTCCCCCCCCTCCTCCCCTCCTCCCTCAGCTGGGTGATTTTACATGTCTCCCCCTCCTCCCTCCCCCTCTCCTCAGCTGGGGTGATTTTACATGTCCTCCCCCTCCTCCCTCCCTCCTCCTCCCTCCCCTCCTCCCCTCAGCTGGGGTGATTTTACATGTCTCCCCCCTCCTCCCCTCCCCCTCCTCCATCAGCTGGGGTGATTTTACATGTCCCCTCCTCCCTCCCCCTCCTCCTTCACGCTGGGTGATTTTACATGTCCCCCCCTCCTCCCTCCCCCCCTCCCTCCCCTCCTCCTCAGCTGGGGTGATTTTACATGTCCCTCCCCTCCTCCCTCCCCTCCTCCCTCCCCCTCCTCCCTCACTGGGGTGATTTTACATGTCTCCCCTCCTCCCTCCCCTCCTCCCTCAGCTGGGGTGATTTTACATGTCTCCCCTCCTCCCTCCCCCTCCTCCCTCCCCCTCCTCCATCAGCTGGGGTGATTTTACATGTCTCCCCTCCTCCTCCCCTCCTCCCTCCCTCCGTCCTCCCTCAGCTGGGGTGATTTTACATGTCCCCCCCCTCCCCCCCTCCCTCCCCTCCTCCATCAGCTGGGTGATTTCATGTCTCCCCTCCTCCTCTCCCCTCCTCCATCAGCTGGGGTGATTTTACATGTCTCCCCCTCCCTCCCCCCTCCCTCCCCCTCCCCAGCTGGGTAATCCCTCTCCCCCCTCCTCCATCAGCTGGGGTATTTTACATGTCTCCCCTCCTCCCTCCCCTCCTCCCTCCCCCCTCCCCTCAGCTGGGGTGATTTTACATGTCTCCCCTCCTCCCTCCCCTCCTCCTCAGCTGGGTGATTTTACATGTCTCCCCTCCTCCCTCCCCTCCTCCCTCCCCTCCTCCATCAGCTGGGGTGATTTTACATCGTCTCCCCTCCTCCCTCCCCCTCTCTCCCTCAGCTGGGGTGATTTTACATGTCCCCCTCCCCTCCTCCCTCCCCCCCCTCCTCCCTCCCCCTCCTCCCATCAGCTGGGGGGATTTTACATGTCTCCCCTCCTCCCTCCCCCTCCCCTCCCCCTCCTCCATCAGCTGGGTGATTTTACATGTCTCCCCTCCTCCCTCCCCCTCCTCCTCCCCCTCCTCCCTCAGCTGGGGTGATTTTACATGTCCCCTCCCCCTCCCCCCTCTCCCCTCCTCCCTCAGCTGGGGTGATTTTACATGTCTCCCTCCTCCCTCCCCCTCCCCCCCCCCCTCCTCCCTCAGCTGGGGTGATTTTACATGTCTCCCCTCCTCCCTCCCCCTCCCTCTCCCCCTCCTCCATCAGCTGGGGTGATTTTACATGCCTCCCCCCCTCCTCCCTCAGCTGGGTGATTTTACATGTCTCCCCTCCTCCCTCCCCCTCCTCTCCCCTCCTCCCTCAGCTGGGTGATTTTACATGCCTCGCCTCCCTCCTCCCTCAGCTGGGGGATTTTACATTCTCCCCTCCTCCCTCCCCTCCCCCTCCCCCCTCCTCCCTCAGCTGGGGTGATTTTACATGTCTCCCCTCCTCCCCTCCTCCCTCCCCCCCCTCCTCCCTCAGCTGGGTGATTTTACATGCCTCCCCCCCCTCCTCCCTCAGCTGGGGTGATTTTACATGTCCCCTCCCCTCCTCCCTCTCCCCCTCCTCCCTCCCCCCTCCTCCCTCAGCTGGGGTGATTTTACATGTTCCTCCCCTCCTCCCCTCCCTCCTTTTTCTCTCCCCCTCCCCCTCCCCCTCCTCCCTCAGCTGGGGTGATTTTACATGTCCCCCTCCTCCCTCCCCCCTCCTCCCCCCTCCCCCAGCTGGGGTGATTTTACATGTCCTCCCCTCCTCCCTCCCCCTCCTCCCTCCCCCTCCTCCCTCAGCTGGGGTGATTTTAACATCCCCCCCCCTCCTCCCCTCAGCTGGGGTGATTTTACATGTCTCCCCTCCTCCCTCCCCTCCCCCTCCTCCCCTCCCGGGGTATTTACATGTCTCCCCCTCCTCCCTCCCCTCCTCCTCCCCTCCTCCAGCTGGGGTGATTTTACATGTCTCCCCTCCTCCCTCCCCTCTCCCTCCCCCTCCTCCCCCAGCTGGGGTGATTTTACATGTCCTCCCCTCCTCCCTCCCCCTCCTCCCTCAGCTGGGGTGATTTTACATGTCCTCCCCTCCTCCCTCCCCCTCCTCCCTCCTCCCTCCTCCCCTCAGCTGGGGTGATTTTACATGTCTCCCCCTCCTCCCTCCCCCTCCTCCCTCCCCCTCCTCCCTCAGCTGGGTGATTTTACATGTCCCCTCCCCCCCCCTCCCCCTCCTGCCTCCCCCTCCTCCCTCCCCCCCCTCCTCCCTCATCTGGGGTGATTTTACATGTCCCCTCCCCTCCCTCCTCACTCCCCCTCCTCCCTCCCCCCTCCTCCCTCAGCTGGGGTGATTTTACATGTCTCCCCCTCCTCCCTCCCCTCCTCCCCCCTCATCTGGGGTTGATTTTACATGTCTCCCCTCCTCCCTCCCCCTCCTCCCTCCCCTCCTCCCTCAGCTGGGGTGATTTTACATGTCTCCCCTCCTCCCTCCCCTCCTCCTCCCCTCCTCCCTCAGCTGGGTGATTTTACATGTCTCCCCCTCCTCCCTCCCCCTCCTCCCTCCCCCCTCCTCCCTCAGCTGGGGTGATTTTACATGTCTCCCCCCTCCTCCCTCCCTCCCCCCCCTCCCCCCTCCTCCCTCAGCTGGGGTGATTTTACATGTCTCCCCCTCTCCTCCCTCCTCCTCCCTCCCCCTCCTCCCTCAGCTGGGTGATTTTAACTTCCCCCCCCTCCCCCTCCTCCCTCCCCCTCCTCCCTCAGCTGGGGTGATTTTACATGTCTCCCCCTCCCCCCTCCTCCTCCCTCCTCCTCCCTCCTCCCTCCCCTCCTCCCTCACTGGGGTGATTTTTTCATGTCTCCCTCCTCCCTCCCCTCCTCCCTCCCCTCCTCCCTCAGCTGGGGTGATTTTACATGTCCCCCCTCCTCCCCCCTCCTCCTCTCCCTCCCCCTCCTCCCTCAGCTTGGGTGATTTTACATGTCTCCCCCTCCTTCCTCCCCCTCCTCCCTCCCCCCTCCCTCAGCTGGGGTGATTTACATGTCTCTCCCCTCCTCCCCTCCCCCCCTCGCCTCCTCCCTCCCCCTCCTCCCTCAGCTGGGTGATTTTACTGTCTCCCTCCTCCCTCCCCTCCTCCCTCCCCTCCTCCCTCAGCTGGGGTGATTTTACATGTCTCCCCCTCCTCCCTCCCCTCTCCCTCCCCCTCCTCCCTCAGCTGGGTGATTTTACATGTCTCCCCCTCCTCCCTCCCCCTCCTCCCTCCCCTCCTCCCTCAGCTGGGGTGATTTTACATGTCTCCCCCTCCTCCCTCCCCTCCTCCCTCCCCTCCTCCCTCAGCTGGGGTGATTTTACATGTCTCCCCCTCCTCCCTCCTCCTCTCCTCCCTCCCTCCTCCCTCAGCTGGGTGATTTTACATGTCTCCCCTCCCCCTCCTCCTCCCTCCCGTACTCTCCCCTCCTCCTCCCCTCCCCCTCATCTGGGGTGATTTTACATGTTCCTCCTCCTTTACGTATCATGTCCCCTCCTCCCTCCCTCCTCCCTCCATCTCAGCGGTGATTTTACATGTTTCAGACCTCTCATTTAACTATTCATTTCAGCTATGTGTCAGGCTATTGAAATGTCCTTCTAGTACCCTTGACACCAGCCTATTGAAATGTCCTTCTAGTACCCTTGACACCAGCCTATTGAAATGTCCTTCTAGTACCCTTGACACCAGCCTATTGAAATGTCCTTCTAGTACCCTTGACACCAGCCTATTGAAATGTCCTTCTAGTACACTTGACACCAGCCTATTGAAATGTCCTTCTAGTACCCTTGACACCAGCCTATTGAAATGTCCTTCTAGTACCCTTGACACCAGCCTATTGAAATGTCCTTCTAGTACCCTTGACACCAGCCTATTGAAATGTCCTTCTAGTACCCTTGACACCAGCCTATTGAAATGTCCTTCTAGTACCCTTGACACCAGCCTATTCAATGGAATATCTGAGTCAATATAATAACTATATGACACTATGCAATATACTGGTCACTGATAGTCCAGGTCCATGGGCTTCTCTCCTTAGGACTATATGGGCTGGTTTCCCGGACACACTAAATCTGTCTGGGAAGCCGGCCCTGAGAGTCTAATTGTTTAAATATTTTTAATCCCTAAACGAGTCTGTCTGGATGTTGCTTGTGGCTTCTAGTAATATGTATCTCTCTAATGAAAGGCCTGATAGCTGGGTGGCTAGATAGCCTGGTGGTTGGGTTGTGTGGTGGCTAGGGAGCAGATTGGTTAGATAGCCTGGTAGCTTGGTGGTTGAGTTGTGTGGTAGCTAGGGAGCAGATAGCCTGGTAGCTTGGTGGTTGGGTTGTGTGGTAGCTAGGTAGCAGATTGGTTAGATAGCCTGGTAGCTTGGTGGTTGGGTTGTGTGGTAGCTAGGTAGCATATAGCCTGGTAGCTTGGTGGTTGGGTTGTGTGGTGGCTAGGGAGCAGATAGCCTGGTAGCTTGGTGGTTGGGTTGTGTGGTGGCTAGGGAGCAGATAGCCTGGTAGCTTGGTGGTTGGGTTGTGTGGTGGCTAGGTAGCAGATAGCCTGGTAGCTTGGTGTTGGGTTGTGTGGTGGCTAGGGAGCAGATAGCCTGGTAGCTTGGTGGTTGGGTTGTGTGGTAGCTAGGTAGCAGATAGCCTGGTAGCTTGGTGGTTGGGTTGTGTGGTGGATAGGTAGCAGATAGCCTGGTAGCTTGGTGGTTGGGTTGTGTGGTGGCTAGGGAGCAGATAGCCTGGTAGCTTGGTGGTTGGGTTGTGTGGTGGCTAGGTAGCAGATAGCCTGGTAGCTTGGTGGTTGGGTTGTGTGGTAGCTAGGGAGCAGATAGCCTGGTAGCTTGGTGGTTGGGTTGTGTGGTAGCTAGGGAGCAGATAGCCTGGTAGCTTGGTGGTTGGGTTGTGTGGTAGCTAGGTAGCATATAGCCTGGTAGCTTGGTGGTTGGGTTGTGTGGTAGCTAGGTAGCAGATAGCCTGGTAGCTTGGTGGTTGGGTTGTGTGGTATCTAGGGAGCAGATAGCCTGGTAGCTTGGTGGTTGGGTTGTGTGGTGTCTAGGTAGCAGATAGCCTGGTAGCTTGGTGGTTGGGTTGTGTGGTGGCTAGGGAGCAGATAGCCTGGTAGCTTGGTGGTTGGGTTGTGTGGTGGCTAGGGAGCAGATAGCCTGGTAGCTTGGTGGTTGGGTTGTGTGGTGGCTAGGGAGCAGATAGCCTGGTAGCTTGGTGGTTGGGTTGTGTGGTGGCTAGGTAGCAGATAGCCTGGTAGTAGACAGACAGCAGACAGATAGACAGACAGACAGTCAGACAGACAGACAGAGACCGACAGTCAGACAGACAGACAGACAGTAAAAGTATCCGTTGAGGTAAATCATGCTGTGTTTATTGTATATAATACCAATGCATGATATTAGATGAGCAAATTGGTCCCATACCATTCACCAGCAAAATGAGCATGCACAGGAATATGTATTGTAGAGGGTATAAACGTTTAAATCAAACAGCCAAGACACAGAATATTATACATTCAGTGTGAAAGTTAGACATTGCATAACATGTAGTACATAAAATAATAAATATAGTGTTAAAGCACTTTATCCTCTGTACTGTATATGATGGGAATGAGGATATGAGATATGTTGAGGGTCTTGAATTTCTTTACATGATACTGCTGATTTTAGATATGAGGTGGGGGGGGAGGGTTCTGTACACTGAGGACCAAATAACACATCTCAAAATGGTGCATTCTAAAAAGAAAGTAAAATCTATAAATATTAAAATTACATTCTTTCATTATCTGTAAAAACAGATTTCAACCTGATCTGGCTTTCCAATGAAAAGGGATAGAATCATAGAATAACAATGACATCATATTTCTATTGATGGGCTAAAGCAGCTTTTCATTCATTTATACATCTCTATTAAGAATATAAAAAAGATAATATTCGGAAACTTTAACAAGTAGAATTGTAGATACTTTAAACAAATACATTTTAAAATGTCCGAAAAGTGGAGAAGAACAAATCAGGATAAAACCGTTTTTTGATTAAAAAGTATCTTACATTAAACAAAGATAAGTGAACAATATTATAAAAAGTGTCCAACTAAAGTCAGTGTTGAGGCCGTCTTTATGTAGAGTAGGAGGAAACCGTGCTGGTGATTGAGCATTTAGCCCGTTGGTTTTACAATATCCATGTCTGACTGCTAATATAAACTGAACAACAATAGAAACGCAACATGGAAAGGGTTGGTCCCAAGTTTCATGAGCTGAAATAAAAAATCCCAGAAATGTTCCATACGCACAAAAAGCTTTTTATCTCAAATGCTGTGCACAAATATGTTTACATCCCTGTTAGTGAGCATTTCTCCTTTGCCAAGATAATCCATCCACCTGACAGGTGTAGCATATCAAGAAGCTGATTAAACAGCATGATCATTACACAGGTGCACCTTGTGCTGGGGACAATAAAAGGCCACTCTAAAATGTGCAGTTTTGTCACACAACACAATGCTACAGATTTCTCAAGTTTTGAGGGAGCATGCAACTGGCATGCTGACTGCAGGAATGTCCACCAGAGCTGTTTCCGGAGAATGTAATGTTCATTTCTCTGCCATAAACCGCCTCCAATGTCGTTTTAGAGAATTTGGTAGTACGTCCAACTGGCCTCACAACCGCAGACCACTTGTAACCACGCCAGCCCAGGACCTCCACATCCGGCTTCTTCACCTGCGGGATCGTCTGATGGGGGTGGGGGGGTTGTGCTGAGGAGTATTTCTGTCTGTAATAAAGCCCTTTTATGGGGGAAAACGTATTCGGATTGGCTGGACCTAGTTCCCCAGTGGGTGGGCCTATGCCCTCCCAGGCCCACCCATGGCTGCACCCCCATAGATTAGGGCCTAATGAATGTATTTATATTGACTGATGTTTATTATATGAACTGTAACTCAGAAACATCTTTGAAATTGTTCCATGTTGCGTTTACATTTTTGTTCAGTATAGATGCCATTTAGCAGATACTTTTATCCAAAAGCGACTTAGTCATGCGTGCATCCATTTATGGGTTAGGGTCCCAGGAATTTAACCCACTATCCTGGCACTGCAAGTGCCATGTTCTACCAACTGACTACAGAGGACCAATAACTCAGGAGCAGTTTTCTAACCAATTTCGGACATAGAGGAATATGATCCAGATATCCCCAGCATATCCTCCACTATATGCACAGTTGCACACAGGGCATAACAGTCTGAGGCGTCAACAGTGTGCAATGGCCACGTCTTCCATCGGGGATCATAGATCACTCCTCCATCACCTCCTCTCAATGGTTCTCTTCCTCCTCAGAGGACTCTGGGCGCTCACCGTCTTCAGCTCACTGTACTGCACCTGTACACAGAGGAATATGGCCAGGTACCGTTCATAACAGCAGAGGATTAGGGTTAGGGTCAGGGTCAGAGTTCATACTACCAGAGGAATATGGCCAGGTACCGTTCATAACAGCAGAGGATTAGGGTTAGGGTCAGGGTCAGAGTTCATACTACCAGAGGAATATGGCCAGGTACCGTTCATAACAGCAGAGGATTAGGGTTAGGGTCAGGGTCAGAGTTCATACTACCAGAGGAATATGGCCAGGTACCGTTCATAACAGCAGAGGATTAGGGTTAGAGTCAGGGTCAGAGTTCATACTACCAGAGGAATATGGCCAGGTACCGTTCATAACAGCAGAGGATTAGGGTTAGGGTCAGGGTCAGAGTTCATACTACCAGAGGAATATGGCCAGGTACCGTTCATAACAGCAGAGGATTAGGGTTAGGGTCAGGGTCAGAGTTCATACTACCAGAGGAATATGGCCAGGTACCGTTCATAACAGCAGAGGATTAGGGTTAGAGTCAGGGTCAGAGTTCATACTACCAGAGGAATATGGCCAGGTACCGTTCATAACAGCAGAGGATTAGGGTTAGAGTGTTAGGGTTGGGTTAGGTCAGGGTCAGAGTTCATACTACCAGAGGAATATGGCCAGGTACCGTTCATAACAGCAGAGGATTAGGGTTAGGGTCAGGGTCAGAGTTCATACTACCAGAGGAATATGGCCAGGTACCGTTCATAACAGCAGAGGATTAGGGTTAGAGTCAGGGTCAGAGTTCATACTACCAGAGGAATATGGCCAGGTACCGTTCATAACAGCAGAGGATTAGGGTTAGAGTCAGGGTCAGAGTTCATACTACCAGAGGAATATGGCCAGGTACCGTTCATAACAGCAGAGGATTAGGGTTAGGGTCAGGGTCAGAGTTCATACTACCAGAGGAATATGGCCAGGTACCGTTCATAACAGCAGAGGATTAGGGTTAGGGTCAGGGTCAGAGTTCATACTACCAGAGGAATATGGCCAGGTACCGTTCATAACAGCAGAGGATTAGGGTTAGAGTGTTAGGGTTGGGTTAGGTCAGGGTCAGAGTTCATACTACCAGAGGAATATGGCCAGGTACCGCTCATAACAGCAGAGGATTAGGGTTAGGGTCAGGGTCAGAGTTCATACTACCAGAGGAATATGGCCAGGTACCGTTCATAACAGCAGAGGATTAGGGTTAGAGTGTTAGGGTTGGGTTAGGTCAGGGTCAGAGTTCATACTACCAGTCGAGGTCACACAACAGTCACAGTAGCTCTCAACTAGGGTTGCAAAATTCTGGTAACTTCCCCGATTGGAGGATTCACATATTTCCTGGTTATTCCCTCGTGAATCTTCCAACTGAGATTTCCGGAAAAAAACTAGGACTTTTGGGAAAGTTAACAGAATTTTGCAACCCTACTCGCAACTCTGTGGTGCCAATGGTCCCTGAAGTGATCAACTCTGTGGTGCCAATAGTCCCTGAAGTGATCAACTCTGTGGTGCCAATAGTCCCTGAAGTGATCAACTCTGTGGTGCCAATGGTCCCTGAAGTGATCAACTCTGTGGTGCCTTCGCCCGGCAACAGAAAGGCTCCTGAAGCCTAACACTTTGTATACTCCACAAGGGATGTTAGGGAGGAAACATCATAACAGAAATTAGACCGGGCTATAATTAAGTAGACGGAGCAAATGACACAGGCAACAACCAGGTAACACAGAAACAACCTGTGGGATATTTCAGTAGAAAGCAGCGCTGAAAGACTAGAGGTTTACTGGCTTCCTGAATCTGATCTAGAGGCTATAACCTGAAAGGGAAATTCCACCACTTTTTAACCTATTCATTATCTCCAGCACCATACCAGTGTCTACATGTGAATAACAGAATAACATTTCTATGTGCTGTAGTTACAAACATAAGAAGAAAAGGTCCTTTAAAAGTGCAATGGATGACATCATCACATTGCATCAAAAGTAAAAACCTGCATCAGTTTCTACATTTCCATTTGATGACTTTCTAGGCAGGGGAAGAGCATTATCAGGTTCCCTGTCAATCTCAGAGTCTTTGGAAATCACTGAATTGCACTTTTTTATCTGTTGAAAAGTGGTGGAATAGCCCTTTTACCTGCTATAGGCACTTACCTTGTGAACATCTGAAGGAACTCTCCTCAGGAAATCAAACACCTCATTGTTGTCGATGGCGTACGGGGCCCGTAATTTCTTGGTGAATTTATTAATTCCTGGTAAAACAGACATTCAGGAGAAGCTAAATAAAACAGCCTGTATAAACGTTTCATTCCCAGTAATCTGGGTGGATCTGAATCAGCTATAATCCAATAAAAAGGAAAAGGAATGATAGTGTATTGTTTTGGTCTATTTGTTATGCTGACCTCATAAAATCAATTGACATGGAAATGGACAATAGTTATATATATATATCTTAACAAAAGAAAACATGCACTTACCCCATATTAGAAGGATATATCGTACAGGGATGAAGTATGTTATAACTGTTACTGTAACCAGGATCAGGAAGGCCAGGTTGGAGAGGAACGGGACTGACCAGTTAAAGGTGCTGAGGAAGACAACACAATACATATTCATATTGAGTAGAAACACAATACATATTCATATTGAGTAGAAACACAATACATATTCATATTGAGTTGAAACACAATACATATTCATATTGAGTAGAAACACATTACATATTAATATTGTAGAAACACAATACATATTCATATTGAGTAGAAACACAATCCATATTCATATTGAGTAGAAACACAATCCATATTCATATTGAGTAGAAACACAATCCATATTCATATTGAGTAGAAACACAATACATATTCATATTGGAGAAACACAATACATATTCATATTGAGTAGAAACACAATACATATTCATATTGTAGAAACACAATACATATTCATATTGAGTAGAAACACAATACATATTCATATTGAGTAGAAACACAATACATATTCATATTGTAGAAACACAATACATATTCATATTGAGTAGAAACACAATACATATTCATATTGAGTAGAAACACAATCCATATTCATATTGAGTAGAAACACAATACATATTAATATTGTAGAACACAACATATTCATATTGAGTAGAAACAACATCCATATTCATATTGTAGAAACACAATACATATTCATATTGTAGAAACACAATACATATTCATATTGAGTAGAAACACAATACATATTCATATTGTAGAAACCATAATACATATTCAAATTGAGTATAAAACACAATTACATATTCCATATTTGAGTAGAAACACCAATACATCTGCATATTGAGTAGAAACACAATACATCTTCATATTTAAACCAATACATATTCATATTGAGTAGAAACACAATACCATATTCATTACTTGAGTAGAAAACACAATATATATTCATATGGTAGAAACACAATCCCAATATTCAATATTGGAGAAAACACAATACATATTCATATTGAGTAGAAACACCAATGACATCTTCATATTCGAGTAAAAACCACCCAATCCCATATTCCATATTGGGAGAAACAACAATCCATATTCATCTTGAGTAGAACAACAACTCCATCTTCATATTGAGGTAAAACACAAATACATATTCATATGCGTAGAAACACAATCCATATTCATATTGAGGTTAAAAACCACACTCCTATATTCATATTGGAGAAACACAATACATATTCATATTGAGTAGAAACACAATACATATTCATATTGAGTAGAAACACAATACATATTCATATTGAGTAGAAACACAATACATATTCATATTGGAGAAACACAATACATATTCATATTGAGTAGAAACACAATGCATCTTCATATTGAGTAAAAACACAATCCATATTCATATTGGAGAAACACAATCCATATTCATATTGAGTAGAAACACAATGCATCTTCATATTGAGTAAAAACACAATCCATATTCATATTGAGTAGAAACACAATACATATTCATATTGAGTAGAAACACAATACATATTCATATTGTAGAAACACAATACATATTCATATTGAGTAGAAACACAATACATATTCATATTGAGTAGAAACACAATCCATATTCATATTGAGTAGAAACACAATACATATTCATATTGTAGAAACACAATACATATTCATATTGGTAGAAACACAATCATATTCATATTGAGTAGAAACACAATACATATTCATATTGAGTAAAACACAATCATTTCATATTGAGTAGAAACACAATACATATTCATATTGAGTAGAAACACAATACATATTCATATTGAGTAGAAACACAATACATATTCATATTGAGTAGAAACACAATGCATCTTCATATTGAGTAGAAACACAATACATATTCATATTGAGTAGAAACACAATACATATTCATATTGAGTAGAAACACAATCCATATTCATATTGAGTAGAAACACAATGCATATTCATATTGAGTAAAAACACAATACATATTCATATTGAGTAGAAACACAATCATATTCATATTGAGTAGAAACACAATCAATTATTGAGTAAAACACAATACATATTCATATTGAGTAGAAACACAATACATATTCATATTGAGTAAAGAAACACAATACATATTCATATTGAGTAGAAACACAATCCATATTCATATTGAGTAGAAACACAATCCATATTCATATTGAGTAGAAACACAATGCATCTTCATATTGAGTAAAAACACAATCCATATTCATATTGAGTAGAAACACAATCCATATTCATATTGAGTAGAAACACAATACATATTCATATTGAGTAGAAACACAATCAATTCATATGTAAACACATCATTTAGATTGAGAAACACAATACATATTCATATTGAGTAGAAACACAATACATATTCATATTGAGTAGAAACACAATCATATTCATATTGAGTAAAAACACAATCCATATTCATATTGGAGAAACACAATACATATTCATATTGAGTAGAAACACAATACATATTCATATTGAGTAGAAACACAATACATATTCATATTGAGTAGAAACACAATCCATATTCATATTGAGAGAACACAATGCATATTCATATTGAGTAGAAACACAATACATATTAATATTGTAGAAACACAATCCATATTCATATTGAGTAGAAACACAATCCATATTCATATTGAGTAGAAACACAATCCATATTGAGTAGAAACACAATCCATATTCATATTGAGTAGAAACACAATACATATTATATGAGTAAAACACAACATATCCATATTGAGTAGAAACACAATACATATTCATATTGATAGAAACATGACAATACATTATTTATTGTAGCTAGATAAAACAATCCATATTCATTTGAGTAGAAACACAATCATATTCATATTGAGTGAACAGTCAACCATATTGAGTAGAATACACATCCAGTATATATTGATTGTTAAGATACACCAGATAATCAGTTAATTTTGTTAAGGTCAGCCATAGTAGTCATAGTCAGTGATGTTGTTTTACAGGTCAGCCATAGTATATGATAGGTCCAGTGTAATGTGTTGTTTTACAGGGTCACCATAGTAGTATATAGGTCAGTGTAATGTTTTTTACAGGGTCAGCCATAGTAGTATGATAGGTCAGTGTAATGTGTTTTTTACAGGTCAGCCATAGTAGTATGATAGGTCCAGTGTAATGTGTGTGTTTACAGGGTCAGCCATAGTAGTATGATAGGTCCAGTGTAATGTGTTGTTTTACAGGGTCAGCCATAGTAGTATGATAGGTCCAGTGTAATGTGTTGTTTACAGGGTCAGCCATAGTAGTATGATAGGTCCAGTGTAATGTGTTGTTTTACAGGGTCAGCCATAGTAGTATGATAGGTCCAGTGTAATGTGTTGTTTTACAGGGTCAGCCATAGTAGTATGATAGGTCAGTGTAATGTGTTGTTTTACAGGGTCAGCCATAGTAGTATGATAGGTCCAGTGTAATGTGTTGTTTTACAGGGTCAGCCATAGTAGTATGATAGGTCCAGTGTAATGTGTTTTTTACAGGGTCAGCCATAGTAGTATGATAGGTCCAGTGTAATGTTGTTTTACAGGGTCAGCCATAGTAGTATGATAGGTCAGTGTAATGTGTTGTTTTACAGGGTCAGCCATAGTAGTATGATAGGTCCAGTGTAATGTGTTGTTTTACAGGGTCAGCCATAGTAGTATGATAGGTCCAGTGTAATGTGTTGTTTTACAGGGTCAGCCATAGTAGTATGATAGGTCCAGTGTAATGTGTTGTTTACAGGGTCAGCCATAGTAGTATGATGGTGCAGTGTAATGTGTTGTTTTACAGGGTCAGCCATAGTAGTATGATAGGTCCAGTGTAATGTGGTGTTTTACAGGGTCAGCCATAGTAGTATGATAGGTCCAGTGTAATGTGTTGTTTACAGGGTCAGCCATAGTAGTATGATAGGTCCAGTGTAATGTGTTGTTTTACAGGGTCAGCCATAGTATATGATAGGTCAGTGTAATGTGTTGTTTTACAGGGTCAGCCATAGTAGTATGATAGGTCCAGTGTAATGTGTTGTTTTACAGGGTCAGCCATAGTAGTATGATAGGTCCAGTGTAATGTGTTGTTTTACAGGGTCAGCCATAGTGTATGATAGGTCCAGTGTAATGTGTTGTTTACAGGGTCAGCCATAGTAGTATGATAGGTGCAGTGTAATGTGTTGTTTTACAGGGTCAGCCATAGTAGTATGATAGGTCCAGTGTAATGTGTGTTTTACAGGTCAGCCATAGTAGTATGATGGTCCAGTGTAATGTTTGTTTTACAGGTCAGCCATAGTAGTATGATAGGCAGTGTACTTGTTGTTACAGGGCACCTATAGTATGATCAGGTCTCATAGAGGTTACAAGGTGTCACTTATTGATAGCCAGTGTAAGTTTTTTTAAGGGTCGATAGTAGTATGATATGCTGTTAATGGTGTTTACGGGTCAGCCATACTGTATGATGGTCCAGGTAGGTGCAAGGGTCCCGTTATGGGTCAGTGTAGGTGTTACAGGGTCGTTACGCTCATGGCAACACAGTTTCACCCTTGGCGGTTTGAATATTAACCCAACCTCATTTTAATTAGTATAGCAGAGCTCCCAAGCGACTTAAAATGGGAATACATGTTTTAGGGGGTTTGGAGGGGGTGGATTCTATTTTAGGCTACCTGAGGTGGGTCAGCTTGATGGAACTCGGTTGGGATGAGCTTTTCATCAGGAGGACACAATGGGTTGACATGCTGTACATAGGCTATCTGCCTCCCTACACTTAGCCGCATCTCACCCCACCTACTACCTGTCCACGCGCCCAACTTACTCCCCCTACCCCTCCACTCCCTACCTGCCTCCCCCTCCTACCTCCGCCCAACTTCACTCCTAGACTTGCTCAATGGCATATCGACAGAATTTTCACCTTGTCGGCTTTGATATTCAAACCAGCAACCTTTACATTTTTAATTTACGTCATTTAGCAGACGCTCTTATCCAGAGCGACTTAAAAATTGGTGCATTCAACTTATGATAGCCAGTGGGACAACCACTTTTTTTTATGGGGGGGTGGGGGAGGGGGGGTAGAAGGATTACTTTTATACTATTCCAGGTATTCCTTAAAGAGGTAGGGTTTCAAGTGTCTCCGGAAGGTGGTCAGTGACTCCGCTGTCCTGGCGCAATGGGGGAGCTTGTTCCACCATTGGGGTGCCAGAGCAGCGAATAGCTTTGACTGGGCTGAGTGGGAACTGTGCTTCCGTAGAGGTAGGGGGGCTAGCAGGCCAGAGGTGGATGAACGTAGTGCCCTCGTTTGGGTGTAGGGTCTGATCAGAGCCTGAAGGTAAAGAGGTGCCGTTCCCCTCACAGCTCCGTAGGCAAGCACCATGGTCTTGTAGTAGATGCGAGCCTCTCCTGGAAGCCAGTGGAGTGTGCGGAGGAGCGGGGTGACATGAGAGAACTTGGGAAGGTTGAACACCAGACGGGCTGCAGCGTTCTGGATAAGTTGCAGGGGTTTAATGGCACAGGCAAGGAGCCCAGCCAACAGCGAGTTGCAGTAATCCAGACGGGAGATGACAAGTGCCTGGATTAGGACCTGTGCCGCTTTCTGTGTAAGGCAGGGTCGTACTCTGCGAATGTTGTAGAGCATGAACCTGCAGGATCGGGTCACCGCTTTGATGTTAGCGGAGAACGTCAGAGTGTTGTCCAGGATCACGCCAAGGTTCTTTGCACTCTGGGAGGAGGACACAATGGAGTTGTAACATTGGTTACTACCCCAATGCTCTAACCACTAGGCTAAATGCCTCCCTACCTACCGCCCAACTTCACTCCCTATCTGCCGCCCAACTTCACTCCCTACCTACCGCCCAACTTCACTCCCTACCTGCCTCCCTACCTGCCGCCCAACTTCACTCCCTACCTGCCTCCCAACTTCACTCCCTACCTGTCGCCCAACTTAACTCCCTACCTGCCTCCCTACTTCACTCCCTACCTGCCTCCCAACTTCACTCCCTACCTGCCGCCCAACTTCACTCCCTACCTGCCTCCCTACTGCAAATACCTACCTGCCTCCCAACTTCACTCCCTACCTGTGCCCTCCCAACTTCCCCCAACTTACCCCTACCTGCCTCCCAACTTCCCACTCCACTCCCTACCTCCTCCTCTCCCTACTTCACTCCCTACCTGCCTCCTCCCAACTTCACTCCCCTACCTGCCTCCCAACTTCACTCCCTACCTGCCCCCAACCCCTTCACTCCCTACCTGCCTCCCTACTTCACTCCTACCTGCCTCCCACTTCACTCCCTACCTGCATCCCTCACCTGCCCCCAACTTCACTCCCTACCTGCCCCCTAACTTCACTCCTACTCCGCCCACTCTCACTCCCTACCTGCCTCCCTACCTGCCTCCCTACCTGCCGCCCAACTTCACTCCCTACTGCCGCCCAACTTCACTCCCTACCTGCCGCCTCCCACCTCACTCCCTACTGCCGCCCTACTTACTTCACTCCCTACCACTCCTCCCTACCTGCCTCCCTACCTGCCGCCCAACTTCACTCCCTACCTGCCGTCCAACCTCACTCCCTACCTGCCTCCCAACTTCACTCCCTACCTGCCGCCCAACTTCACTCCCTACCTGCCTCCCTACCTGCCTCCCTACCTGCCGTCCAACCTCACTCTCTACCTGCCGCCCAACTTCACTCCCTACCTGCCGTCCAACTTCACTCCCTACCTGCCTCCCTACCTGCCTCCCAACCTCACTCCCTACCTACCACCCAACTTCACTCCCTACCTGCCGCCCAACTTCACTCCCTACCTGCCTCCCAACTTCACTCCCTACCTGCCTCCCAACTTCACTCCCTACCTGCCGCCCAACTTCACTCCCTACCTGCCGCCCAACTTCACTCCCTACCTGCCGCCCAACTTCCTCTACCTCCTCCTACTGCCTCCCTACTTCCGCCCAACTTCACTCCCTACCTGCCCTCCTCCACCTACCTGCCCCCAACTTCCCTCCGCCCAACTTCACTCCTACCTGCCTCCCTACCTGCCTCCCTAACTTCCCCCACCCACTCCCCACTCCCTACCTGCCTCCCTACTTCACTCCCTAACCTTCCGCCCAACTTCACTCCCTACTCTGCCTCCCTACTCCTCACTCCCTACCTGCCTCCCCAACTTCACTCCCTACCTGCCGCCCAACTTCACTCCCTACCTGCCGCCCAACTTCACTCCCTACCTGCCGCCCAACTTCACTCCCTACCTGCCGCCCAACTTCACTACCTACCTGCCTCCCTACCTGCCTCCCTAACTTCCGCCCAACTTCACTCCCTACCTGCCGCCCAACTTCACTCCCTACCTGCCGCCCAACTTCACTCCCTACCTGCCGCCCAACTTCACTCCTACCTGCCGCCACTCACCCTACCCGCCAACTTCACTCCCTACCTGCCTCCCTACTCCGCCCAACTTCACTCCCTACCTGCCGCCCAACTTCACTCCCTACCTGCCGCCCAACTTCACTCCCTACCTGCCCCCCCAACTTCACTCCCTACCTGCCGCCCAACTTCACTCCCTACCTGCCGCCCAACTTCACTCCCTACCTGCCTGCCCAACTTCACTCCTACTCCCCCAACTCCTCCCTACCTGCCGCCCAACTTCACTCCCTACCTCCTCCCTCCGCCCCAACTTCACTCCCTACTGCCCCTACTCCGCCCAACTTCACTCCCTCCTGCCCCCCTCCCTACCTACGCCGCCCAACTTCACTACCCTACCTGCCTCCCTACCTGCCTCCAACTTCACTCCCTACCTGCCTCCCTACCTGCCGTCCAACTTCACTCCCTACCTGCCTCCCTACCTTCCGCCCAACTTCACTCCCTACCTGCCGCCCAACTTCACTCCCTACCTGCCGCCCAACTTCACTCCCTACCTGCCTCCCTACCTGCCGTCCAACTTCACTCCCTACCTGCCTCCCTACCTCCGCCCAACTTCACTCCCTACCCCCTACCTGCCCAACTTCACTCCCTACCTGCCGCCCAACTTCACTCCCTACCTGCCGCCCAACTTCACTCCCTACCTGCCGCCCAACTTCACTACCTACCTGCCTCCCTACCTGCCGTCCAACTTCACTCCCTACCTGCCTCCCTACCTGCCGCCCAACTTCACTCCCTACCTGCCTCCCTACCTGCCCAACTTCAGCCCCTACCTAACCACTTCACTCCCTACCTGCCCCCACTTCACTCCCTACCTGCCGCCCAACTTCACTCCCTACCTGCCGCCCAACTTCACTCCCTACCTGCCTCCCAACTTCACTCCCTACCTGCCTCCCTACCTGCCGCCCAACTTCACTCCCTACCTGCCTCCCTACCTCCCCCAACTTCACTCCCTACCTACCGCCCAACTTCACTCCCTACCTGCCGCCCAACTTCACTCCCTACCTGCCGCCCAACTTCACTCCCTACCTGCCCCCACTCCCCCTACCTCCACTTACCTACCTCCTCCCTACCTGCCGCCCAACTTCACTCCCTACCTGCCTCCCTACCTGCCGCCCAACTTCACTCCCTACCTGCCTCCCTACCTGCCGCCCAACTTCACTCCCTACCTACCACCCAACTTCACTCCCTACCTGCCCCACTTCACTCCCTACCTGCCCCCAACTTCACTCCCTACCTGCCCCCAACTTCACTCCCTACCTGCCTCCCACTGCTCCCCTACCTTCCTCCCTACCTGCCGCCCAACTTCACTCCCTACCTGCCTCCCTACCTTGCCGCCCAACTTCACTACCCCTCTACCTGCCACTCCCTCTGCCTCCTACCTGCCGCCAACTTCACTCCTCCCTACCTGCCCCCCAACTCTACCACTCCCTACCTGCCGCCCAACTTCACTCCCTCCACCACTCCAACTCACCCCTACCTGCCGTCCCAACTTCACTCCCTACCTCCCACTCACCCTACCTGCCGCCCAACTTCACTCCCTACCTGCCGCCACTTCCTCCCTACCTGCCGCCCAACTTCACTCCTACCTGCACCCTACCACGCCCACACTCCCACTCCACTTCACTCCCTACCTGCCGCCCAACTTCACTCCCTACCTGCCCCCAACTTCACTCCCTACCTGCCGCCCAACTTCACTCCTACCTCCCATCCTACTCACTTCACTCCCTACCTGCCTCCCCAACTTCACTCCCTACCTGCCTCCCACTCACCCCTGCCCCCACCCACTTCACTCCCCCTCCCCAACTTCACTCCCTACCTCCACCTCCGCCACTTCACTCCTACCTGCCGCCCAACTTCACTCCCTACCTGCCCCCAACTTCACTCCCTACCTGCCCCTACCTGCCTTGCCGCCCAACTTTTCCTCCCTACCTGCCGCCCAACTTCACCCTACCTGTCCTCCCTACCTGCCGCCCAACTTCACTCCTACCTGCCCCCATCCTCCTACTCCCCAACTATCCTCTCCTCCTACCTGCCGCCCAACTTCACTCCCTCCATTCCTCCTCTGCCCCCAACTTTCACTCCCTACCTGCCCCCACTACCCCAACTCCCTCCCATCACCCTACCTGCCTCCCTACCTGCCGCCCAACTTCACTCCTACACTCCTCCCTACCTGCACGTCCCCACTTCATCACTCCTCTCCTACCTGCCCCCCAACTTCACTCCCTACCTGCCGCCCAACTTCACTCCTACCTCCCAACTTCCTCCCTACCTGCCGCCCAACTTCACTCCCTACCCCTACTGCCGCCCAACTTCACTCCCTACCCCCCCAACTCACTCCCTACCTGCCGCCAACTTCACTCCTACCGCCTCACTCCCTACCTGCCGTCCAACTTTCCCACGCTCCCTACCCGCCGCAACTTCACTCCCTACCTGCCGCCCAACTTCACTCCCTACCTGCCCTCCTACCTACCTACCGCCCAACTTCACTCCCTACCTGCCGCCCACCACTTCAATCACTCCCCCTACCCCTACCAGCCTCCCATTCCGCCCAACTTCATCCCTACCTGCCCTCACCCTACCTGCCGCCCAACTTCACTCCCTACTCCTCCCTACCTGCCGCCCAACTTCACTCCCTACTCACACCCAACTTCACTCCCTACCTGCCGCCAACTTCACTCCCTACCTACCCCAACTCATCCTAACTCACTCCCTACCTGCCGCCCAACTTCACTCCCTACCTGCCTCCCTACCTGCCGCCCAACTTCACTACCCTACCTGCCTCCCTACCTGCCGTCCAACTTCACTCCCTACCTGCCTCCCTACCTGCCGCCCAACTTCACTCCCTACCTGCCCCCTACCTGCCGCCCAACTTCACTCCCTACCTGCCCAACTCACTTACTCCTACCTGCCGCCAACTTCACTCCCTACCTGCCCGCCCAACTTCACTCCCTACCTGCCCCATTCCCTACTGCCGCCAACTTCACTACCTACCTCCTCCTACTCGCCAACTTCACTCCCTACCTGCCTCTCCTGCCCAACTTCACTCCCTACCTGCCTGCCCAATTCACTCCTACCTGCCCCAACTACCTGCCCGTCCCAACTTCACTCCCTACCTGCGCCACTCACTCCTACCTGCCGCCCAACTTCACTCCTACCTGCCTCCACTACCTGCCCCATTCATCTACTACACCTCTCCTACCTGCCGCCAACTTCAACTCCCTACCTGCCGCCAACTTCACTCCCTACTGCCTCTACTCCCCAATTCATCCTACTCAACTTCCTCCTACGCCCAACTTCACTCCCTACCTACCGCCCAACTTCATACCCTACTGCCGCCAAACTCCTACCTCCGCCAATCACTACCTGCCGCAATTCATCCTACTGCTCCTACTGCCGCCCAATTTATCTACTCCCTACCTGCACGCCAATGCCTCCCAACTTCATCCTACTACAACTTACTCCCACCTGCACGCAACTTCATCCCTACCTGCCCCCAACTTCAACCACTCATCATTCACCTAAACCTGCAATCACATGCAATTCACTCCTACTCAACTTCACCACCTACCTGGCCCTCAACTTCTCTAACCTGCCAATCATCCCTCTGCTCCACCTGTCCGTCCAACTTCACTCCCTACCGCAATCACTATGCCGCCCAATTCATCATACCTGCTCAACTACACTCCGCCCAACTCAACTCATACCTACCCGCAACTTACCTACCTGTCCCAACTTCATGCCCTCTATACGCCCAACTTCACTCCCATGCCTCCAACTTCATTACTGCCTCCTATTCGCCCAATTACTTATCATTACTCCTACTCACTCCAAACTTCACTCCCTACGCCAATTACCTACTGCCCAACCATTCATCCCTAACTCGCAATCACTCCCTACCTGCCGCCCAACACTTTGGTTGGAGGAGATATTTGATTCATTTATAAAACAAAACAAATATTGATAATTCATATTGATTAGATACGTGATAAAACATTATTGCAGGAACATAACACACTATCTAATTATTCTATATTTCATTGATAATACAAAATAAATAAGATATTTAATGTTGATTATAATAAATACGTGAATGCACAAACCAGAACCATGTCCAGAATAAATACATGTCAGACTAGAACACCATGTCAAATCAAAATGGATGGACAATTAAAATAAATACATGTCAAACTAGAACACCATGTCAAATCAAAATGGATGGACATTAAAATAAATACATGTCAGACTAGAACACCATGTCAAATCAAAATGGATGGACAATTAAAATAAATACATGTCAAACTAGAACACCATGTCAAATCAAAATGGATGGACAATTAAAATAAATACATGTCTAACTAGAACACCATGTCAAATCAAAATGGATGGACAATTAAAATAAATACATGTCAGACTAGAACACCATGTCAAATCAAAATGGATGGACATTTAAAATAATACATGGTCAGCTAGAACACCATGTCAAATCAAAATGGATGGACAATTAAATAAATACAGGTCTAACTAGAACACCATGTCAAATCAAAATGGAGGACAATTTAAAATAAATACATGTCTAACTAGAACACCCTGTGAAATCAAAAATGGATGGACAATTAAAATAAATACATGTCAGACTAGAACACCATGTCAAATCAAAATGGATGGACATTTAAAATAAATACATGTCTAACTAGAACACCATGTCAAATCAACATTTATGGACAATTAAATAAAATAAATGTCTAATTCAGATGCTCACTTCTTAATTCTCTCCCCGAAGCATGCGATTTCCTCCAACAGGTTTTGGACAGTGATGACAGTCTCTTGAACCATGTGAATTTTTTCCATCAAACCTCTCTTCTCAGATTCCTACAACATTAAAGGACCAGTCAGTCCTACATGTCTTTAGATTCCTACAACAAAGGACCAGTCAGTCCTCCATGTCTTTAGATTCCTACAACATTAAAGGACCAGTCAGTCCTCCATGTCTTTAGATTCCTACAACATTAAAGGACCAGTCAGTCCTCCATGTCTTTAGATTCCTACAACATTAAAGGACCAGTCAGTCCTCCATGTCTTTAGATTCCTACAACATTAAAGGACCAGTCAGTCCTCCATGTCTTTAGATTCCTACAACATTAAAGGACCAGTCAGTCCTCCATGTCTTTAGATTCCTACAACATTAAAGGACCAGTCAGTCCTCCATGTCTTTAGATTCCTACAACATTAAAGGACCAGTCAGTCCTCCATGTCTTTAGATTCCTACAACATTAAAGGACCAGTCAGTCCTCCATGTCTTTAGATTCCTACAACATTAAAGGACCAGTCAGTCCTCCATGTCTTTAGATTCCTACAACATTAAAGGACCAGTCAGTCCTCCATGTCTTTAGATTCCTACAACATTAAAGGACCAGTCAGTCCTCCATGTCTTTAGATTCCTACAACATTAAAGGACCAGTCATTAGATGCATGACAGCAGAATTAGGACTTACTGCTAGTTCTCGAAGAAGAGCTGTTAAATTCTTCACCACTAGAAGCGTGCTACAATCGTCCACCACAAGTCTCTACTGAGAGATGACCTAGAAAGAGTCCTCTCAGCCAGCTGGTTCTGGGCTTAGCTGTTCACAACACAAAAGTCGCCACGAGAGTCAGCAACATTAGAGTCTACTCTGACTGCAGAGGTTCATGGAGGTTCTGTGACTGTAGAGGTTCTGGTCTGCTAGAGGTGCTTTCCCAGAGAGTGCTGTCTGACTGTTTATGTTCTGTCTGACTGACTGCAGAGGTTCTGTCTGACTGCAGAGGTTCTGTCTGACTGCAGAGGTTCTGTCTGACTTAGAGGTTCTGTCTGTCTACCAGGCCTGCCTGTCTGACTGTTTATGTTCTGTCTGACTGACTGCAGAGGTTCTGTCTGACTGCAGAGGTTCTGTCTGTCTGACTGACTGCAGAGGTTCTGTCTGTCTGACTGTAGAGGTTCTGTCTGACTGTAGAGGTTCTGTCTGACTGTAGAGGTTCTGTCTGACTGTAGAGGTTCTTGTCTGACTGTAGAGGTTCTGCTGCTGACTGTAGAGGTTCTGTCTGACTGCAGAGGTTCTGTCTGACCTGTAGAGGTTCTGTCTGTACTGTAGAGGTTCTGTCTGACTGCAGAGGTTCTGTCTGTCTGTAGAGGTTCTGTCTGACTGCAGAGGTTCTGTCTGACTGTAGAGGTTCTGTCTGACTGTAGAGGTTCTGTCTGACTGTAGAGGTTCTGTCTGACTGTAGAGGTTCTGTCTGACTGTAGAGGTTCTGTCTGACTGTAGAGGTTCTGTCTGACTGCAGAGGTTCTGTTCTGCAGGTTCTGTCTGACTGTAGAGGTTCTGTCTACTGAGGTTCTGTCGACTGGAGGTTTGCTGATGAGAGGTTCTGTCTGCTGAGAGGTCTGTTGAGAGGTTCTGTCTGACTCAGTTCTCTGACTGTAGAGGTTCTGTGTCTGTCTGACTGTAGAGGTTCTGTCTGTCTGAGGTTCTGTCTGAGAGGTTCTGTTGACTGTTCTGTCGACTGTAGAGGTTCTCGTCTGACTGTAGAGGTTCTGTCTGTCTGACTGTAGAGGTTCTGTCTGTCTGACTGTAGAGGTTCTGTCTGACTGTAGAGGTTCTGTCTGACTGTAGAGGTTCTGTCTGTCTGACTGTAGAGGTTCTGTCTGACTGTAGAGGTTCTGTCTGACTGTAGAGGTTCTGTCTGTCTGACTGTAGAGGTTTCTGTCTGTCTGCAAGGTTCTGTCTGATGAGAGGTTCTGTCTGACTGTAGAGGTCGTGCGGATGTCTGTCTGACTGTAGAGGTTCTTCTGTCTGACTGTAGAGGTTGTCTGTGCAGAGTTCTGGACTGTAGAGGTTCTGTCTGACTGTAGAGGTTCTGTCTGACTGTAGATGAGGTTCTGTCTGTCTGACTGCAGAGGTCTGTTGACTTAGAGGTTCTGTCTGACTGTAGAGTTCTGTGTCTGACTGTAGAGGTTCTGTCTGACTGTAGAGGTTCTGTCTGACTGTAGAGGTTCT
Organism: Coregonus sp. 'balchen'; assembly: GCA_902810595.1. Lineage (NCBI taxonomy): Eukaryota > Metazoa > Chordata > Actinopteri > Salmoniformes > Salmonidae > Coregonus > Coregonus sp. 'balchen'. The sequence goes on from LR778284.1 coordinate 467,358, forward strand.
GTCTGTCTGACTGTTTAGGTTCTGTCTGACTGACTGCAGAGGTTCTGTCTGACTGAGAAGTTCTGTCTGTCTGACTGCAGAGGTTCTGTTCTGACTGTAGAGGTTCTCTGGGTCTCTGACTGTAGAGGTTTCTGTCTGACTGTAGAGGTTCTGTCTGTTGACTGTCAGAGGTTCTGTCTGACTGTAGAGGTTCTGTCTGACTGTAGAGTGTTCTGTCTGACTGTAGAGGTTCTGTCTGTCTGACTGTAGAGGTTCTGTCTGACTGTAGAGGTTCTGTCTGACTGTAGAGTTCTGCTGACTGCAGAGGTTCTGTCTGACTGCTAGAGGTTCTGTCTGACTGTCAGAGGTTCTGTCTGACTGTCAGAGGTTCTGTCTGACTGTCAGAGGTTCTGTCTGTCTGACTGTAGAGGTTCTGTCTGACTGTAGAGGTTCTGTCTGTCTGACTGTAGAGGTTCTGTCTGACTGTAGAGGTTCTGTCTGACTGTAGAGGTTCTGTCTGTCTGACTGTAGAGGTTCTGTCTGACTGTAGAGGTTCTGTCTGACTGTAGAGGTTCTGTTGTCTGACTGTAGAGGTTCTGTCTGTCTGACTGTAGAGGTTCTGTCTGTCTGACTGTAGAGGTTCTGTCTGACTGTAGAGGTTCTGTCTGTCTGACTGTAGAGGTTCTGTCTGACTGTAGAGGTTCTGTCTGTCTGACTGTAGAGGTTCTGTCTGTCTGACTGTAGAGGTTCTGTCTGCTTGACAGAGGTTCTGTTGACTGTAGGTTCTTCTGACTGAGTAGAGGTTCTGTCTGACTGTAGAGGTTCTCTGTCTGACTGTAGAGTTCTGTTGTCTGACTGTAGAGGTTCTGTCTGTCTGACTGTAGAGGTTCTGTCTGACTGATGTAGAGGTTCTGTCTGACTGTAGAGGTTCTGTCTGACTGTAGAGGTTCTGTCTGTCTGACTGTAGAGGTTCTGTCTGACTGTAGAGGTTCTGTCTGTCTGACTGTAGAGGTTCTGTCTGACTGTAGAGGTTCTGTCTGACTGTAGAGGTTCTGTCTGACTGTAGAGGTTCTGTCTGTCTGACTGTAGAGGTTCTGTCTGACTGTAGAGGTTCTGTCTGACTGTAGAGGTTCTGTCTGACTGTAGAGGTTCTGTCTGACTGTAGAGGTTCTGTCTGTCTGACTGTAGAGGTTCTGTCTGACTGTAGAGGTCTTCTGTCTGACTGTAGAGGTTCTGTCTGCTGACTGAGAGGTTCTGTCTGACTGTAGAGGTTCTGTCTGACTGTAGAGGTTCTGTCTGTCTGACTGCTAGAGGTTCTGTCTGGACTGTAGAGGTTCTGGTCTGTCTGACTGCTAGAGGTTTTCTGTCTGACTGTAGAGGTTCTGTCTGTCTGACTGAGTAGGTTCTGTCTGACTGTAGAGGTTCTGTCTGACTGTAGAGGTTCTGTCTGTCTGACTGTAGAGGTTCTGTCTGTCTGACTGTAGAGGTTCTGTCTGACTGTGTAGAGGTTCTGTCTGGCTGACTGTAGAGGTTCTGTCTGTCTGACTGTAGAGGTTCTGTCTGTCTGACTGTAGAGTTCTGTCTGTACTGTAGGGTTCTGTCTGACTGTAGAGGTTCTGTCTGTCTGACTGTAGAGGTTCTGTCTGTCTGACTGTAGATTTTCGAGTTCTGTCTGGACTGTAGAGGTTCTGTCTGACTGACTGTAGAGGTTCTGTCTGACTGTAGAGGTTCTGTCTGACTGTAGAGGTTCTGTCTGACTGTAGAGGTTCTGTCTGACTGTAGAGGTTCTGTCTGTCTGACTGTAGAGGTTCTGTCTGACTGTAGAGGTTCTGTCTGACTGTAGAGGTTCTGTCTGACTGTAGAGGTTCTGTCTGTCTGACTGTAGAGGTTCTGTCTGACTGTAGAGGTTCTGTCTGACTGTAGAGGTTCTGTCTGACTGTAGAGGTTCTGTCTGACTGTAGAGGTTCTGTCTGTCTGACTGTAGAGGTTCTGTCTGACTGTAGAGGTTCTGTCTGTCTGACTGTAGAGGTTCTGTCTGTCTGACTGTAGAGGTTCTGTCTGTCTGACTGTAGAGGTTCTGTCTGACTGCAGAGGTTCTGTCTGACTGTAGAGGTTCTGTCTGTCTGACTGTAGAGGTTCTGTCTGTCTGACTGCAGAGGTTCTGTCTGACTGTAGAGGTTCTGTCTGCTAGCAGGGCTTTTCCCAGGCCTGCCTGTCTGTCTGACTGTTTATGTTCTGTCTGTCTGACTGTAGAGGTTCTGTCTGACTGTAGACGATCTGTCTGAGATGCTTCATCTGCCTCCAGTCTGTCCTCTCTGTCCTCCTGTCTGTCCTCCTGTCTGTCCTCCCTGTCCTCCTGTCTGTCCTCCTGTCTGTCCTCCTGTCTGTCCTCCTGTCTGTCCTCCTCTCTGTCCTCCTGTCTGTCCTCCTGTCTGTCCTCCTGTCTGTCCTCCTGTCTGTCCTCTCTGTCCTCCTGTCTGTCCTCCTGTCTGTCCTCCCTGTCCTGCTGTCTGTCAGAACCTCTCTCTCTGATGTATAACACAAACATAACACTTCGTAACATAACACACACCACACAACACACATCATCATCTCTGATGTAAACACAACACATATACACATACACAACACACCACACAACACTCACACACACACACACAACACAAAGACCATGGGCTCATCTCAGCTCAACTATCCTTTTACTTAATCCCTCTTTCATTTCTCCTCCTTTTGTTGTGGAGGTGGTCTCTGCTGTGTCCCAAATGGTACCCTATTCCCTATGTAGTGCACTACTTTAGACCAGGCCCCACAGAGAATAGCGTGGCATTTGGTACTCAGACCTGCTCTGTCTGAAGTCTGTCTGATGTCTGCACGTCTGTGTGACTCTGTGTCCTGCTCCGTGTCGTCTCTATTCTCTGTTCTTGTCTTTCTCCATCTCTCTTTATCTCTCCCTGTCTCTCTCAGTCTCTCTCTATCTCTCCGTGTCTCTCCGTCTCTCGCTATCTCTCCCTGTCTTTCTCCATCTCTATCTCTCTATGTCTCTCTCTATCTCACTCTATCTCTCTGTCTCTCTCCGTCTCTCGCTATCTCTCCCTGTCTCTCCCTGTCTCTCTCTATCTCTCTCTATCTCTCCCTGTCTCTCTCTGTCTCTCTCTGTCTCTCTCTGTCTCTCTCTGTCTCTCTCTGTCTCTCTCTGTCTCTCTCTCCCTGCTAGCAGACATAACCTCTACAGTCAGTCAGTCAGACAGGCCTGGGAACAGCCCTTATAGCAGACAGAACCTCTACAGTCAGACAGTCAGACAGGCCTGGGAACAGCCCTTATAGCAGACAGAACCTCTACAGTCAGACAGTCAGACAGGCCTGGAAACAGCCCTTATAGCAGACAGAACCTCTACAGTCAGTCAGTCAGTCAGACAGGCCTGGAAACAGCCCTTATAGCAGACAGAGCCTCTACAGTCAGTCAGTCAGACAGGCCTGGAAACAGCCCTGCTAGCAGACAGAACCTCTACAGTCAGTCAGACAGGCCTGGAAACAGCCCTTATAGCAGACATAACCTCTACAGTCAGTCAAGTCAGACAGGCCTGGGAACAGCCTTATAGCAGACAGAACCTCTACAGTCAGACGTCAGACAGGCCATGGGAACAGCCCTTATAGCAGACAGAGCCTCTACAGTCCAGTCAGTAAGACAGGCCTGGAAAACACGCCCTTTATAGCCAGACAGAACCTCTACAGTCAGTCAGACAGGCCTGGAAACAGCCCTTATAGCAGACATAACCTCTACAGTCAGTCAGTCAGACAGGCCTGGGAACAGCCCTTATAGCAGACAGAACCTCTACAGTCAGACAGTCAGACAGGCCTGGGAACAGCCCTTATAGCAGACAGAACCTCTACAGTCAGACAGTCAGACAGGCCTGGGAACAGCCCTTATAGCAGACAGAACCTCTACAGTCAGTCAGTCAGACAGGCCTGGAAACAGCCCTTATAGCAGACAGAACCTCTACAGTCAGTCAATCAGACAGGCCTGGAAACAGCCCTTATAGCAGACAGAACCTCTACAGTCAGTCAGTCAGACAGGCCTGGGAACAGCCCTTATAGCAGACAGAACCTCTACAGTCAGACAGTCAGACAGGCCTGGGAAAAGCCCTGTTAGCAGACAGAGCCTCTACAGTCAGACAGAACATCTACAGTCAGACAGACAGAACCTCTACAGTCAGTCAGTCAGACAGGCCTGGGAACAGCCCTTATAGCAGACTGAACCTCTACAGTCAGACAGAACATCTACAGTCAGAGAGACAGACAGACAGGCCTGGGAACAGCCCTGCTAGCAGACAGAGCCTCTATAGTCAGTCAATCAATCAGACAGACAGGCCTAGGAACAGCACTTGCTAGCCAGATAGCTCCTACTCATTTTAACCCACGGGCAACATTCGGTTTTCACCAAGGTCCAGAAGGCCGCACATAAAAATGATTACATTTCTTGCCGCCAATTCATTAAAAAAATAGTCCTCTATCCATCGCTTTTGGAATTTCCGAAGCTGCCTGACTGTCTAGCGTTCGTTTAGACGACTGATAGCTTAGCAAGCTGTGAAGAGACTATCCATGGAGGTCCATTATCAGGTTATACTGTAGAGACTATCCATGGAGGTCCATTATCATGTTATACTGTAGAGACTATCCATGGAGGTCCATTATCATGTTATACTGTAGAGACTATCCATGGAGGTCCATTATCATGTTATACTGTAGGTTATACTGTAGAGACTATCCATGGAGGTCCATTATCAGGTTATACTGTAGAGACTATCCATGGAGGTCCATTATCAGGTTATACTGTAGAGACTATCCATGGAGGTCCATATCATGTTATACTGTTATACTGTAGAGACTATCCATGGAGGTCCATTATCATGTTATACTGTAGTACGAGGACTATCCATGGAGGTCCATTATCAGGTTATACTGTAGAGACTATCCATGGAGGTCCATTATCATGTTATACTGTAGTAGACTATCCATGGAGGTCATTATCAGTTATACTGTAGAGACTATCCATGGAGGTCCATTATCAGGTTATACTGTAGAGACTATCCATGGAGGTCCATTATCAGGTTATACTGTAGAGACTATCCATGGAGGTCCATTATCATGTTATACTGTAGAGACTATCCATGGAGGTCCATTATCAGGTTATACTGTAGAGACTATCCATGGAGGTCCTACTTATACTAGTTATACTGTAGAGACTATCCATGGAGGTCCATTATCAGGTTATACTGTAGAGACTATCCATGGAGGTCCATTATCATGTTATACTGTAGAGACTATCCATGGAGGTCCATTATCATGTTATACTGTAGAGACTATCCATGGAGGTCCATTATCAGGTTATACTGTAGAGACTATCCATGGAGGTCCATTATCAGGTTATACTGTAGAGAGACTATCCATGGAGGTCCATTATCATGTTATACTGTAGAGACTATCCATGGAGGTCCATTATCAGGTTATACTGTAGAGACTATCCATGGAGGTCCATTATCAGGTTATACTGTAGAGACTATCCATGGAGGTCCATTATCATGTTATACTGTAGAGACTATCCATGGAGGTCATTATCAGTTATACTGTAGTTTACTGAGACTATCCATGGAGGTCCATTATCAGGTATACTGTAGAGACTATCCATGGAGGTCCATTATCAGGTTATACTGTAGAGACTATCCATGGAGGTCCATTATCATGTTATACTGTAGAGACTATCATGGAGGTCCATTATCATGTTATACTGTAGAGACTATCCATGGAGGTCCATTATCAGGTTATACTGTAGAGACTATCCATGGAGGTCCATTATCAGTTATACTGTAGAGGACTATCCTGGAGGTCCATTATCAGGTTATATTAGAGAGGATATCCATGGAGGTCCATTATATTTATTTCTGTAGAGACTATCCATGGAGGTCCATTATCAGGTATTACTGTAGAGACTATCAGGAGGTCCATTATCAGGTTATACTGTAGAGACTATCCATGGAGGTCCATTATCAGGTTATACTGTAGAGACTATCCATGGAGGTCCATTATCATGTTATACTGTAGGAGACTATCCATGGAGGTCCATTACAGGTTTATACTGTAGAGGGCTATCATGGAGGTCCATTATCATGTTATACTGTAGAGGACTATCCATGGAGGTCCATTATCAGGTTATCATGTTACTGTAGAGACTATCCATGGAGGTCCATTATCATGTTATACTGTAGAGACTATCCATATGGAGGTCCATTATCAGGTTATACTGTAGAGACTATCCATGGAGGTCCATTATCATATATACTGTAGAGATATCCATGGAGGTCAGGTTATCTGAGGTTATACTGTAGAGACTATCCATGGAGGGTCCATTATCATGGGTTTTACTGTAGAGACTATCCATGGAGGTCCATTATCAGGTATTACTGTAGAGGTTATCATGGAGGTCCATTATCAGGTTATACTGTAGAGACTATCCATGGAGGTCCATTATATGAGGTTATACTGTAGAGGCTATCCATGGAGGTCCATTATCAGGTTATACTGTAGAGACTATCCATGGAGGTCATATCAGGTTTATACTGTAGAGACTATCATGGAGGTCCATTAATCAGTTATACTGTAGAGACTATCCATGGAGGTCCATTATCATGGTTATTATTGTAGAGACTATCCATGGAGGTCCATTATCAGGTTATACTGTAGGACTATCCAGGAGGTCCCTATCAGGTTATACTGTGAGACTTCGAGAGTCTTTTATTTATGGAAGTCCATTAGTCATTTGTTATACTGTAGAGACTATCCATGGAGGTCACATTATAGGTTATACTGTAGAGGACTATCATGGAGGTCCATTATAGGTTATACTGTGAGGATATCCTGGAGGTCCTACATTATTAGGTTTACTGTAGAGTATCCATGGAGGTCCATTATCTATGTTATAATGTAGAGACATATCATGGAGGTCCATTATAGGTTATACTGTAGAGGCTATCATGAGGGTCCATTATTCAGGTTTTACTGTAGAGGACTATCAATGGAGGTCCATTATCAGGTTATACTGTAGAATGTAGAGATATACATGGAGGTCCATTATCATGGTTATATGTAGAGACTATCCATGGAGGTCCTATCAGGTTATATGTAGAGACTATCCATGGAGGTCCATTATCAGGTATACTTTTAGAGGCTATCCATGGAGGTCATTATACTTGGGTTTTATGTAGAGACTATACATTGGAGGTCCATTATCAGGTTATACTGTAGAGACTATCCATGGAGGTCCATTATCAGGTTATACTGTAGAGACTATCCATGGAGGTCCATTATCATGTTATACTGTAGGTTATACTGTAGGTTATATTGTAGGTTATATTGTAGTTTATATTGTAGGTTATACTGTAGGTTATACTGTAGGTTATATTGTAGGTTATATTGTAGGATATACTGTAGGTTATATTGTAGGTTATATGTGGTTATATTGTAGGTTATTTCTGTGGTTATATGTAGGGTTTATGTTTAGTTTATATTGTAGTTATATGGAGTTTATTGGAGGTTATATTGTAGGTTATACTGTAGGTTATATGTAGGTTATTTGTAGTTATATTGTAGGTTATATGTAGTTTATATTGTAGGTTTTATGTAGGTTATATTGTAGGTATATTGTGGTTATACTGTAGGTTATATTGTAGGTTATATTGTAGTTTATTGTAGGTTATATTGTAGGTTATATTGTAGGTTATACTGTAGGTATATTGTAGGTTATATTGTAGGTTATACTGTAGGTTATATTGTAGTTTATATTGTAGGTTATATTGTAGGTTATATTGTAGGTTATATTGTAGGTTATACTGTAGGTTATACTGTAGGTTATATTGTAGGTTATATTGTAGGTTATATTGTAGGTTATATTGTAGGTTATACTGTAGGTTATATTGTAGGTTATACTGTAGGTTATATTGTAGGTTATATTGTAGGTTATATTGTAGTTTATATTGTAGGTTATACTGTAGGTTATATTGTAGGTTATATTGTAGGTTTATTGTTACTCTAGGTTATATTGTAGGTTATACTGTAGGTTATATTGTAGTTTATATTGTAGGTTTTATTGTAGGTTATACTGTAGGTTATATTGTAGGTTATATTGTAGGTTATATTGTAGTTTATATTGTAGGTTATATTGTAGGTTATACTGTAGGTTATGTTGTAGGTTACTGTAGGTTATATGTAGGTTATATTGTAGTTATATTGTAGTTTATATGTAGGTTATATTGTAGGTTATACTGTAGGTTATATTGTAGGTATACTGTAGGTTATATGTAGTTATATTGTAGGTTATACTGTAGGTATATTGTAGGTTAATTGTAGTTATATTGTAGGTTATACTATATATATATTGTAGGTTATACTGTAGGTTATATGTAGGTATATTGTAGGTTATATTGTAGGTTATACTGGAGGTTATATTGTAGGTTATACTGGAGGTTATATTGTAGGTTATACTGGAGGTTATATTGTAGGTTATACTGTAGGTGTCACGGTTTCGGCCGAGGCGGGCCCTCCTCTTGTTCGGGCAGGTTCGCGGTCGCGTCTCGGAGTACAGCTGCCACCGTTTAGTTTCTGTTGATTGGTTGGTTTCCCAAACTGTTTTGTTAGTCTTTAAGACCCTATTGTTCTTTGTTGTAGGTGTTGTGTGTAATTGTTCTGTCGTGTTGCCGCGCTATATTTG
>LR778284.1:476197-594791 GCA_902810595.1 Coregonus sp. 'balchen'
AGGAACATTCTGGTTAAATTCTAAAGGAATATCTCACTGAGAAAAATGTCCTCCTGTGGCTACCTACAGTGGGAAAAAAAGTATTTAGTCAGCCACCAATTGTGCAAGTTCTCCCACTTAAAAAGATGAGAGAGGCTGTAATTTTCATCATAGGTACACGTCAACTATGACAGACAAAATGAGAAGAACTATCCAGAAAATCACATTGTAGGATTTTTAATGAATTTATTTGCAAATTATGGTGGAAAATAAGTATTTGGTCAATAACAAAAGTTTCTCATACTTTGTTATATACCCTTTGTTGGCAATGACACAGGTCAAACGTTTTCTGTAAGTCTTCACAAGGTTTTCACACACTGCTGCTGGTATTTGGCCCATTCCTCCATGCAGATCTCCTCTAGAGCAGTGGATGTTTTGGGGCTGTCGCTGGGCAACACAGACTTTCAACTCCCTCCAAAGATTTTCTATGGGGTTGAGATCTGGAGACTGGCTAGGCCACTCCAGGACCATGAAATGCTTCTTACGAAGCCACTCCTTTCGTTGCCCGGGCGGGTGTTTGGATCATTGTCATGCTGAAAGACCCAGCCACGTTTCATCTTCAATGCCCTTGCTGATGGAAGGAGGTTTTCACTCAAAATCTCACGATACATGGCTCCATTCATTCTTTCCTTTACACGGATCAGTCGTCCTGGTCCCTTTGCAGAAAAACAGCCCCAAAGCATGATGTTTCCACCCCCATGCTTCACAGTAGGTATGGTGTTCTTTGGATGCAACTCAGCATTCTTTGCCCTCCAAACACGACGAGTTGAGTTTTTACCAAAAAGTTATATTTGGTTTCATCTGACCATATGACATTCTCCCAATCCTCTTCTGGATCATCCAAATGCACTCTAGCAAACTTCAGACGGGCCTGGACATGTACTGGCTTAAGCAGGGGGACACGTCTTGCACTGCAGGATTTGAGTCCCTGGCGGCGTAGTGTGTTACTGATGGTAGGCTTTGTTACTTTGGTCCCAGCTCTCTGCAGGTCATTCACTAGGTCCCCCCGTGTGGTTCTGGGATTTTTGCTCACCGTTCTTGTGATCATTTGACCCCACGGGGTGAGATCTTGCGTGTAGCCCCAGATCGAGGGAGATTATCAGTGGTCTTGTATGTCTTCCATTTCCTATAATTGCTCCCACAGTTGATTTCTTCAAACCAAGCTGCTTACCTATTGCAGATTCAGTCTTCCCAGCCTGGTGCAGGTCTACAATTTTGTTTCTGGTGTCCTTTGACAGATCTTGGTCTTGACCATAGTGGAGTTTGGAGTGTGACTGTTTGAGGTTGTGGACAGGTGTCTTTTATACTGATAACAAGTTCAAACAGGTGCCATTAATACAGGTTTAACGAGTGGAGGACAGAGGAGCCTTTTTAAAAGAAGAAGTTTCCCGGTCTGTTTAGAGCCCGGGAAAACTTTTGTTTTTAGGTGACCCCCAAAAACTTATTTTCCAAAAAATTTGCAAAAAATTTATTAAAAAAAAATCCTCCCAAAGTGATTTCTGGATATTTTTTTCTCAATTTTCTGTCATAGGGACGTTTTACCTATGATTTTAAAATTACAGGCCTCTTAAAATTTTTTTAAAGGGGGGGAAAATTTCCCCAATTTATGGCTGGGCTAAATACTTTTTTCCCCCCCTGTATTCCTCCCCTAGAAACCCCCTACTTTAAAGAAGGCCGTTTTTCATTTCCCGGGAGGGGGAAATCAATCCTTTCCAGCCCAGGGGGGAAACCCCGGTACTAGTCTGTGGTGCCTAAAAGCCAGAAATGGACAAGAAACCCGACCCCTCAAACACACAGGGGGAAAAAAAAAACCACCTGGAGGGTGGGAAAAAATTTCCCCCCCCATATGCCCCCTAGGCAAACTACGACAAAAACCAAAAAAAGGGTCACGATCCGCAGCTCTGTCGCCCCCACTGGGTATGTACATAAAGGCAATGGTAGGCTTCGAGGGGGGCCCTTGGTAGGGACAATTAAAAATCAAACTTGGCGTAGTACTGTAGGGCTACTTTATCAACCTTTTAACCCGAGTCCTAGAGCGTTACCCGTCAGCCCATGACACCCTATTAGACCCCAGCCAAAAACACAAATCTACTTTAACAGGGGCAATACCAATCTGAGGTCAAAACAAAGGAAATGAAAATTTAAAAAAGGGTATAGAAGGAAAAAGGGAAAATAGTGTTTTAAACCTACCAAAAAACAATTGGGAAAAAAACAAATTTAAACCATTCTAGCAATTCCGGGACAAAAAGTTCAACGGGAAAAGTGGGCGGTGTTTAAAAAATTGGGGAGTAGAAAACCAAAAAATATATTTTACCTCTCAGCTTCCCCCACAAAACTAAAATTTTTAACAGAAAAAACCAAAAAAAAAAGTAAAAAAAAGTGATAATGTTTTGATGAAGAATGCAAAAAACCCAAGAAAAAAATGGAAAAAAAAACCCATCCAACCCCAAAAACCAAAAGGGCCCAGAAAACCTGAGCCAACCCCCCACATGGTGAATCACTTTAAAAAAATACAAAAAAATTTCACTACGGGAAAAAGGGAAAGGGAAAAGCATGTCAGAAATCCCGCTCAGTAAAAGAAAAAACCCTAGACTTTAACCAATTTGGGAAAATTGGAAAAAACAAAAAAAACAACCCAAACGAAGAGCTAAAAATCCAAAACGGAGATGATGGGTAAACCATTCTCCAATTTTTTTTGGCCCCATAACAGAGAAAAAAAAAAAAAAAAAATTTACATGATTTAAATGAAATCTTTGAACAACTATTAAAGAACCCGGGAACCCCCCTGGAAATTTCCCTTAAAGGGAAGGAAAAACAGGACAAAATTCAAACCCCCCAACCCAAAAAAGTCCGGGGATGTTTATGGTTTTCCTCAATGAAATGATAAATATACAGACCACAAAAATTTTAATTAGCTATCTTAAACTCTTTAACATAACCTTGTCTGGCATTTCCCCCTTTTGGAACCCCGGATGACACCCCAACCACAAAAAGTTTAGAAAAATTTTTAAACCCCCTAACTACCGTGGGGGAAAGCTCCAAAAAGAACCCTTTGGGAAAAACCTCGCATTTTATTTTAAAAGCAGGGCTAGTTCATTTTTCAGTGAAAAACAATTTTTACTGAGAAAAAATGTCAAATTTGGGTTTTACCCAAAATTTCCGTACGAAAGAAACCCGGATTCACCCTGCCACCCTAATTGAAAAAACAAAAAAAACCAAAACAAAGGCAAAAGGGTTTTTCATTTTTTGTTGATTTTTTAAAAAGCTTTTTATCAAATTTTGGGAGAGGGTCCCCTATACAAATTGATGGAAAGTTTGGGGGTTTGGGGGGAAAAAATTTCGACATTATAAAATCCAGTACCCCAAAAAAATAAGTGGGGCGGGTTTTTTTAAAAATTTGGGAAAAAAAACACAAAATTTTTTTCCCCAGGGGGTGGGGGGAAAGGGAGCAGTTTAAGCCCCAAACCCCCTCCAAAATTTATCAAAGAATTTGGGGAGGGGGGCACTAGGAACAGTCGCAAACACCCGGCCCACCCTTTCTAGAATTTGAAAAATCAAATGTATTCTGGGGTTTTTGATGACTGGTGCCGGGCACCAAAAAAAAGGGGGCCTCCAGAGGCCCCAGATCTTTTGCACAGATTTGTCGAAAGGGGGCCCCTTTTCATAAAAACCCCTAAAACAAAAAAAATTGGGTTCCAAAAAAGGTCCCGGTTCCGGGAAAAACCCAAAATTCCCATTTTAGGCCGGGGGGCCCTAACCCCAAACCAAAAAAAAATACAAACCCCGGGGTAACATCAGCCCAAAAACCTTCCTAAAAAAAAAACCTTAATAAAAATTTAGAGACAAAGGGAACCCCTATGCCAAACCAAAAACTTAAAAATTTAAAATACCCAATGGGAGGCAAAAAATTGAATATTTTAAAAAACCCCTTGGGGCCCGGGTGAGGCGGGGGGGTCACACGGAATTCCCAAAAAGGGGGAAAAAACCAAATTAAATCTGCAAAAAAGGGAAAATTTTGAAAAAAACTTTTCCCCAAATTTCAACGAAACCCCCAAAAAAAATTTGAAAACAAAAAGGTGATAAAACCCCCCTGGGCAATGGGTGAAAACCCAAACCAAGAGAAGTTTTGATTTGGACAAAAAACCCAGTGAAAAACAAACCTTGTAAAAAAAACCCTAGGAAACCCTTTTGGTCTTTAAAGGACATTGTCAAAACTGGAAAAAAAATAGGTTTTTTAAAATGGCTTTACTTTTAAATTTTGAAATGTTACCTTTTTTAAACCTTTTTGGTTTTTAACATTCCCCGTTTTTGGGAAACCCAAATTTTGAAAAAATCCCTTAAAGGGTTTAAAAAAGATGTTCAAGGAGCAAGAATTGTGGGCCGGCCAAAAGAAAAGGGCCCAAAGAGGGGGGAGAAAACCACCATTTTAAAAAAACCCAAATTTATTAAGGGAAAATTTTTTTCCCCCGAAAAAACACAAAAAAATTGTTTTTAAAACCCGTTTTAAAAAAAAACAAAACTTTTTTTTGGAAAAACCCTTGGAAATGAAAATGGAAGTTTTTTTAAAATTTGGAAAAAAAATCAATTTTCTTGTTTTGGGCCCCCTTTTGGCCCCTTTCCCATTCAAAAATCCCCTTAAAAAAAAAAAATTTAAAAATAATGGGTAAATTTAAGAAATACCAAAGCCCGGGGTGAAGAAAAAGGGGGCCCTGAAACCGGCCCCACAAAACAAAGGGACCGGGGGGCTTAGCCCCGGAAAGGCATTTTAACGTACCCACAACCCCCAAACCCCCGTTGGCCCCCCCTTCCCCCCGGAAACAAAACCCAACCGGGGGCAATTGAAAAGGCCCGGGTGAGGCCCCTGGCCGGGGTACGGGCCCGGTTGGGGGCACCCTGGAAAAAGGGGTCCCGTTCCCGGAAATCAACCGGGAAAAAAAACCCACCGGGGTGGGGGAAAAAAGGGGGTTTCCAAGGCCCCCGGGGGGGGGGTGGGAGCCAGGGGGGGTGGCCGGGGTTTCCAACCCCCCCCCCGGGGGGGGCCCCGGGGGGGTGGGGGGGGAAATGGGGAAACAGGCACCCCGGCCCGGTGGGCCCGGAAACCCTGGGCCCCACGGGGGCCACCCCTGGGCTTTTTGGTGGGGGGGGGCAGGGAACCGGGCCCGGGGAAACCGGGTGGGGGGACGGGGAAACCCCGGGGTTGGTGGGGGGAGCAGGAACGGGCCCGGACCGGGCTGGACGACGTGCACCACTGGCTTGGTGCGGGGGAGCAGGAACGGGCCGGACTGGGCTGACGACGCGCACCACGGGCATGGTGGGGGGGAGCAGGAACAGGCCGGACTGGGCTGACGACGCGCACCACAGCCTTGGTGCGGGGGAGCAGGAACAGGCCGGACTGGGCTGACGACCCGCACCACAGGCTTGGGGGGCGGGGAGCAGGAACAGGCCGACCGGCTGGCGACGCGCCCCAACTGGCTTGGGCGGGGAGCGGGAACGGGCCGGACTGGGCGGGCGACAGCGCACCACTGGCTTTGGTGCGGGAGCAGGAACGGGCCGGACCGGGTCTGACGACGCGCACCAAACTGGCTTGGTGCGGGGAGCAGGAACAGGCCGGACCCGCTGCGACGCGCACTACTGGCTTGGTGCGGACAGCAGGAACGGGCCCGGGACCGGGCTGGCGACGCGCACCACGGTTGGTGCGGGGAGCAGAACGGCCGGACCTGCTGAGACGCGCACCACTGCTTGGTGCGGGGAGCAGGAACAGGCCGGACCGGGGGCTGGCGACGCGCACCACAGGCTTGGTGGGGAGGGACAGGAACAGGCCGGACCGTACTGGGAACACACACCACTGGCCTTGTGCGGGGATCAGGAACGGGCCGGCCCGGGACTGGTGACACACACCACTTGCTTGGTGCGAGGAGCGGGACTGGGTTTCCTTATAAACCTCCGCTCCCTCTGCTGTCTAACCATTTACCTCTCGCCGTGCCTCTACACTCTCCTTCTCCTCATGACCAAAGGGCCTCCGTACCTGGTGGCCTCCTCTCCTAGTCCACAGATTCGCCCTGTGTAGCTGCCTCCAGCAGCCCCGTCGCCCAAGCCGTGTGCCCCCCCAAAAAAATTATTGGGGTTGCCTCTGCGTGTCCGTCGTCGGCACGGTTGGCGCCGTTTCTCCTTTTCCCTGCCTGGGCATTTACCTTTGCCCATGGCCCTCTGTCCGCAATATCTCCTCCCAGGACCACCATTTGCCACCTGCGACATCGCCATCTTCTCCCCCTGGGCACGCGCTTGACCCTTATGGTGGGATCTTCTGTCACGATCGTTACTGAAGAAGGGGACCAAGGCGCAGCGTGATAAGCGTACATTTTATTTCGTACACAACACGCACAAACAACAAACCAAACGATACGTGAAGTCCTGGTTAATACAAAAAACCTTTCGGAAAAACCACACACCGACTGTGGGCCCAAAAAGGCTGCCTAAGTATGGGCCCCAATCAGAGACAACGAGATACAGTGCCTCTGATTGGGAACCACCCGGCCAACTAGATCCAAACGATCTAGAACATCAACATAGAAAAACTAAACAATGAAAAACCACACCCTGGCTCAACATTTAAGAGTCCCCAGAGCCAGGGCGTGACAGAAAAGTACTGTAGATGTGTTCCAGGTTTGAGAAATCAAAAAATATAATTCCCACCTATTGATTTTGTACTGTAACTATTTTCACATCATTTCAAAACCGTAATTTATAATGGCGCCGAAGGAGATGGGCTGCCGTTTTACGGGCTCCTAACCAATTGGTGTTATTCTGGGTGTTTTTTTCGCATTATTTGTAACTTATTTGTACATAATATTTTTGCCACCGTTCTTTTGACCGAAAAGAGCTTCTGGATATTTAGGACAGCGATTAATCACCTGTACTGGACAAATATTTTTTTCAGACACCCGACAAGGCCCAAATCCCCGTCATTCGCATGAGAAAGAGCGGAGATATCAGGACGTAGGTCGAGGTGCCTTGTAAGGATCCGGTAGCGAGTTGGTAATCTGCCTCTAACATCAGTCCCATTTGCCAACGTACAATCATTGGATTACAAAATAGACAAACTAAGATCACGGATATCTTACCAACAGGACATTAAAAACTGTAATATTTTATGTTTCACCGAGTCGTGGCTGAACGACGACATGGATAACATACAGCTGGCGGGATATACGCTGAAATCGTCAAGATAGAACAGCTGACCCCGATAAGACAAGGGTGGTGGTCTGTGTATATTTGTAAACAACAGTGGTGCACGAAATCTAATATTAAGGAAGTCTCGAGGTTTTGTCGCCTGAGGTAGAGTATCTCATGATAAGCTGTAGACCCACTATCTACCAAGAGAGTTTTCATCTATATTCTTCGTAGCTGTTTTATTTACCACCACAAACCGATGCTGGCACTAAGACCGCACTCAATGAGCTGTATACGGCCATAAGCAAACAGGAAAACACTCATCCAGAGGCGGCGCTCTAGTGGCCGGGGACTTTAATGCAGGGAAACTTAAATCCGTTTTACCTAATTTCTACCAGCATGTTAAATGTGCAACCAGAGGGAAAAAAACTCTAGACCACCTTACTCCACACACAGAGACGCATACAAAGCTCTCCCCGCCCTCCATTTGGCAAATCTGACCTCCTGATTCCTGCTTACAAGCAAAAACTAAAGCAGGAAGCACCAGTGACTCTGTCAAAAAGAAGTGGTCAGATGATGCAGATGCTAAGCTACAGGACTGTTTTGCTAGCACAGACTGGAACATGTTCCGGGATTCTTCCGATGGCATTGAGGAGTACACCACATCAGTCACTGGGTTCATCAATAAGTGCATCGACGACGTCGTCCCCCACAGTGACCGTACGTACATACCCCAACCAGAAGCCATGGATTACAACATCCGCACTGAGCTAAAGGGTAGAGCTGCCGCTTTTTAAAGAGCGGGACTCTAAACCGGACGCTTAAAGAAATCCTGCAATATCCTTCAACGAACCATCAAACAGGCAAAGCGTCAATACAGGACTAAGATTGAATCGTACTACACCGGCTCTGACGCTCGTCGGATGTGGCAGGGCTTGCGAACTATTACAGACTACAAAGGGAAGCACAGCCGCGAGCTGCCCAGTGACACGAGCCTACCAGCTAATACTCTATGCTCCCTTCGAGGCAAGCAACACTGAGCATGCATGGGAGTATCAGCGTTCCGGACGACTGTGTGATCATGCTCTCCATAGCCGATGTGAGTAAGACCTTTAAACAGGTCAACATTCACAAGGCCGCAGGCCAGACGGATTACCAGGACATGTATCAGAGCATGCACTGACAACTGGCAAGTGTCTTCACTGACATTGTCAACCTGTCCCTGACTGAGTCTGGAATACCAACATGTTTCAAGCAGACACCATAGTCCCTGTGCCCAAGAACACTAAGGTAACATGCCTAAATGACTACCGACCCGTAGCACTCACGTCTGTAGCCATGAAGTGCTTTGAAAGGCTGTCATGGCTCACATCAACAGCATTATCCCAGAAACCCTAGACCCACTCCAATTTGCATACCGCCCCAACAGATCCACAGATGATGCAATCTCTATTGCACTCCACACTGCCCTTTCACACCTGGACAAAAGGAACACCTACGTGAGAATACTATTCATTGATACAGCTCAGCGTTCTTTCACTAAGCTAAGGACCCTGGGACAAAACACCTCCTCTGCAACTGGATCCTGGACTTCCTGACGGGCCAGCCCCCAGGTGGAAAGGGTGTAACACACATCTGCCACGCTGATCCTCAACACGGGGGCCCCTCAGGGGTGCGTGCTCAGTCCCCTCATGTACTCCCTGTTCCCCCATGACTGAAATGGCCAGGCACGATTTCCAACACCATCATTAAGTTTGCCACGACAAAAAAGTGGTAGGCCTGATCACAGACAACGATTGAGACAGCCTATAGGGAGGAGGCCAGAGACCTGGTCGTGGGGGTGCCAGAATAAAAACCCTCTCCTCAACGTGATCAAGGCAAGGAGATGATTTTCGATACAGGAAAAGAAGAGGACCGAGCATGCCCCCATTCTCATCGACGGGGCTTGTAGTGGAGCAGGTTGAGAGCTTCATTTTCCTTGGTGTCCACATCACCAACAACTATCATGGTCCAAACCACCAAGACAGTCGTGAAGAGGGCAAGAAAAAGCCTATTCCCCCTCAGGAGACTGAAAAGTTTTGGGCCCATAGGTACTCCAGATCCTCAAAAAGTTCTACAGTGCACCATCGAGAGCATCCTGACTGGTTGGCATCATCCCTGTTTGGCAACTGCTGGGGCCTCCGACCGCAAGGCACTACAGGGGGGTAGTGCGTACGGCCCAGTAAAATAAACGGGGGCCAACTCCTGCCATCCAGGACCTCATACCAGGCGGTGTCAGGGGAAAGGGCCCTAAAAATTGTCAAAGACTCCAGCCACCCTAGCATAGACTGTTCTCTCTGCTACCGCATGGCAAGCGGTACCGGGAAAGTGCCAAGTCTAGGTCCAAAAGGCTTCTAACGCTTCTCACCCCAAAGCCATAAGACTCCTGAACATCTAATGAAATGTCTACCCGGACTATTTTCATTGTCCCCCCCCCCTTCTAGGAATTCTAGTTCTATGGGGGAAACTGCAATGGTGCTACATACCACATTATATCTATTGATACTTTTAGATGGGAAATGCCTCACCAGGAAGGCTATGAGACTCCTCTGGAAACTCTCCCATGGGAAACAGCTCTTATGTACTGGAATGTGGACTGCACTGCTCTGTATAGGTTACGCACGCGGTACACGTTACGCGCCAAGATCTGAATCAATACAGAAATACCGGTTAAAAAGATGCTATGAACAACACAAAAGTCTGCCTGTTTCAGAATGTTTAGGTAAAACTATGGAGATTAATTAGCAACCTTTTAGAAAACTTTGGATTGTCTTCCCCTGAATTTCTTCTCCTTTTGGGGTAAATGTTCTGATAGCTGCTCTGACCTATAAGTCAGATGGAGAAAGGGTCGGAGGAAGACACTGTTTCAACAAAACTGATGCCAATGAACTGAAAGGGGAGTGACTCCACAGCACCTCTCTTTATTACATCATGGTTAGACCATTTTGTCTCTGTGTTGTAGTTGACACCGTGTACCCCACACACACAACACACAAACCCCCACACCCCACACACACACCACAAGGGGGACCCACACAGAGAGGACCACACAAACACACACCATTTCACAAACACACACAGAAAATCATTGTTTTTAAACGGATGGCCATCGTATTTAAAAAGGATGGTCCATTTTGATTAAAAAAAAGGAATGGCCCTCGTAAAACAGGATGGTCCTCTGTATTAAAAAAGGAACCCGGTCCCTGTTTTTAAACGGGGGCTGGGCCACTGATTAAAAAGGATGGTCCCTCTGGATTAAACAGGATGGTCCCTTGTATTTAAAAAGGAATGGGGCCTCTGTAATTAAAAAAAGGGGCCCGGTCCACCGGATTAAAAGGACTGGTCCCAAACGGATTAAAAGGGGCTGGTCCATCGTATTTTAAAAGGGACGGTCCATCTGTATTTAAACAGGACGGGGCCATCTGTATTTTAAAAAGGACTGGTCCCAAATTTTATTTTTAAAAAGGCTGGTTTCCCTTGGGATTTAAAAGGACTGGTCCAAACGGGATTAAACAGGACTGGTCAAACGGTATTAAAAAAGGACTGGGCCATCGTATTAAACAAGGGGTGGTCCATCGTATTAAACAGGTGGTCCATCTGTAAATTTAAAAAGGGGTGGTTTCCCTCTGTATTTTAAAACGGATGGTCCATTGTATTTAAAAAGGAATTTGGGCCATCTGTATTTAAAAAGGGGGGTCCATCTGTATAAAAAAGGATGGTCCCTCTGTATTTAAAAAGGACTGGTTCCCTTGGGATTAAAAAGGATGGTCCATCTGAAATTTAAAAGGAAAGGTCCATCGGGGAAATTAAAAAAACAGGAAATGGTCCATCTGATTTTAAAAAGGACGGGGCATCTGATTAAACAGGGACTGGGCCATCGGATTTTAAAAAGGGGGCTGGCATCTGTAAATTAAAAAAGGACTGGTCCCTCTGTATTAAAAAAAAGGGCTGGGCCAATTGTATTAAAAAAGGACTGGTCCCCTCGTATTTAAAAGGACTGGGCCCCGGTTTTTAAACAGGAAAAAGGTCCATTGTATTAAAAAAGGACTGGTCCATCGGTATTAAACCGGAAATGGTCCACGGTTTTTTTTAAACAGGGATGGGCCATTTTGTAAAAAACAGGGGCTGGTCCCCTGTAAATAAACAGGACTGGTCCATCTGTATTAAACAGGACTGGTCCATCGGTATTAAACAGGACTGGTCCATCTGTATTAAACAGGACTGGTCATTGTATTAAAAAGGAGGTTTCCCTCTGTTTTTTAAACAGGGCTGGGCCATCGGGGATTTTAAAAAGGACTGGGCCCTTGTATTAAAAAAAGGATGGTCCAAACGGTATTAAAAAAGGGCTGGGCCATTGGGTTTTAAAAAGGGGCTGGTCCCTCGTATTAAACAAAGGGTTGGGCCATTGTATTAAACAGGGCTGGTCCATTGTATTAAAAAAGGGGCGGTCCATTTTGTATTTTAAAAAGGGGCTGGGCCACTGTATTAAACAGGACTGGTCCATCTGTATAAAAAGGATGGGGCCATTGTATTAAACAGGGGCCGGGGCCATCGTTTAAAAAGGCTGGTCCATTCCCGTATTAAAAAAGGGGCTGGTCCCCCCCGTATTAAACAGGATGGGCCCCTCTGGATTAAACAAGGGGGGTCCCTCTGTATTAAACAGGAATGGTCCATCTGTATTTTAAAAAGGATGGTCCATCGTTAAATTAAAAAAGGACTGGTCCCCCTGTATTAAACAGCGCTGGTTTCCCTCTGTATTAAACAGGAATGGTCAAATTTTTTAAACAGGATGGTCCATCGTATTTTAAAAAGGACAGGCCAAACTGTATTAAAACAGGACGGGCCATCGGGTTTTTAAAAGGGTGGTCCCCCCCGTTTTTTAAACAGGACTGGTCCATCGGGATTTAAAAAGAATGGTCCAACTGTATTAAACGGCTGGGGCCATCTGTTTTTAAACAGGACTGGTCCCATCGGGTGGTATGGTTTTTTTAAACAGGAGGGGCCCTCTGTATTAAAAAAGGAAATTCCCCCTTTTTGGGGGGTCCATTGTATTAAAAAGGACTGGTCCATTGGATTAAAAAAGGCTGGGCCATTTGTATTAAAAGGACTGGGCCATCGGGATTTTAATTTAAAAAGGGGCTGGGCCATCTTTTATTAAAAAAGGACTGGGCCCCGGATTAAACAGGGCTGGTCCTCGGGATTAACAGGAGGGCCAACGGATTAACAGGGGTGGTCCATCGTTTTTTTAAACAGGCTGGGCCCTCGGGATTAAACAGGACTGGTCCCCTTGTATTTAAAAAGGATGGTCCCTTGTATTAAAAAGGACTGGGGCCATCTGTATTTTAAAAAGGGGGGGTCCATCGGGGGGAAAAAAGGAGGGTTTCCCTCGGGATTAAACAGGAGGGCCCTCGGGATAAAAGGACTGGTCCCCTCGGAAAAAAAGGACTGGTTCCCTTTTGGTTTTAAAAAAGGGCTGGTCCAAACGGGATTAAAAAAGGGAAAGGTCCATCTGTAAAAACAGGGCTGGTCCATCTGTTTTTAAACAGGGTGGTCCATCGGGGTTTTAAAAAGGGCGGTCCATCTGTATTTAAAAGGAAGGGTTCCCATTCGGTATATTGTAAAACAGGACTGGTCCATTTATTTAAAAAGGACTGGTTTCCCTCGGGATAAAAAGGACGGGCCATTGTATTAAAAAAAGGAATGGTCCATCGGGATTAAAACAGGTGGTCCATCGGGATTAAAAAAAGGGGGCTGGGGCCATATGTATTAAAAAGGGGCTGGTCCCCTCGGATTAAAAAAAAGGGGCTGGGCCATCGTATTTTAAAAAGGGGTGGTCCATCTTTTTAAAAGGATGGTCAATCGGGTTTTAAAAGGGCTGGCCATCTGTATTAAAAACAGGGGCTGGTCCCTCGGGATTAAACGGACTGGGGGGATCTGATTAAAAAAGGGATGGTCCAAACCCGTATTAAACAGGACTGGTCCCTCGGTTTTTTAAAAAGGAGGGGGCCATCGGGATTTAAACAGGACTGGTCCATCTGTATTAAACAGGACTGGTCCCTCGTTTTTAAACCCGGGTTTGGGCCAAACTGTATTAAAACCCGGGCGGGTTTCGTATTAAAAAAAGGGCTGGGCCAAACTGTAAAACAGGGGGGTCCCTCGGGGATTAAAAAAGGACTGGGCCTGGATTAAACAGGGACTGGGCCCTCTGTAAATTAAACAGGACCCGGGCCATCGTATTTAAAAGGACTTTGGGCCATCGGTTTTTAAACAGGAAGGTTTCCCTCGTATTAAACAGGACTGGCCAAACTGTTTAAACCGGGGGTTCCATCGGATTAAAAGGGGCTGGTCCAACTGTATTAAAACGGTCCCGAAAAAGGGGGGCCCCCGGGATTTAAAAAGGACTGGGGCCCCCTCGGGATTAAAAAGGGCTGGCCCTCTAAATTTAAAAAGGACTGGTCCATTGTATTAAACGGACTGGTCCATCTGGAAAACAGGATTTGGGCCATCGGGATTTAAAAAGGGGCTGGCCACGGATTTAAACAGGGCTGGTTCCAATTTTATTTTAAAAAGGGGGGGGTCCCTCTGGATTAAAAAAGGATGGGCCCCTGTAAAAAGGACTGGTCCATCTGTTTAAAAAAAGGGGCTGGTTTAATTTTGATTAAAAATGGTCCATCTGTATTTTAAAAAGGGGGTGGTCCATCTGATTAAAAAGGAATTTGGTCCATCTGGGTTTAAAAAGGGGTGGTCCATCTGTATTTTAAAAAGAATTTGGGGCCATCTGTATAAAAAAGGACTGGGGCCATCGGATTAAAAGGGACGGGGCCACTGTTTTTAAAAAGGGCGGGGCCATCTGTATTTTTAAAAAAGGACTGGTCCCCTCGTTTAAACCGGGGCTTTGGGCCATTGTATTTTAAAAAGGATTTGGGCCAAACTTAATTTAAAAAGGATGGTCCATTTTTTTTTTAAAAAAGGAATGGTCCATCTGTATTTTAAAAAAGGGCCGGTCCAAACGGATTAAACAGGAAGGTCCATCTGTTTAAAAAAGGGCTGGGCCCTCTGTATAAACAGGGGGTTTGGGCCCCTCTGTATTAAAAAAGGATGGGTCCAAACTGTATTAAAAAAGGAGGTCCATTTGTATTAAAAAAGGAAATGGTCCCCCCCGTTTTTAAAAACAGGGATTTTCCCCCCCCCTGGGGGTTTAAACAGGGGACTGGCCAACGGGTTAAAAGGATTCAATCTGGGGGTTTTTAAAAGACCCCCAAACCCCCTTTTTTAAAGGGGGCCAAAATTTTTCCCCCTTTTGGGATTGGAGGGGAAGAAGAGGGAAAGGTAAGGGGTTGACCAAAAAAGCTCCCCCACAGGGGGTTTTCTTCTTTATTTAAGGGAAAGATGCCCCCTTTTTTCTTAGGGGGCCCTTTGGTTTTCCCATTGGGGTCTTTTCAAGAGGGGGGGGAGATGGAAATTTACGTACACCGGAAAAATAAAAGGGAAACCTTGTTTTGCAAATAGAGGGGTTTGGAATGGGACATATCCCCTTGGGGAAGGGTGGCCCCTCTTGATTGGCCCCCCCCAATTTCTTAAGGGAAAATACCCCTGACTTTTGGAATTAAATTTTCCCACTGACCGGGTGAGGAATGGGCCCCCCTTCTCTTGGGGGGTGAGGTGGCCCATGCTACTTACCGAGGAGGGGAAAGGGCCCCCCTTCTATCCCAAACGTAGAGGAAAGGACCCCTATACTCCCGCCCCCGGTAGGGAATGGCCCCCATTACGCCCCCGGTGGGGAATGGCACTAAAACTCCCGCCCCCCCAGTGGGGAAAGGGCCCCCCTTCCCACGGAGTTTGGGAAAGGAACTATGTTCGCCCCCAGGGAGGGGTGGGCCCCTTTCTCCCGAAAAGGTGGGAATGGGCCCCATCCCCTGACCGAGGTGGGAATGGACCCCTATCTACTGAAAAGGAGGGGAAGGGACACTATGCTCCCGACCGGAGTAAGGAATGGCCCCTTATTCCCGCCAAAAAGAGGGGAGGGGGAAAGGGCCCCTATTTCTCCCGACAGAGAAATAGGGAATTTGGGAAAATGCTTAAAGAAAGAGGGAAAAAGGAAAGGACCCTATTACTTGGGCAGGAGTAGAGGGAAGGGGCCCCTATCTATGACAGAGAAATAGAGGAATGGAAAACCCCCTTTTACGGGCAGGAGTGAGGAATGGGCCACTATACTTGACAGGAGTAGAGGAAGGAAACTATGCTACTGAAGAGAGTTTTTTTAAGGGGGGGACCCAGCTTTCTGAAAGAGGTAGGGGAAGGGGAAAACTATGCTACGACAGAGAGTAGAGGAATGGCCCCTTCTTGACAGGAGTAGGGAATGGCCCCTATCTACTGACCGAGAGTGGGGACTGGCCCCCTTCCCCCTGAAAAGAGAGGGGAGGGAAAGGACACTTCTCCCGCCGGGGTTGTGGGAATGGACCAAATTATGCCCGAGATTAGAGGTTTTGGGGCCCTTGCTACGAAAGGAAAAGTTTTGAGGAATGGCCACTATCTACTGCCCGAGGTGAGGAATGGCCCCTTTCTAACCCGACCGCGAGGGAAGGGGGAATTTTGGACCCTTTCCCCGACAAGGGGGGAGGAGGTATGGGCCCCATTACTGCAGGAGTAGAGGTGGAAATAGGGTACCGACAAAGAGTAGAGGGAAAGGGCCATGCTATGACAGAGAGTTTGAGGGAAAGGGCACTATCTACGGGCCGAGAGTGAGGAATTTGGCCCCTTATCCCGACGGGTGAGGAAAGGCCCATCTATGAAGGAGGAGAGGAATGGGCCCCAGCTACTGACAGGAGTAGAGGAATGGAAAATATGTAATGACAAGGGTAGGGAAAGGCCATTCTACTGCAAGGGTAGAGGAATTTGGGAAATTGCTACTTCCCCCGGTGAGGAAAAGGGGGCCTTCAATGACAGAGAGTAGGGAAAGGCCCCCATGTTTCGACGAGAGTAGGGAAAGGACCCCTTGCTAAATGCCCGGGAGTAGAGGGAAAGGAAATTGCTACGCAGAGGTGAGGAATGGCCACCCATACTACTGACAGAGAGTAGAGGATCTTTTTTGGGGGGGGAAAAGGGACACTATGTATTAAAGAGAGTTTGGGGGGGAAAGGGCCCCCCTATTCTACTTTGGGGGGGGAAGGGGGAAAATTTAAAAGGGGAAATTGGGGGGCCCCCTATGCTTTTGGACAGGGAAATGAAGGAAAGGGACATTGGGGGGGGGACCCCCTATGCCTTTCGGGAAAGGGGGAAAGTAGAAGGGAAAGGAAGGGGCCCCATGCTCTTTAAAGGGGAAAAGGGGGGGAAAAGGGCCGTTAAAGGGAAGGGGACCCACTATGCTATTGGGGGCAGGGGAGTTTTGAGGAAAAAGGGGCCCCCCCCCCCCCTATCTACTGGGGCAGAGAGTGAAAGGGAAAGGGGGCCCCCTTTTCTACGAAAGGAAGGAAAGGAAAGAGGGAGTAAGGGAGGGAAAGGCCCCCCAACCCCCCCCCCCCACTACCCTTAAATTTCCCCCATACCCAACGACCAGAAAAGTAGAGGGGAAAGGACACAATTTCTACTTTAACCAAAAGAGAGGAAAAAGGGGGCCCCCCTATGCTACTTGGGGAAAAAGAGAGAGGAAAAGGCCCCCCTTTACTACAAAAACAGAGGAAATAGAGAAGGGGAAATGGGGGAAAACCCCCATTGCTTTTTAAAAGGGGAGTTTTGAGGGGAAACTGGGGGGGGAAAACTTGGGGTTTTTCTTTAAAAGGGGGAGTAAAAGGAAAGGCCCACCCTTTTCTACTTAAAAAGAGGGGGTAGAGGGGGGGGGGGGCCCCTATCTACTGGGGGGGGAAAAGGAAGAGGTTACGGGGGTAGAGGGGAAAAAATGGACACTTTTCTACTTTAAACCCGAGAGTTTTGGGGAAAAAGGGGGGCCAAATATTAAAATTAAAAAGGACCAGAAAGAGAGGGGTTGG
Source organism: Coregonus sp. 'balchen' (assembly GCA_902810595.1). Lineage (NCBI taxonomy): Eukaryota > Metazoa > Chordata > Actinopteri > Salmoniformes > Salmonidae > Coregonus > Coregonus sp. 'balchen'. The sequence goes on from LR778284.1 coordinate 493,432, forward strand.
GGGAAAAGGCCCCCTTAAATTACAAATGAAAGGGAAGAAAGAAAAAAGTAGGGGGAATGGGGGACCCCCCTAGGGTTTCTGACGGGGGAGTAGGGAAGGAATTGGGGGCCCCCAAAAAAGGTGGAAAAATTTACTGCAGGGAGGTTAGGGGAAAAGGGGGGCCCCCCCTATTTTTACCCGGGCCCGAGAAAATAGGGAAAAGGGGCCCCCCTTTTTGCTTTCTTACAGGGGAGTAGAGGAATTGGGGAAAAAATATTTCTATGACAGAGGGGTAGGGGGAAGGGCCCCCTTTACTTTAAAAAAAGGAAACAAGGAAGGCGGAGGGGAATGGGGCAAAATTGCTCCTTTTTAGAGGGGTTTGAGGAAATGGGGCCCCCAAAAGCTTTTCTGACAGGGAGGGAGAGGTATGGGGGGCCCCCCCTTTTTGGGGGCTTTCAGAAGAGAGGAAGGGAAAAATGGGAAAATGGGGGCCCATATTTTCTACTGGGCAGAGGGTTTGAGGAAGGGAAAATGGGAAAACTATGCCTTACCCGGGGAAAAAGGAGGGGAGGGAGGGATTGGGCCCCCCTATAAATACTGGGGCAAGGGAGGGGGAATGGCCACATGCTACTGACAAAAGGGGTAGAAAGGGGGAAATTTGGGCACTTAAAACTGGAAAAGGGGAGTGGGGCAAAAAGGGGGACACTATTACTTTTTTAAGAAGAAAGGAATAGCCGGGGAAGGGGAAAACCCCTTGCTTTTACGAAAGGGGGGTTTGAGGGAATTTGGAAACCCAAAAAAGGGCCCCTTTTTACTGAAGAGGTAGAGGAATGGGGGGGCCAAATATCTATGGGGGGGAGGTAGGAAAGGGGGAAAATGGGGGGGGGGGGAACATTGCTCCCGGAAAAGAGAGTAGGGAGGGGAAAAACAGGGAAACTTATGGGGTTAAAAATTTAAAGAAAAAAGGGGAGGGGGGAATGGGGCCCCCCTAGACCCCGGGCAAGGGGGTAGGGAATTTGGGGGCCCCCTAGACAGGGGGGGAGGGGGGGGTAACCGGGGAAAGGGAAACCCCCCCCAAACTAAAGGGTTTTGGGGGACCCGGGCCGAAAAGGGGTAGGGAAAAAGGGGCCCCCTAGGGGGTTTATTTGGCTTCCTGACCCCGGAGTAGGGGGGAAAGGGGCCCCCCCCCTTGTCCCTTTCCGGGGAAGGGTTGGGGGATGGCCCCCCCTTTTTGGGGGGTACTGGCCCAAACGGGTAGGGGGGGGTTTGGGGGGGCCCCCTTGGGCCCCTTTGGGACCCGGGGATAGGGGAAAAGGGGGGGGAAAAAAAACCATTATGTAACCGGGGGGAGTGGGAGGGGAAATTTGGGGGGAAACCCAAAGTTTTTTGGGTTTTTTAAGGGGGGGTGAGGGGGAGAGGAAATTTGGGCCCCCATTTTTTTATACGAAGGGAAAACTTTTGAAAAGCAAAAGGGGGACCCCTTGTTATACGGGCAGAGAGTAAGGTTTGGGGAAACACTATGCCCAATTGGAAAGGGGCGTCTGCCTTTAAAGGGGCGGAATGTTAAAAATGTAAAAAGTTAAAAGTTTTTATTAAGGGGGAGTAAGGGGGGAAAGGGGGGGAATTTTTACTACGACAGAAGGGGAGAGGGGAATGGCCCCCTATGGGTCTGACAAGGAGAGGAGGAATTAAGAAAAGGGAATGGGGGCACCACTAAAAAATTTTGGCCCAAATGACCCGAAAAGTAGGGGGGTATGGGGGCCCCAAAATATTGGGTCCTTCAACAAAGGGAAGGCCCAAAGAAAAAGGGGACTGGACACTATGCATGGGGGGCAGGAGTAGAGGTATGGGAAAACTATGCTACTGAAAGAGAGTAGAGGGGGGAATTGGGCCCCTATTCTTTCTGACCCGAAGGGGGAGGGGAAAGGACCAAAATATGCTTAATTGGGGACCCAAAAAGGGAAAATAAAAAAAGGACGGGGGGTGGGGGGGAAATTTCTCACGGGGTTGGCCCCCTTTACTGAACCGAGAGTAGAGGAAAATGGGACAACCCCATCTACGGGCAGAGGGGGTAGAGGAATGGGACAAATATCCCAATGACAGAGAGTAGGGGAAGGTACTTGGGGGGGGAAACACTTTTGGGGCCCCTTTAATGGGGTAAAGGGGTGGGCCCGACCGAAGGGGTTTTCCAATTTTGAAAAATTTTTTGAAATGGAACATGTTAAAGAGAAAAGGTAAAGAAAAGAGGAAATGGCCCCTTTTATTTCTGGGGCAGAAAAGGGGTAGGGGGAATGGGGGGCAAAAATATTTTTACTGACAGAGAGAGGGGAAAAGGGGGCCAAATATGCTTTTCTTTACAGGGGGAGGGGAGAAAGGGGAAAAAAAGGGGGAAATTCACTAAAAATGGGCAGAGGGGTAGAGGAAAAGGGGGCCCCCCTCTGGGAAGGCCAGCCGGGGGGGAGAGTGGGAATGGAAAAAACTTGCTTTCTTAAGGGAAGGGGTAGAGGGGGGGGGAAAAATTACTTTTTGGCCGAGGTAGAGGGAAAACATTGGGGGGGGGGGAACCACTATCTTAAAAGAGAGTTGGGGGGAGGAATTTGGAACCACCAAAAAAGGCCTTTTAATGGGACAGGGGAGTAGAGGTTGGGGGCCCCCTATGCTTTTCTTGGATAAGGGGGGTCTGCTTTTAAAGAAAGTAAAATTTAAAAATTTGAAAGTAAAAAGGGTTTTTAGAGAAGAGTGGGAAAAGGCCCCCCCCTTTCCCATGGGCCGAGAGTAGGGGGAATGGACACTTTGTTTCAAAAAAGGGGGGACCCGGGAAAAGGGGGGGGAGGAAGGGAAAAACTATTTTCCCCTGGGCCCCCGGGGTCGGGGGGTTTGGGGCCCCCCCGCTTTTTTACCCAAAAAAGGGAAAGGGAAGGGCAAAATTTTTGGGGGGGGGGGCCCCTATGCCACTGACCGGGGGGAAAGGCCGGGGGCTGGGGGGGAAGGACACTATGCTTTTCTTTGCGGGTTTTGGGGGAAAGGAAAATATTTTCCCTTTCCCCCCGGGGGCGGGGAATTGGGGGCCCCCCCAAATATTTCAGGGAAAAGGGGGAAAATAGCGGGGAGGGGGGCCCCAAAGCTAATTTTTACAGGGGGGTAAAAGGGGAAAGGGCCCCTTCTACTTACAGAAAAGTGAGGTTTGGCCCCCCCTTTTTTCTTTCTGGGAAAGGGAGGGGAGGGTTCCTTTGGGTAAATTTAAATTACATAAAAAGTAAAATGTTTTAAAAGGGGGGGGAGTAAAAGGAAAATTTGGGGGCCCCTATACTTTCTGGGGCCGGGTGAGGAAGGAAATGGCGGGGGAAACCCTTTTTGCTTTTACGAAAGGGAGAGGGAGGTAATTTGGGGGGGAAAACACTTTTCTACTGGGAAAAGGGGAAGGAAAAGGGAAAATGGGGGGGGAAAAACTATGAAAACTTTTTGGGGAATGGGGACCGCGCCGATATTGCTACTTTGGAAAGAGTGTCTGCTAAAAAAGCGTAAAGTAAATGTAAATGTTATAGAGAGTAGAGGGGGAATGGCCACAACATGACGAGAGTGAGGAAATTTGGCACATGCTACTGAAAGAGAGAGGAATGGACCACTATGCTACTTCAGAGAGGGGAGAGGAATGGACACTTGTCTGACAAAGGGGGAGGGAATGGCCACTATATCTGCGAGAGAGTGGAACGGACACTATGTATGACAGAGAGTGAGGAATGGACACCCAAATTTTCTGACGAGAGAGGGGGAAAGGACACTATGCACACAGAGATGAGGGGGAAGGACACATGCTATGAAGAGAGTAGAGGAAGGAACTATACTACTGAAAAAGGGGGTGAGGGAAAGGACATATGCTAGACAGAGGAGGGGAAGGCCCACTTACTACTGACAGAGGAGAGGAATGGACACTATGTATGACAGAGATAGAGGAAATGGCATTGCTACTGAAGAGGTAGAGGAATGGCCCCTATGCTAGACAGAGATAGAGGGAAAGGCCACATTTCTCTGACAAAAGAGTAGAGGAATGGGACATATACTATGACAGAGAGAGAGGAATGGCACTATGTACTGACAGGAGTAGAGGAATGGGGCCCATATAAAATGACGAGGGGTAGAGGGGAAAGGACATATTTGACAGAGAGTAGAGGAATGGACACTATACTACTGACAGAGAGTAGAGGAATGGCACTATATTACTGACAGGAGAGAGGATGGGAAATTGCTACTGACAGAGGGGTGAGGAATGGACACTATGCTTTGGGAAAAGAGGAGGAATGGGCATTGCTACTGACAGAGAGTAGAGGGGGAAAGGACACTTATATACTGACGAGAGTGAGGAATGGACCATATACTGACAGAGAGTAGAGGAATGGACATATGGGATGACAGAGAGTGAGGAATGGACCCAATATACTGACAGAGAGTGAGGAAGGACCTATACTACTTCAGAGAGTGAGGGAAGGGGGCACTATGTAGACAGAGAGTAAGGGAAAGGGACTTGGCTATTACAGAGAGTGAGGAATGGAACATATACTGACAGGGGGTAGGGGGGGAAAGGGAACTATTACTGACAGGAGTAGAGGAAGGACCTATGCTTCTACGAGAGTAGATAATGGACCTATGTAAGACAGAGAGTAGAGGAATGGACACTATGCTACTGACAGAGAGTAGAGGAATGGACACTATGCTACTGACAGAGAGTAGAGGAATGGACACTATGCTACTGACAGAGAGTAGAGGAATGGACACTATGCTACTGACAGAGAGTAGAGGAAGGACACATCTACTGACAGAGATAGAGGAAAGGACACTTGTATGGGCAGAGAGGGAGAGGAAAAGGACACTATGTCTGACAGAGAGAGAGGAATGGAACTATGCTATGCCCGAGAGTTAGAGGAATGGAAAAACTATGCATGAAAAAGATAGAGGAATGGACACTATGCTACTGACGAAAAGTAGGGATGGGCCAATATACTACTGAAAAGAGAGAGGGAATGGAAACCCAATACTGAAGAGAGTAGAGGAATGGACACTATGCTACTGACAGAGAGAGAGGGAAAAGGGACCTTTTTACTTACAGAGAGTGAGGAAAAAAGGCCCCTTTTTCCCCCAGGAAGTCAGGTGCTTTGTCTCCGTCCTCATCAAAGATGGTCAGCTCCAGAACATCATGGACGTCTTTCACTGGGCTGGAGAACAACACATATTAATATAAATACACCATAAACATCAACTGAAATATAAACTGGGATTAGATCAACTGTATGGTTCATATGGCAACTGGCCATCGACTGGTGGGAGAAATATTGGAATACACAGAACATCTTTAAAGTGAAAGACTTTTCGACCCCGAAAACACGTTTGGGCGAGCCCCTTAAAAAGCGGGGCTGGTCGACTGACAAGGTAAAGACTTTGTTCCAGTTGGGGTAGAGGGTTTTATAGATGGTGTGAGTCTGCAGTCTGTCATTCCCTAACTCCAACACACAGAACGGATCACTCTTCCCTGCAAGAGACACAGACACCCACAGCCAGTGTTAGTTTCTATATACAGCATTTCTGTGTGATAAAATGTAGTGCAACACTGAAGGATCTAGCTAGTTCTACAGTGAAATAAAGAAGTTAATATGAACAGAGTGATAGTGCTTCTTACCATTTAAATCAGCTGCCAACAGACCAGTAGCCTTGATAACCTTGACTTGAAGGAAACCAACATCCCGGAGGTTGTTGAAGGAACTTTTGAAACTCTGAGGGGAGAACAACACCAGAACAAAAAGCCTGTTAACTTCAGTAACACCAGAACAAAAAAAGCCGTTTTAAATACAGTAAAAAACCGCCGAATGGTTAATACAGTAAAAACCGAACGGTTAACTACAGAACCCCAGAAGGTTAAATACAGTAACACCAGAACGGTTTTAAAACAGTAAAAACCCAGAACGGTTAACTACAGTAAAAACCAGAAAAAGGTTAAACTACGGGTAACAAACCCCGAAACGGGTTTTAAATAAAGTAAAACCAGAAAGGTTAAATACGGTAACACCGAAACGGTTAATACAGTAACACCAGAAGGTTTAAATACGGTAAAAACCAGAACGGTTAATACGGGGTAACACCAGAACGTTAACTACAGTAACCCCAGAACGGGTTAAACTTAAAGGGGGAAAACCGAACGGTTTAATACGGAAACACCCGGGAAGGTTTTAACACGGAACCCCAGAACGGTTAAAATACAGTAAAACACCAGAAAGGTTAAAAACAGTAAAACCCAGAACGGTTAAAAACAGTAAACCAGAACGGTTAAAAAAGTAAAAACCAGAACGGGTAAAAAACAGAAAACCAAAGAACGGTTAACACAAATAAACCAGAAGGGTTAATACAGTAACACCCAGAAAGGGGTTTAACTACAGAACACCAGAACGGTTAATACAGTTTTAAAAAAAAAGAACGGGGTTAACTACAGTAACACCCCAGAACGGTAATACAGTAAAACCAGAAGGTTTTAAAATAAAGTAAAAAAAAGAAAAGGTTTAACTCGGGGGTAAAACACCGGGAACGGTTAACTACGGTAAACCCCAGAACGGTTAAACTCGGGGAAAACCACCAAGAACGGTTAACTAATAACACCAGAAAAGGTTTTTAACTACAGTAAAACCCCCCCAGAACGGGTTAACTACAGTAAACCAAAAAGGTTAACTACAGAACACCCGAACGGTTAAACTACCAGTAAAAAACCCGAACGGTTACTACGTAAAACCAGAACGGTTAACTACAGTAAACCCCGAAAACGGTTAAAACGGGGAAACACCGAAGGGGTTTTAAAAAACAGTAAACCCAGAACGGAACTACAGAACACCCCCAACGGTAAAAAAAGTAACACCAGAACGGTTAACTACAGTAAAAACCGAACGGTTTAACACGGTAAACCCCCAGAAGGGTTAACTCGGGTTTAAAACCAGAAGGGTTAACTACAGTAACACCAAACCGGTTTTAATACCGGAAACCCCCAGAAAAAAGGTTAACTCAGAAAAAACCAGAACGGTTAACTAAAGTAACCCCAGAAGGGGTTTAAATTTGGGAAACACGAACGGTTTTAAATACAGAACACCAGAAACGGTTTAAATACGGTAAAAACCAGAACAGTTAATACAGTAACACCAGAACGGTTAACTAAGTAAACCAGAAAAAGGGTTAAAACGGTAACCCGAAAAGGTTTAAAACAGTAAAACCCCGAAACGGTTTAAATCAGAAAAAAGAAGGAAATAAGAAAAAGAAGGGTAAAATAAAAGAAAAACAGAACGGTTAAAAAACAGAAAACCAGAACGGTTTTAAATACGGTTCCCAGAAAGGTTAACTCATAACACAGAACGGTTAATACGTAACACCCGAACGGGGGAACACATAACACCAGAACGGTTTTTAAAACAGTAACACCAGAAAGGGTTTAAAAATACGGAAACACCGAACGGTCAAAATCGTAAAAAACCCGAACGGGGTTAACTAAAGGGGACACCAGAACGGTTAAACAGTAAAACCAGAACGGTTAACCCAAATAAAAAACCCGCCGGGTTAACTACAGTAACCCAGAACGGTTAACTACAGTAAAAACCAGAACGGTTTAAATACGTAACACCAGGGAAAAAAGGTTAACACAGTAAAACCCCAGAACGGTTAACTACAGTAACCCAGACGGGTTAACTAAAAGTAACCCAGAACGGTTTAAACTACTAACCCCGAAACCCGGTTTAACTACAGAAACCAGAACGGTTTAACACGTAACACCAGAAAAATTTTTAAATACAGAAACCAGAAAGGTTTTTAAATCAAATAACAACAAAGAAAGGTTAAATACAGTAACACCAGAAAAAGGTTAACTACAGTAACACCCGAAAAGGTTTTAAATACAGTAACACCCAGAAGGGTTTTTAAATACGTAACACCAGAAGGGTTAACTACAGTTTAACCCCCAGAAAAGGGTTTAAATACAGTAACCCAGAAACGGTTAATACAGAAACACAGAAGGTTAAAAAGGTTTTAAAACCAAAAAACGGGTTAAAATCGGTAACACCCGAAGGTTAAATACCGTAAATCAGAACGGGTTAATACCCGGGAACACCAGAACGGGTTAAAAACAGTAACACAGAACGGTTTAACTAGGGAACCCAAAGAACGGTTTTAATACAGTAACACCAGAAACGGTTAAAATACGAAACCCAGAACGGTTAAAAACATAACACCGAAGGGTTAACTACAGTAACCCAGAAAAGGTTAACTACAGTAAACCAGAACGGTTAAAAAAAAACGGTTTTAAAACCAGAACGGTTTAAAACAGTAAAAACCAGAAAAAGGTTAAAATACAGTAACACCAGAACGGTGAAATACAGAACACCAGAACGGTTAACACGTAACACCAGAACGGTTTTTAAATCCCCGTAACACCGAAACGGTGAACTACAGTAACAAAAGAACGGTTAACTACGGAAAAAACCAAACGGTTTTAATACAGTAACACCAGAAACCCGGGAAACAGTAAACAGACGGGTTTTAAATACGTAAAACCCCCGAACGGTTAACTACAGTAAAACCAGAACGGTTAAAACAGTAAACACCAGAACGGTTAATACAGTAAACACCGAACGGTTAATACGAACCCAGACGGGTTAACTACGAAACCAGAAGGGGTTTAAATCAGTAACACCAGAACGGTTAACTACAGAACACCAGACGGTTAATACAGTAAACCCAGAACGGGGTTAATACAGAACACCAGAAAAAAGGTTTTTAATACAGTACACCGAAAAAGGTTAACTACAGTAAACCCGAACGGTTAACTACAGAAAACCCGAACGGTTTAAATACGGTAAAAAACCAGAACGGTTAACTCAGTAACCCCAGAAAGGGTTTTAAATCAGTAAACACCCGAACGGTTAACTACAGTAACACCAGAACGGTTAACTACAGTAACACCCGAAAGGTTAACTACCGTAAAAACCCAGAAGGGGTTTAAATACAGAAAAACCAAACGGTTTAACACAGTAACACCCGAACGGTTAAATACAGTAAACCAAAAACGGGAAAATACGGTAACACCGAAAGGTTTTAAAACAAACACCAGAACGGTTAACTACATAAAATCAGAACGGTTAACTACGGTAACACCAGAACGGTTTAAATACAGTAACACCAGAAAGGTTTAAATACGGGTAAAACCCCAGAAAGGTTAACTACAGTAACACCAGAACGGTTAAAATACAGTAACACCGAACGGTTTTTCTCAGTAAACCGACAGGGTTAACACAGTAAACACCAGAACGGTTAACTACGGTAACACCAGAACGGTTAACTACGGTAACACCAGAACGGTTAACTACAGTAACACCAGAACGGTTAACTACAGTAACACCAGAACGGTGAAACTTACCAGTAACACCAGAACGCGTTAACTACAGTAACACCAGAACGGTTAAGCTTACAGTAGTACCACCAGAACGGTTAACTACGGTAACAACCAGAACGGTTCCTACGAAGTAAACCACCAGAAACGGTTGACTACAGTAACACAGACACGGGTTAACTACAGTAACATCCCGAACGGGTAACTACAGCAACACCAGGACGGTTCACTACAAGTAACACCAGAACGGGTTAAACTACAGTAACACCCAGACAACGTGTTAACTCACAGTAACCACAAGACACGGGTTAACTACAGTAACACCAGAACGGTTAACTACAGTAACACCAGAACGGTAACTACAGTAACACCAGAACGGTTAACTACAGTAACACCAGAACGGTTAACTACAGTAACACCAGAACGGTTAACTACAGTAACCCAGAACGGTTAACTACAGTAACACCAGAACGGTTAACTACAGTAACACCAGAACGGTTAACTACAGTAACCCCAGAACGGTTAACTAACGGTGAACACCAGAACGGTTAAACTACAGGTAACACCCAGATGAACGGGTTAACTACGGTAACACCCAGAACGGTTAACTACAAGTAACCCCAGAAGGGTTAACTACAGTGAACACAGAACGGTTAACTACGGTAACACCAGGAACGGGTTAAAACTCAGGTAACACCCAGACAGGGTTAACTACAGTAACACCAGAACGGGTTAACTAACCGGTAACACCAGACACGGTTAACTACGGTAACACCAGGAACGGGTTAAACTACAGTAAACCACCAGAAACGCGTTAACTACAGTAACACCCCAGAACGGATTAACTACAGTACACACCAGAACGGTTAACTACAGTAACACCAGGACAGGGTTAACTACAGTAACACCAGAACGGTTAACTACAGTAACACCAGAACGGTTAACTACAGTAACACCAGAACGGTTAACTACAGTAACACCAGAACGGTTAACTACAGTAACACCAGAACGGTTACACTACGGTAACACCAGAACGGTTAACTACAGTAACACCAGAACGGTTAACTACAGTAACACCAGAACGGTTAACTACAGTAACACCAGAACGGTTAACTACAGTAACACCAGAACGGTTAACTACGGTAACACCAGACATGGCTGTAATATCAATAGGAGGGCTGATCCAGGGGTGAGCCTGTGTGATTGGTTGTTATTCTGTCTCTCACTGTTCAAATAAACCTACCATTACAGTTATAGACTGATCATTTCTTTGTCAGTGGGCAAACATACAAAATCAGCAGGGGATCAAATACTTTTTTCCCTCACTGTATATCTGAGAAGAGTGAGGTATATTAATAATATATTATTATTATCATTATATGACAGTACTGACGTATCTATAACTGAGAGCAGTGAGGTATATCACTGTATAATATATTATTATTATTATACTATGACAGTACTGACATATTTCTCCCATAAGAACAGTGAGGTAACAGTACTGACGTATTTCTCCCATAAGAACAGTGAGGTAACAGTACTGACGTATTTCTCCCATAAGAACAGTGAGGTAACAGTACTGACATATTTCTCCCATAAGAACAGTGAGGTAACAGTACTGACATATTTCTCCCATAAGAACAGTGAGGTAACAGTACTGACGTATTTCTCCCATAAGAACAGTGAGGTAACAGTACTGACGTATTTCTCCAATAAGAACAGTGAGGTAACAGTACTGACGTATTTCTCCCATAAGAACAGTGAGGTAACAGTACTGACGTATTTCTCCCATAAGAACAGTGAGGTAACAGTACTGACGTATTTCTCCAATAAGAACAGTGAGGTAACAGTACTGACGTATTTCTCCAATAAGAACAGTGAGGTAACAGTACTGACGTATTTCTCCCATAAGAACAGTGAGGTAACAGTACTGACGTATTTCTCCAATAAGAACAGTGAGGTAACAGTACTGACGTATTTCTCCAATAAGAACAGTGAGGTAACAGTACTGACGTATTTCTCCAATAAGAACAGTGAGGTAACAGTACTGACGTATTTCTCCAATAAGAACAGTGAGGTAACAGTACTGACGTATTTCTCCAATAAGAACAGTGAGGTAACAGTACTGACGTATTTCTCCCATAAGAACAGTGAGGTAACAGTACTGACGTATTTCTCCAGTGTGTTCTCTCTCTCCTGATGCTCCTCGGGGGACGGGGCACACATGTCGGAGATGGAGACACCACTACACGTGCTCAGTGTGATCAGGAAGACCACCCGACCTTTTCCCTCTTCCAGAACCCGCGTGAACAGCTGAGACTGGTTGGGTAGAACACTGGACAGGTCCACCTCACACCTGATACACACACACACACACACACAGAGACAGAACACACACACACACACACACACACACACACACACACACAGAGAGACAGAACACACACACACACACACACACACACACACACACACACAGAGACAGAACACACACATCAACAATATGTTGCAGTATGGTTTGGTTCATACATGGTGGAAAGGTTCTTCTTATGCATTTGCAAGGAAAAGAGACAATAAAGTTGAGGGCTGAAAGACAGACAAATCAGTGGTACCATTCACTGGACATCATAACGATTCTAAAGTGATCCAGAATGACCCATGTTGTAACACACAAATCAGTGGTACCATTCACTAGACATCATAACGATTCTAAAGTGATCCAGAATGACCCATGTTGTAACTCACAAATCAGTGGTACCATTCACTAGACATCATAACGATTCTAAAGTGATCCAGAATGACCCATGTTGTAACTCACAAATCAGTGGTACCATTCACTTGACATCATAACGATTCTAAAGTGATCCAGAATGACCCATGTTGTAACACACAAATCAGTGGTACCATTCACTAGACATCATAACGATTCTAAAGTGATCCAGAATGACCCATGTTGTAACTCACAAATCAGTGGTACCATTCACTAGACATCATAACGATTCTAAAGTGATCCAGAATGACCCATGTTGTAACTCACAAATCAGTGGTACCATTCACTTGACATCATAACGATTCTAAAGTGATCCAGAATGACCCATGTTGTAACTCACAAATCAGTGGTACCATTCACTAGACATCATAACGATTCTAAAGTGATCCAGAATGACCCATGTTGTAACTCACAAATCAGTGGTACCATTCACTAGACATCATAACGATTCTAAAGTGATCCAGAATGACCCATGTTGTAACTCACAAATCAGTGGTACCATTCACTAGACATCATAACGATTCTAAAGTGATCCAGAATGACCCATGTTGTAACTCACAAATCAGTGGTACCATTCACTAGACATCATAACGATTCTAAAGTGATCCAGAATGACCCATGTTGTAACTCACAAATCAGTGGTACCATTCACTAGACATCATAACGATTCTAAAGTGATCCAGAATGACCCATGTTGTAACTCACAAATCAGTGGTACCATTCACTAGACATCATAACGATTCTAAAGTGATCCAGAATGACCCATGCTGTAACTCACAAATCAGTGGTACCATTCACTAGACATCATAACGATTCTAAAGTGATCCAGAATGACCCGTGTTGTAACTCACATGCCGTAACACTCCTCATATTTGCGTCCCTCTTTGTTCCAGACCTCTATCTCCAGAACCCCAGGACCATCCGGGAACCGGTTGAAGTCAAACCTCTCCCTCCACTGGGGGTTGGCCTTCTTGGGCTGGTTCTGAACACAGGAGGGGAGAGAGGACTTAGAAGCAGAGAGAGTGTGTGTGTGTGTGTGATCGTGTGTGTGTATGTGTGCGTGTGTGTGTGTGTGTGTGTGTGTGTGATCGTGTATGTGATCGTGTGTGTGTATGTTTGTGTGATCGTGTGTGTGTATGTGTGCGTGAGCGTATGTGTGTATGTGTATGTGATCGTGTGTGTGTATGTGTGCGTGAGCGTGTGTGTGTATGTGTATGTGATCGTGTGTGTGTATGTGTGATCGTGTGTGTGTATGTGTATGTGATCGTGTGTGTGTATGTGTGCGTGAGCGTGTGTGTGTATGTGTGCGTGAGCGTGTGTGTGTATGTGTGCGTGAGCGTGTGTGTGTATGTTTGTGTGATCGTGTGTGTGTATGTGTATGTGATCGTGTGTGTATATGTTTGTGTGATCGTGTGTGTATGTGTGTGTGTATGTGTGCGTGAGCGTGTGTGTGTATGTGTGATCGTGTGTGTGTATGTGTGCGTGAGCGTGTGTGTGTATGTGTGTGTATGTGTGATCGTGTGTGTGTATGTGTGCGTGAGCGTGTGTGTGTATGTGTGCGTGAGCGTGTGTGTGTATGTGTGTGTGATCGTGTGTGTGTATGTGTGCGTGAGCGTGTGTGTGTGTGTGTGCGTGAGCGTGTGTGTGTATGTGTGTGTGATCGTGTGTGTGTATGTGTGCGTGAGCGTGTGTGTGTGTGTGTGCGTGAGCGTGTGTGTGTATGTTTGTGTGATCGTGTGTGTATGTGTGTGTATATGTGTATGTGATCGTGTGTGTATATGTTTGTGTGATCGTGTGTGTATGTGTGTGTGTATGTGTGCGTGAGCGTGTGTGTGTATGTGTGATCGTGTGTGTGTATGTGTGCGTGAGCGTGTGTGTGTATGTGTGCGTGAGCGTGTGTGTGTATGTGTGTGTATTTGTGCGTGAGCGTGTGTGTGTATGTGTGTGTATTTGTGCGTGAGAGTGTGTGTGTGTGTGTGTGTGTGTGATAGTGTGTATGTTTGTCCTCATGCATTCTCCTACCCTGCTCCTGTATCTCTGCTCCCCCAGTCTGAATCGTACAAACAGCTCTCCAGGTCCGTCCTGTGGCAGGTCCTGCCCCTCCACCAGGGTCACCCTCACGACACCTGACCACAGCTGGGACTTCCTCAGAGACTCTGAGAGACGACCACTCTGGGCCACTGGAGACTGGAGGGAGGAAGAGGAGGACAGGACAGTCAGTGATAGACGACCACTCTGGGCCACTGGAGACTGGAGGGAGGAAGAGGAGGACAGGACAGTCAGTGATAGACGACCACTCTGGGCCACTGGAGACTGGAGGGAGGAAGAGGAGGACAGGACAGTCAGTGATAGACGACCACTCTGGGCCACTGGAGACTGGAGGGAGGAAGAGGAGGACAGGACAGTCAGTTCTATTGATAACCTGTTCAGATAACATGCTATATCAGCAGTACTATACATTGTGTTATAGTACAGATAAGCATGAGGTAGGAATACTAGTTGTATTGATCTTGATACTCATATAATAATTGACCCACTTTAATAATACTGTAATAACAGCAGCCAGTGAATGACTTCATCAATCAGACACACAGACAGAAGCAGGCTAGTCTTCTGACTTCAGCCTCCAAAACGGCACCCTATTCCCTATACAGTGTGCAGTATATTCCCCTCAGTGCTCTGGTCTAAAGTAGTGTACTATGTAGGGAATAGGGTGCCGTTTGGGATGCAAACTAAGACTCATCATAAGATAGAGAAATATATTCAGCAGGTTGAGCAGCAGTATCTTCAGTGACACAAATGGCACCCTATTCCCTATGTAGTGCACTACTTTAGACCAGGTACCATAGGGAATAGGGCGCCATTTGGGACGCGGCACCTGTCTCAGAGCAATCATCTTCTGGCTCTACCTGAGCTTAATTACAAATGCAGGGGAGAAAATGATGTTTAAATGACTGTTTCATATGGTACGCACATAGCGGAGGACAACAAACTGAAAAGAAATACAACTAACCTGCTACATTTGTCTTTAACATCATCAAATCAAACAATATATCATTCATTTAATTTAAAGTTATTAGTAGGGTTGTGGCAGTAACTTATTCTAAAACGCTAAACGGTTTCTTGGTGGTATACTGCCCTCTAGGTTTCTTGGTGGTATACTGCCCTCTAGGTTTCTTGGTGGTATACTGCCCTCTAGGTTTCTTGGTGGTATACTGCCCTCTAGGTTTCTTGGTGGTATACTGCCCTCTAGGTTTCTTGGTGCTATACTGCCCTCTAGGTTTCTTGGTGCTATACTGCCCTCTAGGTTTCTTGGTGCTATACTGCCCTCTAGGTTTCTTGGTGCTATACTGCCCTCTAGGTTTCTTGGTGGTATACTGCCCTCTAGGTTTCTTGGTGCTATACTGCCCTCTAGGTTTCTTGGTGCTATACTGCCCTCTAGGTTTCTTGGTGCTATACTGCCCTCTAGGTTTCTTGGTGGTATACTGCCCTCTAGGTTTCTTGGTGGTATACTGCCCTCTAGGTTTATTGGTGGTATACTGCCCTCTAGGTTTCTTGGTGCTATACTGCCCTCTAGGTTTCTTGGTGCTATACTGCCCTCTAGGTTTCTTGGTGCTATACTGCCCTCTAGGTTTCTTGGTGCTATACTGCCCTCTAGGTTTCTTGGTGCTATACTGCCCTCTAGGTTTCTTGGTGCTATACTGCCCTCTAGGTTTCTTGGTGGTATACTGCCCTCTAGGTTTCTTGGTGCTATACTGCCCTCTAGGTTTCTTGGTGCTATACTGCCCTCTAGGTTTCTTGGTGCTATACTGCCCTCTAGGTTTCTTGGTGCTATACTGCCCTCTAGGTTTCTTGGTGGTATACTGCCCTCTAGTGTAGAAATAAAAAGGACCAATGTCCAGCTTTTATGGGACCGTAATTCAGTTCATCTAAATGAATTGTTTCAATTATGTGCAACTGTGAGTTTTGGATCATAAGTGATTAAATAGGGGTGTTGGTACACTAGAGTTGATATAGTATATTAGGGTTAGGGTTAACTGTGAGTTTTGGATCATAAGTGATTAAATAGGGGTGTTGGTACACTAGAGTTGATATAGTATATTAGGGTTAGGGTTAACTGTGAGGTTTGGATCATAAGTGATTAAATAGGGGTGTTAGTACACTAGAGTTGATATAGTATATTTGGTTGACTCACCCTGATACTCCTCTTCCTCTTAGGCCACTTCTGCAACAGGTACAACAACAGAACAACACACTGGCACAGTTAGTAGAGGAACAACAGAACAACACACTGTCTCAGTTAGTAGAGGAACAACAGAACAACACACTGGCACAGTTAGTAGAGGAACAACAGAACAACACACTGGCACAGTTAGTAGAGGAACAACAGAACAACACACTGGCACAGTTAGTAGAGGAACAACAGAACACACTGTCACAGTTAGTAGAGGAACAACAGAACAACACACTGTCTCAGTTAGTAGAGGAACAACAGAACAACACACTGTCTCAGTTAGTAGAGGAACAACAGAACAACACACTGGCACAGTTAGTAGAGGAACAACAGAACAACACACTGTCTCAGTTAGTAGAGGAACAACAGAACAACACACTGGCACAGTTAGTAGAGGAACAACAGAACAACACACTGTCTCAGTTAGTAGAGGAACAACAGAACAACACACTGGCACAGTTAGTAGAGGAACAACAGAACAACACACTGTCTCAGTTAGTAGAGGAACAACAGAACAACACACTGGCACAGTTAGTAGAGGAACAACAGAACAACACACTGTCTCAGTTAGTAGAGGAACAACAGAACAACACACTGTCACAGTTAGTAGAGGAACAACAGAACAACACACTGGCACAGTTAGTAGAGGAACAACAGAACAACACACTGGCACAGTTAGTAGAGGAACAACAGAACACACTGTCACAGTTAGTAGAGGAACAACAGAACAACACACTGTCTCAGTTAGTAGAGGAACAACAGAACAACACACTGGCACAGTTAGTAGAGGAACAACAGAACAACACACTGGCACAGTTAGTAGAGGAACAACAGAACAACACACTGGCACAGTTAGTAGAGGAACAACAGAACAACACACTGTCTCAGTTAGTAGAGGAACAACAGAACAACACACTGGCACAGTTAGTAGAGGAACAACAGAACAACACACTGTCACAGTTAGTAGAGGAACAACAGAACAACACACTGGCACAGTTAGTAGAGGAACAACAGAACAACACACTGTCTCAGTTAGTAGAGGAACAACAGAACAACACACTGTCTCAGTTAGTAGAGGAACAACAGAACAACACACTGTCTCAGTTAGTAGAGGAACAACAGAACAACACACTGGCACAGTTAGTAGAGGAACAACAGAACAACACACTGGCACAGTTAGTAGAGGAACAACAGAACAACACACTGTCACAGTTAGTAGAGGAACAACAGAACAACACACTGTCTCAGTTAGTAGAGGAACAACAGAACAACACACTGTCTCAGTTAGTAGAGGAACAACAGAACAACACACTGTCTCAGTTAGTAGAGGAACAACAGAACAACACACTGGCACAGTTAGTAGAGGAACAACAGAACAACACACTGTCTCAGTTAGCAGAGGAACAACAGAACAACACACTGGCACAGTTAGTAGAGGAACAACAGAACAACACACTGTCTCAGTTAGTAGAGGAACAACAGAACAACACACTTTCTCAGTTAGTAGAGGAACAACAGAACAACACACTGTCTCAGTTAGTAGAGGAACAACAGAACAACACACTGTCTCAGTTAGTAGAGGAACAACACACTGGCACAGTTAGTAGAGGAACAACAGAACAACACACTTTCTCAGTTAGTAGAGGAACAACAGAACAACACACTGTCTCAGTTAGTAGAGGAACAACAGAACAACACACTTTCTCAGTTAGTAGAGGAACAACAGAACAACACACTGTCTCAGTTAGTAGAGGAACAACAGAACAACACACTGTCTCAGTTAGTAGAGGAACAACACACTGGCACAGTTAGTAGAGGAACAACAGAACAACACACTTTCTCAGTTAGTAGAGGAACAACAGAACAACACACTGTCTCAGTTAGTAGAGGAACAACAGAACAACACACTGTCTCAGTTAGTAGAGGAACAACAGAACAACACACTGTCTCAGTTAGTAGAGGAACAACAGAACAACACACTGTCTCAGTTAGTAGAGGAACAAACAGAACAACACACTGTCTCAGTTAGCAGAGGAACAACAGAACAACACACTGTCTCAGTTAGTAGAGGAACAACAGAACAACACACTGTCACAGTTAGTAGAGGAACAACAGAACAACACACTGTCACAGTTAGTAGAGGAACAACAGAACAACACACTGTCTCAGTTAGTAGAGGAACAACAGAACAACACACTGGCACAGTTAGTAGAGGAACAACAGAACAACACACTGGCACAGTTAGTAGAGGAACAACAGAACAACACACTGTCTCAGTTAGTAGAGGAACAACAGAACAACACACTGTCTCAGTTAGTAGAGGAACAACAGAACAACACACTGGCACAGTTAGTAGAGGAACAACAGAACAACACACTGGCACAGTTAGTAGAGGAACAACAGAACAACACACTGGCACAGTTAGCAGAGGAACAACAGAACAACACACTGTCTCAGTTAGTAGAGGAACAACAGAACAACACACTGTCTCAGTTAGTAGAGGAACAACAGAACAACACACTGTCTCAGTTAGTAGAGGAACAACAGAACAACACACTGGCACAGTTAGTAGAGGAACAACAGAACAACACACTGTCTCAGTTAGTAGAGGAACAACAGAACAACACACTGGCACAGTTAGTAGAGGAACAACAGAACAACACACTGTCTCAGTTAGTAGAGGAACAACAGAACAACACACTGGCACAGTTAGTAGAGGAACAACAGAACAACACACTGGCACAGTTAGTAGAGGAACAACAGAACAACACACTGTCTCAGTTAGTAGAGGAACAACAGAACAACACACTGGCACAGTTAGTAGAGGAACAACAGAACAACACACTGTCTCAGTTAGTAGAGGAACAACAGAACAACACACTGGCACAGTTAGTAGAGGAACAACAGAACAACACACTGGCACAGTTAGTAGAGGAACAACAGAACAACACACTGTCTCAGTTAGCAGAGGAACAACAGAACAACACACTGTCTCAGTTAGTAGAGGAACAACAGAACAACACACTGTCACAGTTAGTAGAGGAACAACAGAACAACACACTGTCACAGTTAGTAGAGGAACAACAGAACAACACACTGGCACAGTTAGTAGAGGAACAACAGAACAACACACTGTCACAGTTAGTAGAGGAACAACAGAACAACACACTGGCACAGTTAGTAGAGGAACAACAGAACAACACACTGTCTCAGTTAGTAGAGGAACAACAGAACAACACACTGGCACAGTTAGTAGAGGAACAACAGAACAACACACTGGCACAGTTAGTAGAGGAACAACAGAACAACACACTGTCTCAGTTAGTAGAGGAACAACAGAACAACACACTGTCTCAGTTAGTAGAGGAACAACAGAACAACACACTGGCACAGTTAGTAGAGGAACAACAGAACAACACACTGGCACAGTTAGTAGAGGAACAACAGAACAACACACTGGCACAGTTAGCAGAGGAACAACAGAACAACACACTGTCTCAGTTAGTAGAGGAACAACAGAACAACACACTGTCTCAGTTAGTAGAGGAAACAACAGAACAACACACTGTCTCAGTTAGTAGAGGAACAACAGAACAACACACTGGCACAGTTAGTAGAGGAACAACAGAACAACACACTGTCTCAGTTAGTAGAGGAACAACAGAACAACACACTGGCACAGTTAGTAGAGGAACAACAGAACAACACACTGTCTCAGTTAGTAGAGGAACAACAGAACAACACACTGGCACAGTTAGTAGAGGAACAACAGAACAACACACTGGCACAGTTAGTAGAGGAACAACAGAACAACACACTGTCTCAGTTAGTAGAGGAACAACAGAACAACACACTGGCACAGTTAGTAGAGGAACAACAGAACAACACACTGTCTCAGTTAGTAGAGGAACAACAGAACAACACACTGTCACAGTTAGTAGAGGAACAACAGAACAACACACTGTCTCAGTTAGTAGAGGAACAACAGAACAACACACTGGTCACAGTTAGTAGAGGAACAACAGAACAACACACTGTCTCAGTTAGTAGAGGAACAACAGAAACAACACACTGGTCTCAGTTAGTAGAGGAACAACAGAACAACACACTGTCTCAGTTAGTAGAGGAACAACAGAACAACACACTGTCTCAGTTAGTAGAGGAACAACAGAACAACACACTGTCTCAGTTAGTAGAGGAACAACAGAACAACACACTGTCTCAGTTAGTAGAGGAACAACAGAACAACACACTGTCTCAGTTAGTAGAGGAACAACAGAACAACACACTGTCTCAGTTAGTAGAGGAACAACAGAACAAACACACTGTCTCAGTTAGTAGAGGAACAACAGAACAACACACTGGCACAGTTAGTAGAGGAACACAGAACAACACACTGTCACAGTTAGTAGAGGAACAACAGAACAACACACTGTCTCAGTTAGTAGAGGAACAACAGAACAACACACTGTCTCAGTTAGTAGAGGAACAACAGAACAAACACACTGTCTCAGTTAGTAGAGGAACAACAGAACAACACACTGTCACAGTTAGTAGAGAACAACAGAACAACACACTGTCTCAGTTAGTAGAGGAACAACAGAACAAACACACTGTCTCAGTTAGTAGAGGAACAACAGAACAACACACTGTCTCAGTTAGTAGAGGAACAACAGAACAACACACTGGCACAGTTAGTAGAGGAACAACAGAACAACACACTGTCACAGTTAGTAGAGGAACAACAGAACAACACACTGGCACAGTTAGTAGAGGAACAACAGAACAACACACTGTCACAGTTAGTAGAGGAACAACAGAACAACACACTGTCACAGTTAGTAGAGGAACAACAGAACAACACACTGTCTCAGTTAGTAGAGGAACAACAGAACAACACACTGTCTCAGTTAGTAGAGGAACAACAGAACAACACACTGTCTCAGTTAGTAGAGGAACAAAAACATGCAAGTCTATATGTAGAATATGTCAAAACATATGGTAGACATCATAGCTGGGGTCAATTCCATCAAACTCAGTCCAATCCGGAAATAAACTGAAACTGCAATTCCAGTTCTAATTTTCTTCAAAGCTTCTCTACGAGAAACAAATGGAACTGACCCCAACCCTGCTAGATATGGTATATTGTATTGTCTAGTTCCTTACAGAGTTCCTCTGGTTGTCTCCATCCCTCAGAGAGAGAGACATGTCCAGCATGATGACTCCCATGTCGTCCTCCAGACTGTTGGGGTCGTCCAGAGGCACAGACAGCTCACACACCCTGGGGATACATAGGAGATAGCTTAGAATAAAACATGGTTCAGTTATGAATCAACAGACATGCCAGGTTGGAGAGGATCTGTCTCATTATGAAGACATGCCAGGTTGGAGAGGATCTGTCTCATTATGAAGACATGCCAGGTTGGAGAGGATCTGTCTCATTATGAAGACATGCCAGGTTGGAGAGGATCTGTCTCATTATGAAGACATGCCAGGTTGGAGAGGGTCTGTCTCATTATGAAGACATGCCAGGTTGGAGAGGATCTGTCTCATTATGAAGACATGCCAGGTTGGAGAGGATCTGTCTCATTATGAAGACATGCCAGGTTGGAGAGGATCTGTCTCATTATGAAGACATGCCAGGTTGGAGAGGATCTGTCTCATTATGAAGACATGCCAGGTTGGAGAGGATCTGTCTCATTATGAAGACATGCCAGGTTGGATAGGATCTGTCTCATTATGAAGACATGCCAGGTTGGATAGGATCTGTCTCATTATGAAGACATGCCAGGTTGGAGAGGATCTGTCTCATTATGAAGACATGCCAGGTTGGAGAGTATCTGTCTCATTATGAAGACATGCCAGGTTGGAGAGGATCTGTCTCATTATGAAGACATGCCAGGTTGGAGAGGATCTGTCTCATTATGAAGACATGCCAGGTTGGAGAGGGTCTGTCTCATTATGAAGACATGCCAGGTTGGAGAGGATCTGTCTCATTATGAAGACATGCCAGGTTGGAGAGGATCTGTCTCATTATGAAGACATGCCAGGTTGGAGAGGATCTGTCTCATTATGAAGACATGCCAGGTTGGAGAGGATCTGTCTCATTATGAAGACATGCCAGGTTGGAGAGGATCTGTCTCATTATGAAGACATGCCAGGTTGGATAGGATCTGTCTCATTATGAAGACATGCCAGGTTGGATAGGATCTGTCTCATTATGAAGACATGCCAGGTTGGAGAGGATCTGTCTCATTATGAAGACATGCCAGGTTGGAGAGGATCTGTCTCATTATGAAGAAATGCCAGGTTGGAGAGGATCTGTCTCATTATGAAGACATGCCAGGTTGGAGAGGATCTGTCTCATTATGAAGACATGCCAGGTTGGATAGGATCTGTCTCATTATGAAGACATGCCAGGTTGGATAGGATCTGTCTCATTATGAAGACATGCCAGGTTGGAGAGGATCTGTGTCATTATGTCTCACTATGAAGACATGCCAGGTTGGATAGGATCTGTCTCATTATGAAGACATGCCAGGTTGGATAGGATCTGTCTCATTATGAAGACATGCCAGGTTGGAGAGGATCTGTCTCATTATGAAGAAATGCCAAACATGGTAAAACATGGTTCAGTTAGCCTCTGTTAACTTAGCATAGTCACTATTCAGTTAGCCTCTTTTAACTTAGCATAGTCACTATTCAGTTAGCCTGGGTTAATTTAGCGTAGTCACTATTCAGTTTATCCTGGGTTAATTTAGCATAGTCACTATTCAGTTTATCCTGGGTTAATTTAGCATAGTCACTATTCAGTTAGCCTGGGTTAACTTAGCATAGTCACTATTCAGTTTAGCATGGGTCAGCTTAGCATAGTCACTATTCAGTTTAGCCTGGGTTAATTTAGCATAGTCACTATTCAGTTTATCCTGGGTTAATTTAGCATAGTCACTATTCAGTTTAGCCTGGGTTAACTTAGCATAGTCGTTATGTATAAGATTACTGTATTGATCATATTCCACTTGAAACTGAAATGTGATTAGGTTGCTGGCTCGCCTGTCTAACCCCTAGGCTACCCGCTGCCCGAGTTACAACAGAGGGAGTCGTAGACAACTCACAACAAACCATCATCAGACAACTCACAACAAACCATCATCATCTCCTGAAAATGGCGACATTTAAAAATGTGTCACTCACTTTTCCAGCTCCAGATCACTGAGGAGAACGTAGCTGGATCCCATGAAGTCATCCACGGTCAGATCCCGGTCATACACCTGCAAGGTAGACCAGATGAAGAGGGTTAGCAAAGCCAGATCACTGAGGAGAACGTAGCTGGATCCCATGAAGTCATCCACGGTCAGATCCCGGTCATACACCTGCAAGGTAGACCAGATGAAGAGGGTTAGCAAAGCCAGATCACTGAGGAGAACGTAGCTGGATCCCATGAAGTCATCCACGGTCAGATCCCGGTCATACACCTGCAAGGTAGACCAGATGAAGAGGGTTAGCAAAGCCAGATCACTGAGGAGAACGTAGCTGGATCCCATGAAGTCATCCACGGTCAGATCCCGGTCTTACACCTGCAAGGTAGACCAGGTGAAGAGGGTTAGCAAAGCCAGATCACTGAGGAGAACGTAGCTGGATCCCATGAAGTCATCCACGGTCAGATCCCGGTCATACACCTGCAAGGTAGACCAGGTGAAGAGGGTTAGCAAAGCCAGATCACTGAGGAGAACGTAGCTGGATCCCATGAAGTCATCCACGGTCAGATCCCGGTCATACACCTGCAAGGTAGACCAGATGAAGAGGGTTAGCAAAGCCAGATCACTGAGGAGAACGTAGCTGGATCCCATGAAGTCATCCACGGTCAGATCCCGGTCATACACCTGCAAGGTAGACCAGATGAAGAGGGTTAGCAGAGAGCAGAAACACTCTTCTCACCAGAGGGGCCCCTACTGGGCCCCACACATGGGGTATGTCCTAACCCCTACCTTAATATACAGTCTCTGGTCCAGGTCTCTGACAGGGAAAGAGAAGGACTCGTTCCATGTTGGGTTGAGGTTCTTATACACCACTTTGCTCTTGTAGAGTGTCTTCCCATCCAGTTTAAACTTCACATAAGGATCACTTGTACCTGAGAATGGACAAAACATGGAAATATTATATTTCTATGAGTGGACTGATGACTTCATCATACACTGTGGACCTGATTTAATGTCATTATTGTGTGGTGACCTCAGAGGCCTTGTGGTTAGTGTGTTTGCCTTGAGATTGGAAGGTTGGCGGTTTGATCCCCTAGTCTGGGTCCTAGTCTGTTCAGCTATCATTCCACTCCACACACATACATTCACACTACATATCCATGACTGCTGCTATTGGACTCAGACTATTACTGCACTAGTTATGTCAGAATTCATCACTTTGCTGTCTATTTCCCCTTCTGGGCACGTGTGAATATCCTACTGTCCTATAGTGTGAATATCCTACTGTCCTAATAGTGTGAATATCCTACTGTCCTATAGTGTGAATATCCTACTGTCCTATAGTGTGAATATCCTACTGTCCTATAGTGTGAATATCCTACTGTCCTAATAGTGTGAATATCCTACTGTCCTAATAGTGTGAATATCCTACTGTCCTATAGTGTGAATATCCTACTGTCCTATAGTGTGAATATCCTACTGTCCTATAGTGTGAATATCCTACTGTCCTATAGTGTGAATATCCTACTGTCCTAATAGTGTGAATATCCTACTGTCCTAATAGTGTGAATATCCTACTGTCCTATAGTGTGAATATCCTACTGTCCTAATAGTGTGAATATCCTACTGTCCTAATAGTGTGAATATCCTACTGTCCTAATAGTGTGAATATCCTACTGTCCTATAGTGTGAATATCCTACTGTCCTATAGTGTGAATATCCTACTGTCCTAATAGTGTGAATATCCTACTGTCCTATAGTGTGAATATCCTACTGTCCTATAGTGTGAATATCCTACTGTCCTATAGTGTGAATATCCTACTGTCCTATAGTGTGAATATCCTACTGTCCTATAGTGTGAATATCCTACTGTCCTATAGTGTGAATATCCTACTGTCCTATAGTGTGAATATCCTACTGTCCTATAGTGTG
Source organism: Coregonus sp. 'balchen' (assembly GCA_902810595.1). NCBI lineage: Eukaryota > Metazoa > Chordata > Actinopteri > Salmoniformes > Salmonidae > Coregonus > Coregonus sp. 'balchen'. The sequence goes on from LR778284.1 coordinate 518,955, forward strand.
AATATCCATCTGTTCCTATAGTGTGAATATCCTACTGTCCTAATAGTGTGAATATCCTACTGTCCTATAGTGTGAATATCCTACTGTCCTATAGTGTGAATATCCTACTGTCCTATAGTGTGAATATCCTACTGTCCTAATAGTGTGAATATCCTACTGTCCTATAGTGTGAATATCCTACTGTCCTAATAGTGTGAATATCCTACTGTCCTAATAGTGTGAATATCCTACTGTCCTATAGTGTGAATATCCTACTGTCCTATAGTGTGAATATCCTACTGTCCTAATAGTGTGAATATCCTACTGTCCTATAGTGTGAATATCCTACTGTCCTATAGGTGAATATCCTACTGTCCTATAGTGTGAATATCCTACTGTCCTATAGTGTGAATATCCTACTGTCCTAATAGTGTGAATATCCTACTGTCCTATAGTGTGAATATCCTACTGTCCTATAGTGTGAATATCCTACTGTCCTAATAGTGTGAATATCCTACTGTCCTATAGTGTGAATATCCTACTGTCCTATAGTGTGAATATCCTACTGTCCTATAGTGTGAATATCCTACTGTCCTATAGTGTGAATATCCTACTGTCCTATAGTGTGAATATCCTACTGTCCTAATAGTGTGAATATCCTACTGTCCTATAGTGTGAATATCCTACTGTCCTATAGTGTGAATATCCTACTGTCCTATAGTGTGAATATCCTACTGTCCTAATAGTGTGAATATCCTACTGTCCTATAGTGTGAATATCCTACTGTCCTAATAGTGTGAATATCCTACTGTCCTATAGTGTGAATATCCTACTGTCCTATAGTGTGAATATCCTACTGTCCTATAGTGTGAATATCCTACTGTCCTATAGTGTGAATATCCTACTGTCCTCTAGTGTGAATATCCTACTGTCCTATAGTGTGAATATCCTACTGTCCTATAGTGTGAATATCCTACTGTCCTATAGTGTGAATATCCTACTGTCCTATAGTGTGAATATCCTACTGTCCTATAGTGTGAATATCCTACTGTCCTATAGTGTGAATATCCTACTGTCCTATAGTGGAATATCCTACTGTCCTATAGTGTGATACTACGAGGTTCCACTGTCTTAGTGTGAATATCCTACTGTCCAATAGTGTAATATCCTACTGTCCTATAGTGGGTGAAATCCTACTGTCCTATAGTGTGAATATCCTACTGTCCTAATAGTGGAAACCTACGTCCATAGAGTGTGTGAATAGCCTACTGTCCTAATATGTGCATATCCTCACTGTCCATAGTGTGAATATCCTACTGCCTATAGTGGAATATCCTACGGTCCTATAGTGTGAATCCTACATGTCCTAGGGTCTGTAGTGTGAATATCCTACTGTCCAATAGTGTGAAGTAATCTACTGTCCTATGTGTGAATACCTACGTGTCCTATGTGTGAAATACCTACTGTCCAAGGGAACCTACGTGTCCATAGGGACTATCCTACTGCCCATAGCGCGAATGTTATGTGCCGTATTGAATATCATGTCCCTAAGTGTGCCAACCTTAGGTGCGGGCACCTATGGCCCGCCCATAGCGACGGGTGTGCTGTGTACCAGACCCGTCGCCAAGTATCCTATCATGGAGGGCAGGGCACCTATGGCCCGCCCATAGCGACGGGTGTGCTGTGTGCCAGACCTCAGGCAGGCATATGCCCGCCATAGCGAGGTGTGCTGTGTACCAGACCGTGCCGATCAGGGCAGGGCACCTATGGCCCGCCCATAGCGACGGGTGTGCTGTGTACCAGACCCGTCGCCAGACCTCAGGGCAGGGCACCTATGGCCCGCCCATAGCGACGGGTGTGCTGTGTACCAGACCCGTCGCCAGACCTCAGGGCAGGGCACCTATGGCCCGCCCATAGCGACGGGTGTGCTGTGTACCAGACCCGTCGCCAGACCTCAGGGCAGGGCACCTATGGCCCGCCCATAGCGACGGGTGTGCTGTGTACCACCCTGCAGACCTCAGGGCAGCGGCCCTATGGCCCGCCCATAGCGACGGTGTGCGTGTGCACAACTCAGGGCAGGGCCCTATGGCCCGCCATAGCGACGGGTGTGCTGTGTGTACCAGACCCGTCGCCAGACCTCAGGGCAGGGCACCTATGGCCCGCCCATAGCGACGGTGTGTGCTGTGTACCAGACCCGTCGCCAGACCTCAGGGCAGGGCACCTATGGCCCGCCCATAGCGACGGGTGTGCTGTGTACCAGACCGTCGCCAGACCTCAGGGCAGGGCACCTATGGCCCGCCCATAGCGACGGGTGTGCTGTGTACCAAGGAGACCTCAGGGCAGGGCACCTATGGCCCGCCCATAGCGACGGGTGTGCTGTGTACCAGACCCGTCGCCAGACCTCAGGGCAGGGCACCTATGGCCCGCCCATAGCGACGGGTGTGCTGTGTCCAGACTCAGCAGGGACTATGGCCCGCCATACGACGGTGGCTGTCCAGACCTCAGGGCAGGGCACCTATGGCCCGCCCATAGCGACGGGTGTGCTGTGTACCAGACCCGTCGCCAGACCTCAGGGCAGGGCACCTATGGCCCGCCCATAGCGACGGGTGTGCTGTGTGCCAGACCTCAGGGCAGGGCACCTATGGCCCGCCCATAGCGACGGGTGTGCTGTGTGACCAGACCTCAGGGCAGGGCACCTATGGCCCGCCATAGCGACGGGTGTGCTTGTGACCGTACCAGACCTCAGGGCAGGGCACCTATGGCCCGCCCATAGCGACGGGTGTGCTGTGTACAGACCCGTCGCCAGACCTCAGGGCAGGGCACCTATGGCCCGCCCATAGCGACGGGTGTGCTGTGTACCAGACCGTCGCAGACTCAGGGCAGGGCACCTATGGCCCGCCCATAGCGACGGGTGTGCTGTGTGCCAGACCTCAGGGCAGGGCACCTATGGCCCGCCCATAGCGACGGGTGTGCTGTGTACCAGACCTCAGGGCAGGGCACCTATGGCCCGCCCATAGCGACGGGTGTGCTGTGTACCAGACCCGTCGCCAGACCTCAGGGCAGGGCACCTATGGCCCGCCCATAGCGACGGGGTGTGCTGTGTACCAGACCCGTCGCCAGACCTCAGGGCAGGGCACCTATGGCCCGCCCATAGCGACGGGTGTGCTGTGTGCCAGACCTCAGGGCAGGGCACCTATGGCCCGCCCATAGCGACGGGTGTGCTGTGTACCAGACCTCAGGGCAGGGCACCTATGGCCCGCCCATAGCGACGGGTGTGCTGTGTACCAGACCGTCGCAGACTCAGGCAGGGCACCTATGGCCCGCCCATAGCGACGGGTGTGTGCTGTGATGATACCAGACCCGTCGCCAGACCTCAGGGCAGGGCACCTATGGCCCGCCCATAGCGACGGGTGTGCTGTGTACCAGACCCGTCGCCAGACCTCAGGGCAGGGCACCTATGGCCCGCCCATAGCGACGGGTGTGCTGTGTGCCAGACCTCAGGGCAGGGCACCTATGGCCCGCCCATAGCGACGGTGTGCTGTGTACAGTACCGGCCAATCAGACTGGCTAGGGCACTATGGCGCCCATAGCGAGAGATGTCTGGTGTACCAAGAACCAGATCACTCAGACCTCAGGGCAAGTCACATATGGCAATAACGGGTATCTGTGTCCAGACCTCGAACTCATGTCATTGTAGACTATGGCACGCCATAGCGAGGGTGCTTGTCCAGACTGACTGGGCCACTAGACTGATGGTAGACCATGTGTATCCTGCATGACCATAATAAAGACTGGAGGACAATGATCAGGCAAGTGAAAACAATAAGCAGGAAGCCATGCTTTACATCGGGACATGAACAAAAACAGGATTCATCTCAATCTCAACACAATGTCGCTATATTCAATATACTATATTCAGTCAGCTTCCAGCTCACACTTCATGTCATTTCTTAGTACTGAGAGAGTTTCTTCAAGAGGAAGTGGTTTTGTTGATGGGCTCAATGTGAGACAGCATTGTTTCCTAAGAGAACCAGTAATGACAACTCAGTATCCATGGTGCAACAATTAGAAGAGCAAGGTTGAAAACCAAGTCAACTGTTAAGAGAAGCCAATGTCTTTACTAATCTAGACATGAACAGGAGCCAATGTCTTTACTAACCTAGACATGAACAGGAGCCAATGTCTTTACTAACCCTAGACATGAACAGGAGCCAATGTCTTTACTAACCTAGACATGAACAGGAGCCAATGTCTTTACTAACCTAGACATGAACAGGAGCCAATGTCTTTACTAATCCAGACATGAACAGGAGCCATCGGCTTCATATTTCGCAACAAAGCCTCCTTCACTCATGCTGCTAAACATGCCCTCGTAAAACTGACTATCCTACCGATCCTTGACTTCGGCGATGTCATTTACAAAATAGCTTCCAACACTCTACTCAGTAAATTGGATGTAGTCTATCACAGTGCCATCCGTTTTGTCACCAAAGCCCCATATACTACCCACCACTGTGACCTGTACGCTCTCGTTGGCTGGTCCTCACTACATGTTCGTTGCCAAACCCACTGGCTCCAGGTCATCTATAAATCACTTCTAGGCAAATCCCCCGCCTTATCTTAGCTCATTGGTCACCATGGCAACACCCACCCGTAGTCTGCGCTCCAGCAGGTATATCTCACTGGTCATCCCCAAAGCCAACACCTCCTTTGGTCGCCATTCCTTCCAGTTCTCTGCTGCCAATGACTGGAACGAATTGCAAAAATCTCTGAAGCTGGAGACTCTTATCTCCCTCACTAACTTTAAGCATCAGTTGTCAGAGCACCTTACCGATCACTGCACCTGTACACAGCCCATCTGAAATTAGCCCACCCAACTACCTCATCCCCATATTGTTATTTATTTTGCTCATTTGCACCCCAGTATCTCTATTTGCACATAATCTCTTGCACATCTATCACTCCAGTGTTAATACTAAATTATAATTGTAATTATTTTGCACTATGGCCTATTTATTGCCTTACCTCCATAACTTACTACATTTGCACACACTGTATATATATTTTTCTGTTGTATTTTTGACTTTATGTTTTGTTTTACCCCATATGTAACTCTGTGTTGTTGTTTTTATCGCACTGCTTTGTTTTATCTTGGCCAGGTCGCAGTTGTAAATGAGAACTTGTTCCCAACTGGCTTACCTGGTTAAAGTATGAAAATGTATGCACTCACTAACTGTAAGTGGCTCTGGATAAGAGCGTCTGCTAAATGACTCACTAACTGTAAGTGTCTCTGGATAAGAGCGTCTGCTAAATGACTCACTAACTGTAAGTGGCTCTGGATAAGAGCGTCTGCTAAATGACTCACTAACTGTAAGTGGCTCTGGATAAGAGCGTCTGCTAAATGACTCACTAACTGTAAGTGGCTCTGGATAAGAGCGTCTGCTAAATGACTCACTAACTGTAAGTGGCTCTGGATAAGAGCGTCTGCTATAAATGACTCACTAACTGTAAGTGGCTCTGGATAAGAGCGTCTGCTAAATGACTCACTAACTGTAAGTGGCTCTGGATAAGAGCGTCTGCTAAATGACTCACTAACTGGAAGTCTGTGAACAGTAGCCCATGCCTTTAGTACTCTAGATATTTATATTATTTCGGTTCAGTGTCCAATGCATTGCTCTTCCACGCGTCATATCGATTCAGACCCTTTCCCTGTGTGAACACTGTTTCTAGCTCCGTCCACAACTTCTGGACTTCTCCGTACTGCTTTTTGCTACCTGCCAAACTTTTCGCTTTTTACTTTAAATAACCGTTTAATAAGAATCTGCATTTAACACATTTACCAACGTCTTAGTTTGTTCTCACTCTACTTTTTCACCCCGGACGCTTTATCTGGACATGGTTCTACAGGACCTCCACCAGCTGAAAAAGCTAAGTAGTAACATCTACAACTTATCCAGAACGCTGCAGCCCGTCTGGTGTTCAACCTTCCCAAGTTCTCTCATGTCACCACGCTCCTCCGCACACTCCACTGGCTTCCAGTTGAGGCTCGCATCTGCTGACATAAAGACTTCATACACCCCCTGTTACCTGTCTGTCAATAGACTTCATACACCCTGTTACCTGTCTGTCAATAGACTTCATACACCCTGTTACCTGTCTGTCAATATACTTCATACACCCTGTTACCTGTCTGTCAATAGACTTCATACACCCTGTTACCTGTCTGTCAATAGACTTCATACACCCTGTTACCTGTCTGTCAATAGACTTCATACACCCTGTTACCTGTCTGTCAATAGACTTCATACACCCTGTTACCTGTCTGTCAATAGACTTCATACACCCTGTTACCTGTCTGTCAATAGACTTCATACACCCTGTTACCTGTCTGTCAATAGACTTCATACACCCTGTTACCTGTCTGTCAATAGACTTCATACACCCTGTTACCTGTCTGTCAATAGACTTCATACACCCTGTTACCTGTCTGTCAATAGACTTCATACACCCTGTTACCTGTCTGTCAATAGGCTTCATGTAGGCAATGAAAATGCCACAGGTCAATGAGACCTGGTTTCCCATCAGTGCTTTACAAGTAAAGATCCTCCCACACAGACAGACACACAGTATTGCTCACTAGTAAAGATCCTCCCACACAGACACACACACAGTATTGCTCACTAGTAAAGATCCTCCCACACAGACAGACACACAGTATTGCTCACTAGTAAAGATCCTCCCACACAGACAGACACACAGTATTGCTCACTAGTAAAGATCCTCCCACACAGACACACACACAGTATTGCTCACTAGTTGGGACTGTGGGAGGATCTTTTCATTTAACTGCACTGCATGGACTGTCTCATTATAAGGTGTGGGAACAGTCTTACCACAGCGGTCTCTGATGACCAGGTGTTATGTGTTATGAAGTGTAACAACAGTCTTACCACAGCGGTCTCTGATGACCAGGTGTTATGTGTTATGAAGTGTAACAACAGTCTTACCACAGCGGTCTCTGATGACCAGGTGTTATGTGTTATGAAGTGTAACAACAGTCTTACCACAGCGGTCTCTGATGACCAGGTGTTATGTGTTATGAAGTGTAACAACAGTCTTACCACAGCGGTCTCTGATGACCAGGTTGCGTCCCTCCTTCAGGTTGATAGAGAGGAGGAAGGTCCTCTGGGTCTCTCTGGTGCTTTCTGATACACTCAGCATCTCAGTAGGACTCCCCATCTCAATCTGCTGGAGTACATAGATGAAGGGTCACTTTTATATTTCTAGATTCATTATCCAAGTCCTGGATTCTCCAGAATAAACCACAACTCAGTAGACTTCCATAAACACAGGTAGCTGCCAAAGTAAAGGAAACACTTGAGTAAATGAGGGATACAAAGTATATTGAAAGCAGTAACCACAGGTGTGGTTCCTGAGTTCATTAAGTAATTAAAACATCCCATAATGCTTAGGGTCATGAGAACATGTCCAGTTGTTATTTTGGCATCCATGGCTAGAAGAAGAGATCTCAGTGACTTAGAAAGAGGGGTCTCAAAGGAGCATAGGGGGTTTAAAGGGCGTGTCTCAGTCACCAGATCTCAACCCAATTGAACACTTCTGGGAGATTCTGGAGCGGCGCCTGAGACAGCGTTTTCCACCACCATGAACAAAACACCAAATGATGGAATGTATCATGGAAGAATGGTGCCTCATCCCTCCAATAGAGTTCCAGACACTCGTAGTAAAAACGGTTCCAAAAGGGTTTTTCGGCTGTCCCCATAGGAGAACCCTTTTGGGTTCCATGTAGAACACTCTGTGGAAAGGGTTCTACCTGCAACCAAAAAGGGTTCTTCAAAGAGTTCTTCTATGGGGACAGCCGAAGAACCCTTGCAGGTTCTACATAGCACCTTTTTTCTAAGAGTGTATGACAAGGCGAATTGAAGCTGTTCTGGCTCGTGGCCCAACGCCCTATTCAGACACTTTATGTTGGTACACTATATGTACAAAAGTATGTGGACACCTCTTCAAATTAGTGGATTCAGCTATTTCAGCCACACCCTTTGCTGACAGGTGTATAAAATCAAGCACACAGCCATGCAATCTCCATAGACAAACATTGGCAGTAGAATGGCCTTACTGAAGAGCCCACCGACTTTCAACGGGGCACCGTCATAGGATGCCACCTTTCCAACAAGTCAGTTCGTCAAATTTCTGCCCTGCTAGAGCTGCCCCGGTCAACTGTAAGTGCTGTTGTTGTGAAGTGGAAACGTCTAGGAGCAACAACGGCTCAGCCGCGAAGTGGTAGGCCACACAAGCTCACAGAACAGGACCGCCAAGTGGTGAAGCGTGTAGCACGTAAAAATCGTCTGTCCTCGGTTGCAACACTCACTACCGAGTTCCAAACTGCCTCTTGAAGCAATGTCAGCACAAGAACTGTTTGTCGGGAGCTTCATGAAATGGGTTTCCATGACCGAGCAGCCGCACACAGGCCTAAGATCACCATGCGCAATGCCAAGCATCGGCTGGAGTGGTGTAAAGCTCGCCGCCATTGGACTCTGGAGCAGGAAAACGCTACCTGCCCCAATGCATAGTGCCAACTGTAAAGTTTGGTGGAGGAGGAATAATGGTCTGGGGCTGTTTTTCATGGTTCGGGCTAGGCCCCATAGTTGCAGTGAAGGGAAATCTTAATGCTACAGCATACAATGACATTCTAGATGATTCTGTGTTTCCAACTTTGTGGCAACAGTTTGGGGAAGGCCCTTTCCTGTTTCAGCATGACAATGCCCCCGTGCACAAAGCGAGGTGCATACAGAAATGGTTTGTTGAGATCAGTGTGGAAGAACTTGACTGGCCTGCACAGAGCCCTGATCTCAACCCCATCGAACACCTTTGGGATGAATTGGAACACCAACTGCGAGCCAGGCCTAATCGCCCAACATCAGTGCCAAACCTCACTAATGCTCTTGTGGCTGAATGGAAGCAAGTCCCCTCAGCAATGTTCCAACATCTAGTGGAAAGCCTTCCCAGAAGAGTGGAGGCTGTTATAGCAGCAAAGGGGGAACCAACTCCATATTAATGCCCATGATTTTGGAATGAGATGTTTGACAAGCAGGTGTCCACATACTGTTGGTCATGTAGTGTATTTCTTTATTTTGACAGTTACCTGTATATACTAAACTAAAGCTCAACATCAAGTTTCTCAGATACATATTAAGCTTAGCCCTGGAAAGTGTTAATTAGGTTTTTCTATTACATTGTCTTGATGTTTGATCTATTGTCTGAGTACAGGAGTTTTGCTGGCTTTTCTTTGCTGTCTATCACCACAATATCAATACATAGAATAAACCCAGGTCCCCTGATACAGCCCAGCTCAGAGCTCTAACTCTGATACAGCCCAGCTCAGAGCTCTAACTCTGATACAGCCCAGCTCAGAGCTCAGAGCTCTAACCCTGATACAGCCCAGCTCAGAGCTCTAACTCTGATACAGCCCAGCTCAGAGCTCTAACTCTGATACAGCCCAGCTCAGAGCTCTAACCCTGATACAGCCCAGCTCAGAGCTCTAACTCTGATACAGCCCAGCTCAGAGCTCTAACCCTGATACAGCCACCAGAGCTCAGAGCTCTAACCCTGATACAGCCCAGCTCAGAGCTCTAACCCTGATACAGCCCAGCTCAGAGCTCTAACTCTGATACAGCCCAGCTCAGAGCTCAGAGCTCTAACCCTGATACAGCCCAGCTCAGAGCTCTAACTCTGATACAGCCCAGCTCAGAGCTCTAACCCTGATACAGCCCAGCTCAGAGCTCTAACCCTGATACAGCCCAGCTCAGAGCTCTAACTCTGATACAGCCCAGCTCAGAGCTCTAACCCTGATACAGCCCAGCTCAGAGCTCTAACCCTGATACAGCCCAGCTCAGAGCTCTAACTCTGATACAGCCCAGCTCAGAGCTCTAACCCTGATACAGCCCAGCTCAGAGCTCAGAGCTCTAACCTGATACAGCCCAGCTCAGAGCTCTAACTCTGATACAGCCCAGCTCAGAGCTCAGAGCTCTAACCCTGATACAGCCCAGCTCAGAGCTCTAACCCTGATACAGCCCAGAGCTCTAACCTGATACAGCCCAGCTCAGAGCTCTAACTCTGATACAGCCCAGCTCAGAGCTCTAACTCTGATACAGCCCAGCTCAGAGCTCTAACCCTGATACAGCCCAGCTCAGAGCTCTAACTCTGATACAGCCAGCTCAGAGCTCTAAACCCTGATACAGCCCAGCTCAGAGCTCTAACTCTGATACAGCCCAGCTCAGAGCTCTAACTCTGATACAGCCCAGCTCAGAGCTCTAACTCTGATACAGCCCAGCTCAGAGCTCTAACCCTGATACAGCCCAGCTCAGAGCTCTAACCCTGATACAGCCCAGCTCAGAGCTCTAACTCTGATACAGCCCAGCTCAGAGCTCTAACTCTGATACAGCCCAGCTCAGAGCTCTAACTCTGATACAGCCCAGCTCAGAGCTCTAACTCTGATACAGCCCAGCTCAGAGCTCTAACTCTGATACAGCCCAGCTCAGAGCTCTAACTCTGATACAGCCCAGCTCAGAGCTCTAAACCCTGATACAGCCCAGCTCAGAGCCAGTCTAACTCTGATACAGCCCAGCTCAGAGCTCTAACTCTGATACAGCCCAGCTCAAGCTCTAACTCCTGATACAGCCCAGCTCAGAGCTCTAACCTGATACAGCCCAGCTCAGAGCTCTAACCCTGATACAGCCCCAGCTCAGAGCGTCTAACCCTGATAACCAGCCCAGCTCAGAGCTCTAACTCTGATACAGCCCACTCAAGCTCAACTCTGATAGCCACTCAGAGCTCTAACCCTGATACAGCCCAGCTCAGAGCTCTAACCTACCTGATACAGCCCAGCTCAGAGCTCTAACTCTGATACAGCCCAGCTCAGAGCTCTAACCCTGATACAGCCCAGCTACCAGAGCTCTAACCCTGATACAGCCCAGCTCAGACTCTAACTCTGATACAGCCAGCTCAGAGCTCTAACCCTGATACAGCCCCAGACTCAGAGCTCTAACTTGATACAGCCCACTCAGAGCTCTAACTCTGATACAGCCCAACTCAAGCTCAGAGCTCTAACCCTGATACAGCCCAGCTCAGAGCTCTAACAAGCCCTCCCCCCCCCCTCAAACTCTGATACAGCCCAGACTCAGAGCTCTAACCTGATACAGCCCACTCAGAGCTCTAACTCCTGATACAGCCCAGACTCAGAAGCTCTAACCCTGATACAGCCCAGCTCAGAGCTCTAACCCTGATACAGCCCAGCTCAGAGCTCTAACCCTGATACAGCCCAACTCAGAGCTCTAACCCTGATACAGCCCAGCTCAGAGCTCTAACTCTGATACAGCCCAGCTCAGAGCTCTAACCTGATACAGCCCAGCTCAGAGCTCTAACCTGATACAGCCAAACTCAGAGCTCTAACCTGATACAGCCCAGCTCAGAGCTCTAACTCTGATACAGCCCAGCTCAGAGCTCTAACCCTGATACAGCCCAGCTCAGAGCTCTAACCTGATACAGCCCAGCTCAGAGCTCTAACCCTGATACAGCCCAGCTCAACTCAGAGCTCTAACCTGATACAGCCATCAGTCCTCAGCAGCTCAGAGCTCTAACCCTGATACAGCCCAAACTCAGAGCTCAGAGCTCTAACCTGATACAGCCCAGCTCAGAGCTCTAACTCTGATACAGCCACAGTCTCGAAAAGCTCAGAGCTCTAACTCTGATACAGCCCAGCTCAGAGCTCTAACTCTGATACAGCCCAGCTCAGAGCTCTAACCCTGATACAGCCCAGCTCAGAGCTCTAACCTGATACAGCCCAGCTCAGAGCTCTAACTCTGATACAGCCCAGCTCAGAGCTCTAACTCTGATACAGCCTCAGACTCAGAGCTCTAACCCTGATACAGACCCGCTCAGAGCTCAGAGCTCTAACCCTGATACACAGCCCAGCTCAGAGCTCTAACCTGATACAGCCCCAGCTCAGAGCTCTAACCTGATACAGCCCAGCTCAGAGCTCGAGCCCCCTAACCTGATACAGCCCAGCTCAGAGCTCTAACTCTGATACAGCCCACTCAAGCTCTACCCTGAAGCTCAGCCAGACTCTAACCTGATACAGCCCGAGCTCAGAGCTCTAACCTGATACAGCCCAGCTCAGAGCTCTAACTCTGATACAGCCCAGCTCAGTACTCTAACTCTGATACAGCCCAGCTCAGAGCTCTAACTCTGATACAGCCCAGCTCAGAGGTCTCTAACCCTGAACAGCCCAGCCAGAGCTCTAACTCTGATACAGCCCAGCTCAGAGCTCAGAGCTCTAACCCTGATACAGCCCACGCTCAGAGCTCTAACCTCTGATACAGCCAGCTCAGAGCTCTAACCCTGATACAGCCCAGCCTCAGAGCTCTAACCCTGATACAGCCCAGCTCAGAGCCTCTAACGCCTGATACAGCCCAGCTCAGAGCTCTAACCCTGATACAGCCCAGCTCAGAGCTCAGAGCTCTAACCTGATACAAGGCCCATCTCAGAGCTCTAACCCTGATACAGCCCAGCTCAGAGCTCTAACCCTGATACAGCCCAGCTCAAGCTCAGCTCTAACCCTGATACAGCCCAGCTCAGAGCCTAACCCTGATACAGCCCAGCTAGAGCTCAGAGCTCAACCCTGATACAGCCCAGCTCATGAGCTCTAACCCTGATACAGCCCAGCCTCAGCTCTAACTCTGATACAGCCCATCTCAGTAGCTCTAACCCTGATACAGCCCAGCTCAGAGCTCTAACTCTGATACAGCCCCAGCTCAGAGCTCAACCCTGATACAGCCCAGCTCAGAGCTCTAACCTGATACAGCCCAGCTCAGAGCTCTAACTCTGATACAGCCCCAGCTCAGAGCTCAACCCTGATACAGCCCAGCTCACTCAGAGCTCTAACCTGATACAGCCCAGCTCAGAGCTCTAACTCCTGATACAAGGCCCAGCTCAGAGCCTCTAACTCTGATACAGCCCAGCTCAGAGCTCTAACTCTGATACAGCCCAGCTCGAGGCTCTAACCCTGATACAGCCCGCTCAGAAGCTCTAACCTCTGATACAGCCAGCCTCAGAGCTCTAACCCTGGATACAGCCCAAGCTCAGAGCTCTAACCCTGATACAGCCCAGCTCAGAGCTCTAACTCTGATACAGCCCAGCTCAGAGCTCTAACTCTGATACAGCCCAGCTCAGAGCTCTAACATCTGATACAGCCCAGCTCAGAGCTCTAACCTGATACAGCCCAGCTCAGAGCTCAGAGCTCTAAACCCTGACTACAAGCCCAGCTCAGAGCTCTAACTCTGATACAGCCCAGCTCAGAGCTCTAACTCTGATACAGCCCAGCTCAGAGAGCTCTAACTCTGATACAGCCAGCTCAGAGCTCTAACCTGATACAGCCCAGCTCAGAGCTCTACCCTGATACAGCCCAGCTCAGAGCTCAGAGCTCTAACCCTGATACAGCCCACTCAGAGCTCTAACCCTGATACAGCCCAGCTCAGAGCTCTACCACTGATAAAGCCCAGCTCAGAGCTCTACCCTGATACAGCCCAGCTAGAGCTCAGAGCTCTAACCCTGATACAGCCCAGCTCAGAGCTCTAACCTGATACAGCCAGCTTCAGAGCTCAGAGCTCTAACTCTGATACAGCCCAGCTCAGAGCTCTAACTCTGATACAGCCCAGCTCAGAGCTCAGAGCTCTAACCCTGATACAGCCCAGCTCAGAGCTCTAACTCTGATACAGCCCAGCTCAGAGCTCTAACCCTGATACAGCCCAGCTCAGAGCTCTAACTCTGATACAGCCCAGCTCAGAGCTCTAACTCTGATACAGCCCAGCTCAGAGCTCTAACCCTGATACAGCCCAGCTCAGAGCCTCTAACTCTGATACAGCCCAGCTCAGAGCTCAGGCTTAACCCTGATACAGCCCAGCTCAGAGCTCTAACTCTGATACAGCCCAGCTCAGAGCTCTAACTCTGATACAGCCCAGCTCAGAGCTCTAACTCTGATACAGCCCAGCTCAGAGCTCAGAGCTCTAACCCTGATACAGCCCAGCTCAGAGCTCTAACCCTGATACAGCCCAGCTCAGAGCTCTAACTCTGATACAGCCCAGCTCAGAGCTCTAACTCTGATACAGCCCAGCTCAGAGCTCTAACTCTGATACAGCCCAGCTCAGAGCTCTAACCCTGATACAGCCCAGCTCAGAGCTCAGAGCTCTAACCCTGATACAGCCCAGCTCAGAGCTCTAACTCTGATACAGCCCAGCTCAAGCTCTAACTCTGATACAGCCCAGCTCAGAGCTCTAACTCTGATACAGCCCAGCTCAGAGCTCGATAACCCTGATACAGCCCAGCTCAGAGCTCTAACCCTGATACAGCCCAGCTCAGAGCTCTAACCCTGATACAGCCCAGCTCAGAGCTCTAACTCTGATACAGCCCAGCTCAGAGCTCTAACCCTGATACAAGCCCAGCTCAGAGCTCTAACCCTGATACAGCCCCAGCTCAGAGCTCTAACTCTGATACAGCCCAGCTCAGACTCTAACTCTGATACAGCCCAGCTCAGAGCTCTAACCCTGATACAGCCCAGCTCAGAGCTCAGAGCTCTAACCCTGATACAGCCCAGCTCAGAGCTCTAACTCTGATACAGCCCAGCTCAGAGCTCTAACTCTGATACAGCCCAGCTCAGAGCTCTAACCCTGATACAGCCCAGCTCAGAGCTCTAACCCTGATACAGCCCAGCTCAGAGCTCTAACCTGATACAGCCCAGCTCAGAGCTCTAACTCTGATACAGCCCAGCTCAGAGCTCTAACCTGATACAGCCCAGCTCAGAGCTCAGAGCTCAACTCTGATACAGCCCAGCTCAGAGCTCTAACCTGATACAGCCCAGCTCAGAGCTCTAACTCTGATACAGCCCAGCTCAAGCTCAGAGCTCTAACCCTGATACAGCCCAGCTCAGAGCTCTAACTCTGATACAGCCAGTCAAACTCAGAGCTCTAACTCTGATACAGCCCAGCTCAGAGCTCTAACTCTGATACAGCCCAGCTCAGAGCTCAGAGCTCTAACTCTGATACAGCCCAGCTCAGAGCTCTAACTCTGATACAGCCCAGCTCAGAGCTCTAACCTGATACAGCCCAGCTCAGAGCTCAGAGCTCTAACCCTGATACAGCCCAGCTCAGAGCTCTAACCTGATACAGCCAGCTCAGAGCTCTAACTCTGATACAGCCCAGCTCAGAGCTCTAACCTGATACAGCCCAGCTCAGAGCTCTAACTCTGATACAGCCCAGCTCAGAGCTCTAACTCTGATACAGCCCAGCTCAGAGCTCTAACCCTGATACAGCCCAGCTCAGAGCTCTAACTCTGATACAGCCCAGCTCAGAGCTCTAACTCTGATACAGCCCAGCTCAGAGCTCTACTCTGATACAGCCCAGCTCAGAGCTCTACCCTGATACAGCCCAGCTCAGAGCTCTAACTCTGATACAGCCAGCTCAGAGCTCTAACTCTGATACAGCCCAGCTCAGAGCTCTAACCCTGATACAGCCCAGCTCAGAGCTCTAACTCTGATACAGCCCAGCTCAGAGCTCTAACTCTGATACAGCCAGCTCAGAGCTCTAACCTGATACAGCCCAGCTCAGAGCTCTAACTCTGATACAGCCCAGCTCAGAGCTCTAACCTGATACAGCCACCACGCACTGAGCTCTAACCCTGATACAGCCCAGCTCAGAGCTCTAACCTGATACAGCCCAGCTCAGAGCTCTAACTCTGATACAGCCAGTCGAGCTCTAACCTGATAAGCCAGCTCAGAGCTCTAACTCGATACAGCCAGCTCAGAGCTCTAACCTGATACAGCCCAGCTCAGAGCTCTAACTCATACAGCCCAGTCACGTAGACTCAAGCTCTACCTGATACAGCCAGCTCAGAGCTCTAACCTGATCAGCCCACTAGAGCTCTAACCTGATACAGCCCAGCTCAGAGCTCAACCTGATACAGCCAGCTCAGAGCTCAACCTGATACAGCCAGCTCAAGCTCAAGCTCACCGATACAGCCAGTCAGAGCTGTCAACCTGATACAGCCCAGCTCAGGCTCTACCCTGATACAGCCAGTCAGAGCTCTAACTCATACAGCCAGCTCAGAGCCAACTGATCAGCCCAGCTCAAGCTCTACCTGTACAGCCCAGCTCAGAGCTCTAACTCTGATACGCCAGTAGCTCTAACCCTGATACAGCCAGCTCAGAGCTCTAACCTGATACAGCCCAGCTCAGAGCTCTAATCTGATCAGCCAGCTCAGAGCTCTAACCTGATACAGCCAGCTCAGAGCTCTAACTCTGATACAGCCAGCTCAGGCTCTACCCTGTACAGCCCAGTCAGACTCTAACCCGACAGCCCAGCCAGACTCAGGCCTAATCTGTACAGCCCAGCTCAGACTCAACTGTCGCAGCCAGTCATCACACCGTACCAGTCAGCATGAATTAGCCAGTCAGTCACATCAGTCAGTCAACCATCGCAGTCACCACAATCACCAGTCAGTCACCATCCAGTCAGTCATCACCAGTCAACCACCAGTCAACCAGGAATCAGCATCAGCAACCAGCCAGCAGTCAACATCCAGTCAGCGTAATCCCAGTCATCAACTCCAGTCATCAGCCACCAGTCAACCTCGTCAGTCACGGAGCCAGTCAGTCAGCCAGCGAATCAGCCAGCCAGTCAACCATCCAGTCAGTCAGCCAGCGAATCAGCCAGTCAGTCAACCATCCAGTCAGTCAGTCAGCCAGCGAATCAGCCAGTCAGTCAACCAGCCAGCCAGTCAACCATCCAGTCAGTCAGCCAGCGAATCAGCCAGTCAGTCAACCATCCAGTCAGTCAGTCAGCCAGCGAATCAGCCAGTCAGTCAACCAGCCAGTCAGTCAACCATCCAGTCAGTCAGCCAGCGAATCAGCCAGTCAGTCAACCAGCCAGCCAGTCAGCCGGCTCAGGTGAACAGTTTTTTATTTTATTTTATTGTACCTTTATTTAACTAGGCAAGTCAGTTAAGAACAAATTCTTATTTACAATGACGGCCTACACCGGCCAAACCCAGACGACGCTGGGCCAATTGTGCGCCGCCCCATGGGATTCCCAATCACGGCCGGTTGTGATACAGCCTGGAATCGAACCAGGGGGTCTGTAGTGACGCCTCTAGCACTGAGATGCAGAGCCTTAAACCGCTGCGCCACTCGGGAGCCCAGTGGTGAACTATACGGGGAATAGGGCTCCATTTGGGATGCAGCGTTAGACTGCTCCGTTTGGCCGTGGTACATTGGGTCCTCGATTCAGAACTTACACTGTTGTTCTCCATGTCTTGTGATGTTTGGGTCTCAAGGTCATGGCTGTCACCGTTCTCCTGTTGAGATAGACACATGTTCATTCCATTAACAAACACAACAGTCATAACCCACCAGATCCAGCATTATCCTGTTATACCAAAGCCTGGGAGAAACAACGGCACAAAGATTTTCAGATCAAGTCCATGTAACAACTTTGACCTATATTGTAGCAGCAAAAGTATCTTGCAGCAACAGGATTTGAAAGTTTAGTCCACAATGTTGCTTCTCGGTGGTTAGGCTATTAGCTGGACAAAAGTAGGCTAGATGAAGAGTGCAATACTGTTAATATAATCATGTGGTAGTGTGGGGTTTCAGGGAATCTATGTAGATCACGAAGCTCATCTGCATTTCCTGCAATGCAGGAAAATGTTCAGCAACAAAAGAGTGATCAAATGAAGCTCCTCCACCTGTAAGCTCTAGCCGGTGCTTGGCAGCCAGTTTCTGTTATTTCCTGTCTTGGATTCTACTCTCCATCTCCATGTAGTTATGAAACATTCCTCTGCTGTGGGATTGAAAGAATGATAAGCCACATAACTGAGATTAATTACTGAAGAATTTGACTTCTCTCTTTGTAGCTGACAAACTACTGCTGCAGTACTGTAATAATAAAACAAACTACTGCTGCAGTACTGTAATAATAAAACAAACTACTGCTGCAGTACTGTAATAATAAAACAAACTACTGCTGCAGTACTGTTATAATAAAACAAACTACTGCTGCAGTACTGTAATAATAAAACAAAACTACTGCTGCAGTACTGTAATAATAAAACAAACTACTGCTGCAGTACTGTAATAATAAAACAAACTACTGCTGCAGTACTGTAATAATAAACAAACTACTGCTGCAGTACTGTAATAATAAAACAAACTACTGCTGCAGTACTGTAATAATAAACAAACTACTGCTGCAGTACTGTAATAATAAAACAAACTACTGCTGCAGTACTGTATAATAAACAAACTACTGCTGCAGTACTGTAATAATAAAACAAACTACTGCTGCAGTACTGTAATAATAAAACAAACTACTGCTGCAGTACTGTAATAATAAAACAAACTACTGCTGCAGTACTGTAATAATAAAACAAACTACTGCTGCAGTACTGTAATAATAAAACAAACTACTGCTGCAGTACTGTATAATAAACAAACTACTGCTGCAGTACTGTAATAATAAAACAAAACTACTGCTGCAGTACTGTAATAATAAAACAACTGCTGCTGGCTGTACTGTAATAATAAAACAAACTACTGCTGCAGTACTGTAATAATAAAACAACTACTGCTGCAGTACTGTAATAATAAAACAAACTACTGCTGCAGTACTGTAATAATAAAACAAACTACTGCTGCAGTACTGTAATAATAAAACAAACTACTGCTGCAGTACTGTAATAATAAAACAAACTACTGCTGCAGTACTGTAATAATAAAACAAACTACTGCTGCAGTACTGTAATAATAAAACAAACTACTGCTTCAGTACTGTAATAATAAAACAAACTACTGCTGCAGTACTGTAATAATAAAACAAACTACTGCTGCAGTACTGTTATAATAAAACAAACTACTGCTGCAGTACTGTAATAATAAAACTAACTACTGCTGCTGTACTGTAATAATAAAACAAACTACTGCTGCAGTACTGTAATAATAAAACAACTACTGCTGCAGTACTGTAATAATAAAACAAACTACTGCTGCAGTACTGTAATAATAAAACAAACTACTGCTGCAGTACTGTAATAATAAAACAAACTACTGCTGCAGTACTGTAATAATAAAACAAACTACTGCTGCAGTACTGTAATAATAAAACAAACTACTGCTGCAGTACTGTAATAATAAAACAAACTACTGCTTCAGTACTGTAATAATAAAACAAACTACTGCTGCAGTACTGTAATAATAAAACAAACTACTGCTGCAGTACTGTTATAATAAAACAAACTACTGCTGCAGTACTGTAATAATAAAACAAACTACTGCTGCAGTACTGTAATAATAAAACAAACTACTGCTGCAGTACTGTAATAATAAAACAAACTACTGCTGCAGTACTGTAATAATAAAACAAACTACTGCTGCTGTACTGTAATAATAAAAACAAACTACTGCTGCAGTACTGTAATAATAAAACAAACTACTGCTGCAGTACTGTAATAATAAAACAAACTACTGCTGCAGTACTGTAATAATAAAACAAACTACTGCTGCTGTACTGTAATAATAAAACAAACTACTGCTGCAGTACTGTAATAATAAAACAAACTACTGCTGCAGTACTGTAATAATAAAACAAACTACTGCTGCAGTACTGTAATAATAAAACAAACTACTGCTGCAGTACTGTAATAATAAAAACAAACTACTGCTGCAGTACTGTAATAATAAAACAAACTACTGCTGCAGTACTGTAATAATAAAACAAACTACTGCTTCAGTACTGTAATAATAAAACAAACTACTGCTGCAGTACTGTA
The DNA here is from genome assembly GCA_902810595.1 of Coregonus sp. 'balchen'. Classification (NCBI taxonomy): domain Eukaryota; kingdom Metazoa; phylum Chordata; class Actinopteri; order Salmoniformes; family Salmonidae; genus Coregonus; species Coregonus sp. 'balchen'. The sequence continues at coordinate 538,824 of LR778284.1, forward strand.
ATAATAAAACAAACTACTGCTGCAGTACTGTAATAATAAAACAAACTACTGCTGCTGTACTGTAATAATAAAACAAACTACTGCTGCAGTACTGTAATAATAAAACAAACTACTGCTGCAGTACTGTAATAATAAAACAAAACTACTGCTGCAGTACTGTAATAATAAAACAAACTACTGCTGCAGTACTGTAATAATAAAACAAACTACTGCTGCAGTACTGTAATAATAAAACAAACTACTGCTGCAGTACTGTAATAATAAAACAAACTACTGCTGCAGTACTGTAATAATAAAACAAACTACTGCTGCAGTACTGTAATAATAAAACAAACTACTGCTGCAGTACTGTAATAATAAAACAAACTACTGCTGCAGTACTGTAATAATAAAACAAACTACTGCTGCAGTACTGAAATAATAAAACAAACTACTGCTGCAGTACTGTAATAATAAAACTAACTACTGCTGCTGTACTGTATTCTGACATTGCTTGTCCTAATATGTATTTATATATTTATTAATTCCATTATTTTACTTTTAGATTTGTGTGTATTGTGTGTATTGCTGTGAATTGTTAGATACTACTGCACTGTTGGAGCTAGGAACACAAGCATTTCGCTACACCCGCAATAACATCTGCTACAAATGTGTTTGTGACCAATACAATTTTATTTTATTTTATTTGAAGACTAAAACATGTAATACTAACACTTTGCGATTATTTTTTTTAATGAAAAGCGTGTTACAAATGAAATGTATTTATGATGATGCTGATTATTACTACTACTACTACTATCCTGTTCCATACACATCAGATGTATAGTTAATACCATACTGTAACACACCAGGACACAACTAACTAATGATTTACTGCTTTAAATATTGGGTTAGTGTTTTTGAACACTGGTTTAACCAAACAACCATTTGGGTGTGTATGTAAGATAACCTAACCAAACAACCCTTTGGGTGTGTATGTAAGATAACCTTGCAGATCTGTCCTGGGCTGGTGTAGATTTGGACTGTTTGTTTCTACCTCGGTCCCACCCAGAGGTCATCAGGGGTTTAGCTCTTAAAAACTCAAGGCTCCTAAATGGACGTCATCACCTTGAGTCCAACAGTCATTTTGACCATGTCTTTTTTCCTCATGGCTTTACTAAGACCTGTCTGTGCCCTTGTGTTTTCTCACAACACCAGAACCATGTAACCTGGGTTCCAGATCTGTTTGTGCCATCATTCCGTAACCATGTAACCTGGGTTCCAGATCTGTTTGTGCCATCATTCCGTAACCATGTAACCTGGGTTCCAGATCTGTTTGTGCCATCATTCCGTAACCATGTAACCTGGGTTCCAGATCTGTTTGTGCCATCATTCCGTTCTTCCAAACATGACAAGGAGTTGGAATGATCGCACAAACAGATCTGGGACCAGGCTAAGAAGCATGTGGTTATTTCAACAGATCTGGGACCAGGCTAAGAAGCATGTGGTTATTTAAACAGATCTGGGACCAGGCTAAGAAGCTTGTGGTTATTTCCTGATAATGCATCTGATGCTGTGCATTAATTATTCTGGAAAGGTTACCCTCCGGGTGGACAACATCAGCACGGTGTGGACTGGCAATTAAGAACAGCCTTTTACCCAGCCTCACCCAAACAGTGAAAGACTCATGTCTGTCTCTCCATATCTCCCTAGCCAAGATGTGCCCAAGCAACCACCAAGGTTTGGACGGAGCGGGTTCTTGAGCTGCAGTATTCTGATGACTGTGCTCTTGTGGCCCACACTCCGGAAGACCTTCAGTCCGTCCTTGTAGCGGCTGCGAGGGTCTATAGCAGGATGGAACTGTCTATCAACACCACCAAGACAGAGGTGGTCTGCCAATGGAGATCCAGCCCTCCACCCACCATGCCTGTCTTCACCATTGAACACAAATCACTGGCAATAGTCCCGTCCTTCAAATACCTGGGCAGCATCCTCTCGGAGGATTGCAGCATTGACCTCGAAATTCAAAATAGGATCAAGCAAGCATCAGCTGCCTTCGGGAAACTCAGACGCATGGTCTTCCAAAACAGGGATCTCCACCTCCACACCAAAGTCGCCGTCTATCAAGTCGTCTGCATCACCACACGTCTTTACAGCTGTGAAGCCTGGGTCACTTAGTCACCACAAGAAGCAGCCATGCCTGCCCCTGTCAACACAGACTGAGACATACAACCATGCCTGCCCCCACCCACACAGACTGAGACATACAACCATGCTTGTCATTTATCGCCCTCAAGGTTCCCTTGGAGAGTTCATCAATGAGCTTGATGCCTTGATAAGTTCCTTTCCTGAGGATGGCTCACCCCTCACAGTTCTGGGTGACTTTAACCTCCCTACGTCTACCTTTGACTCATTTTTCTCTGCCTCCTTCTTTCCACTCCTCTCCTCTTTTGACCTCACCCTCTCACCGTCCCTCCATACTCACAAGGCAGGCAATACGCTTGACCTCATCTTTACTAGATGCTGTTCTTCTACTAATCTCACTGCAACTCCCCTCCAAGTCTCCGACCACTACTTTGTATCCTTTTCTCTCTCGCTCTCCTCCAACACTACTGACTCTGCCCCTACTCAGATGGTAATGCGCCGTCGCAACCTTCGCTCTCTCTCTCCCGCTACTCTCTCCTCTTCCATCCTATCATCTCTTCCCTCTGCTCAATCCTTCTCCCTCCAATCTCCTGATTCTGCCTCCTCAACCCTCCTCTCCTCCCTTTCTGCATCCTTTGACTCTCTATGTCCCCTATCCTCCCGGCCGGCTCGGTCCTCCCCTCCTGCTCCGTGGCTTGACGACTCATTGCGAGCTCACAGAACAGGGCTCCGGGCAGCCGAGCGGAAATGGAGGAAAACTAGACTCCCTGCGGACCTGGCTTCTTTTCACTCCCTCCTCTCTACATTTTCTTCATCTGTTTCTGCTGCTAAGGCCACTTTCTACCACTCTAAATTCCAAGCATCTGCCTCTAACCCTATGATTCTCTTTGCCACCTTCTCCTCCCTGCTGAATCCTCCTCCCCCTCCCCCTCCCCCCTCCTCCCTCCTCCCTCTCTGTGGATGACTTCGTCAACCATTTTGAAAAGAAGGTTGACGACATCCGATCCTCGTTTGTTAAGTCAAATGACACAGCTGGTCCTGCTCACACTACCCTACCCTATGCTTTGACTTATTTCTCCCCTCTCTCTCCAGATGAAATCTTGCGACTTGTGATGGCCGGCCGCCCAACAACCTGCCCGCTTGACCCTATCCCCTCCTCTCTTCTCCAGACCATCTCCGGTGACCTTCTCCCTTACCTCACCTCGCTCATCAACTCATCCTTGACCGCTGGCTATGTCCCTTCCGTCTTCAAGAGAGCGAGAGTTGCACCCCTTCTCAAAAAACCTACACTCGATCCCTCCGATGTCAACAACTACAGACCAGTATCCCTTCTTTCTTTTCTCTCCAAAACTCTTGAGCGTGCCGTCTTTAGCCAACTCTCTTGCTATCTCTCTCTGAATTACCTACTTGATCCAAACCAGTCAGGTTTCAAGACTGGTCATTCAACTGAGACTGCTCTTCTCTGTGTCACGGAGGCTCTCCGCACTGCTAAAGCTAACTCTCTCTCCTCTGCTCTTGTCCTTCTAGACCTGTCTGCTGCCTTTGATACAGTGAACCATCAGATCCTCCTCTCCACCCTCTCCGAGCTGGGCATCTCCGGCGCGGCTCACTCTTGGATTGCGTCCTACCTGACCGGTCGCTCCTACCAAGTGGCGTGGCGAGAATCTGTCTCCGCACCACATGCTCTCACCACTGGTGTCCCCCAGGGCTCAGTTCTAGGCCCTCTCCTATTCTCGCTATACACCAAGTCACTTGGCTCTGTCACATCCTCACATGGCCTCTCCTATCATTGCTACGCAGACGACACACAAGAAAACGAGACGGCACAATTTTTGTTTTGTTTTTAAATTTAAGGATAGCCAGGGGCACACTCCAACACTTAAATTAAGCATTTGTGTTTAGTGAGTCTGCCAGATCAGAGACAGTAGGGATGACCAGGGATGTTCTCTTAATAAGTGGGTGAATTTGACTATTTTCCTTTCCTGCTAAGCATTTAAAATGTTACTTTTGGGTGTCAGGGAAAATGTAGGAGTAAAAAGTACATACTTTTCTTTAGTAGTGAAGTAAAATAAAAAGTAGTCAAAAATATAAATAGTTAAGTACAGTTACCCAAAAAAACGACTTAAGTACTTTAAAGTAATTTTACTGAAGTACTTTACACCACTGCTCTGAGTACACAGACGCAGGTCCTATAATCCTACAGCAGGACGACAACAATGTCCAGTGTGGTTCTTTCCGGAAAGAAACTGGCCTCCTATCAGAAACACTGCAGGGCTAAATCATATTTAACAATCTACATTTAATAAACCTGACTATCTGATTCCATTTAATATTATAGTGAAACCAAGTGCAATTAAGACGGACTAAAATCAAGAAATGGTCATGAGGAACAAATATCAAAGTAAGTATTATTTAATAACTTTGTAAAATGAATTAAATCAGACCATAGTAAAACTGTGTTTACCTGAGTCATGTCCTCTGATATCTCCACTGAGGGGATCTCTCTGCCGTGCAGGCCAGTGGTAGTGTGTTCACTAGAGTGTCCCACTGAGGGGATCTCTCTGCCGTGCAGGCCAGTGGTAGTGTGTTCACTAGAGTGTCCCGGCTGGTCCTGCAGCTCCAGGTCCCCTGTCCCTGACCCCACTACAGCAGAAGCAGCTCTCTGTGCCTGGCTCTCCTCTGGTAGGTTCTCCTCCTCATAACAACTAGCACTGGGTCCACTACACACTGACTCCTGGGACGTCCAGTCAGCCTGGTCGACCGGAGCACTCAGTCTGTTTAGAACAGCGTCATTCACAGCACTCCCAGCAGTTCCAGCCGTGTTAACAGTGTGAGAGATAGCACCTCCTCCATGCCTTCTGTCTCCAACAGTCTTACTGGTGGGTGTGTTGGGGCTGCTGTAGGTCTGGTAGTCCTGCTGAGCCAGGGAGGAGGTGGGGGTGATGTCTGGGACAGAGGAACTCATCCTGTGGTTTAAGACATGTTCTGGACACACCTCAGTCTTACTGGCGCTCTTCCTGCCCCGCCGGAGGCTAGAGAGGAGGGGCCGGGCGCGCTGCCGCAGATGGGACAACACACCTGACTTCTTAGAAGGGGAGTCCATGGTGATGAGCAGGAAGAGGAGGAAGAGGAGGAAGAGGAGGAGAGGGTGTAGATGGTGCTCTGAGGTCTATCTAGGGTTGAACATCCATCACTGAAAGCTGTGAAATAGAGAGACAGAAAGATGGGATTAGAGTGAATCCAAACTGTGAACTGTATGTCAGTCATCATTACCACAATCACATTTTCACTGGTTAGTAGCTAACTAAGAAAACTATCTACCGACTAAGGCTGAGGAGCATAGAAGCACTGGATTATTAGATTAAAATACATCAAGGTAATGTTTTCCATAAGATCTAGTTCCATGACTGCATTCACCATCAGATGAGGGTGTTCAGCAGACTAAACCTAACAGATTATACTGGCTGTCTTCCTGTGACATCACAGCAGTCTGGCCCCTGGATATTCTTCCTTCCTTTCACTATATGTGTGTAATCATCCCATTACTGACAGCAGTCCCAATAGTTCCCTATTATAGTAGTCAACTACAAAGACAAAGTACAATAGCTGAATCAGTTGATAAGAGCTCAACTCAGTATGCTGCTAACGTCTACCTCTAGTCTGATATCACTGCTGTATGCTGCTAACCTCTACCTCTAGTCTGATATCACTGCTAACCTCTGCCTCTAGTCTGATATCACTGCTGTATGATGCTAACCTCTGCCTCTAGTCTGATATCACTGCTGTATGCTGCTAACCTCTGCCTCTAGTCTGATATCACTGCTGTATGCTGCTAACCTCTGCCTCTAGTCTGATATCACTGCTGTATGCTGCTAACCTCTACCTCTAGTCTGATACCACTGCTGTATGCTGCTAACGTCTACCTCTAGTCTGATATCACTGCTAACCTCTGCCTCTAGTCTGATATCACTGCTGTATGCTGCTAACCTCTACCTCTAGTCTGATATCACTGATAACCTCTACCTCTAGTCTAATATCACTGCTAACCTCTACCTCTAGTCTGATATCCCTGCTGTATGCTGCTAACCTCTACCTCTAGTCTGATATCACTGCTGTACGCTGCTAACCTCTACCTCTAGTCTGATATCACTGCTAACCTCTACCTCTAGTCTGATATCACTGCTAACCTTTACCTCTAGTCTGATATCACTGCTGTATGCTGCTAACCTCTACCTCTAGTCTGATATCACTGCTAACCTTAACCTCTAGTCTGATATCACTGCTAACCTCTGCCTCTAGTCTGATATCACTGCTGTATGCTGCTAACCTTTACCTCTAGTCTGATATCACTGCTGTATGCTGCTAACCTCTACCTCTAGTCTGATATCACTGCTAACCTTAACCTCTAGTCTGATATCACTGCTAACCTCTGCCTCTAGTCTGATATCACTGCTGTATGCTGCTAACCTTTACCTCTAGTCTGATATCACTGCTGTATGCTGCTAACCTCTACCTCTAGTCTGATATCACTGCTGTATGCTGCTAACCTTTACCTCTAGTCTGATATCACTGCTGTATGCTGCTAACCTCTACCTCTAGTCTGATATCACTGCTAACCTTAACCTCTAGTCTGATATCACTGCTAACCTCTGCCTCTAGTCTGATATCACTGCTGTATGCTGCTAACCTCTACCTCTAGTCTGATATTGATGTATATTCTTTAATAAATTAGAAGATAGAACTGGGTTAATCACGAACATTGAGTTAGAATTGTTTGTTACTGGGCTAGGAATTTTATTGGGGCATTTCACTGTGTGTGTGGGGGAGTAGAGGAAAACTGCTCTAGGGTCAAAGTGCTTGCTCTTACTTAAATCCATGGCTGCCTTTTGTCTCTCTCTTCAAACACAGTGAAGGGAGCGGCACCAGGGTTGAATAGAGTTTGGGCTAGACCTTTTTCTCCTTGGTATCTCCTTGATTGATTACAGCTTGAGGGGGTGAGGTACAGGGGAGCGGGTGATTGGTTGGAGTAATAGTTCAGCCGTCCTCAGGGACAAAGGAAGTGGGCGGAGCAATAAAAGAGCGGGAAAACTGAAGAGGACTATATAAGATGGAGAATGACCTTAAGAAGGTGTGCTCCTCTGCAGACGAGTATCGGCTTTGGTGGAAACTTTAATAAAGTCATTTCTTGGTGCAACAAAAACTCTGTAAGACCTTATTTGTAATAAAGTATGGTGGTTATTTTCCACAACAATATCACTGCTGTATGCTACTAACCTCTACCTCTAGTCTGATATCCCTGCTGTATGCTGCTAACCTCTACCTCTAGGCTGATATCACTGCTAACCTCTACCTCTAGTCTGATATCACTGCTGTATGCTGCTAACCTCTACCTCTAGTCTGATATCACTGCTGTATGCTGCTAACCTCTAACTCTAAACTGATATCACTGATAACCTCTACCTCTAGTCTGATATCACTGCTAACCTCTACCTCTAGTCTGATATCACTGCTGTATGCTGCTAACCTCTACCTCTAGTCTGATATCAGTGCTGTATGCTGCTAACCTCTACCTCTAGTCTGATATCACTGCTAACCTCTACCTCTAGTCTGATATCACTGCTGTATGCTGCTAACCTCTACCTCTAGTCTGATATCACTGATAACCTCTACCTCTAGTCTGATATCACTGATAACCTCTACCTCTAGTCTGATATCACTGCTAACCTCTACCTCTAGTCTGATATCACTGCTGTATGCTCATAACCTCTACCTTTAGTCTGATATCACTGCTGTATAATCATAACCTCTACCTCTAGTCTGATATCACTGCTGTATGATGCTAACCTCTACCTCTAGTCTGATATCACTGCTAACCTCTACCTCTAGTCTGATATCACTGCTGTATGCTGCTGACCTCTACCTCTAGTCTGATATCACTGCTGTATGCTGCTAACCTCTACCTCTAGTCTGATATCACTGCTGTATGCTCATAACCTCTTCCTCTAGTCTGATATCACTGCTGTATGCTGCTAACCTCTACCTCTAGTCTGATATCACTGCTAACCTCTACCTCTAGTCTGATATCACTGCTGTATGCTGCTGACCTCTACATCTAGTCTGATATCACTGCTGTATGCTGCTAACCTCTACCTCTAGTCTGATATCACTGCTGTATGCTCATAACCTCTACCTCTAGTCTGATATCACTGCTGTATGCTGCTAACCTCTACCTCTAGTCTGATATCACTGCTAACCTCTACCTCTAGTCTGATATCACTGCTGTATGCTGCTAACCTCTACCTCTAGTCTGATATCCCTGCTTTATGCTGCTAACCTCTACCTCTAGTCTGATATCACTGATGTATGCTGCTAACCTCTACCTCTAGTCTGATATCCCTGCTGTATGCTGCTAACCTCTCCCTCTAGTTTGATATCCCTGCTGTATGCTGCTAACCTCTACCTCTAGTCTGATATCCCTGCTAACCTCTACCTCTAGTCTGATATCACTGCTGTATGCTGCTAACCTCTACCTCTAGTCTGATATCCCTGCTGTATGCTGCTAACCTCTACCTCTAGTCTGATATCACTGCTGTATGCTGCTAACCTCTACCTCTAGTCTGATATCACTGCTGTATGCTGCTATCCTCTACCTCTAGTCTGATATCCCTGCTGTATGCTGCTAACCTCTATGTCTAGTCTGATATCTGAAGAACAGCGCCGGGAAGATGGCTGCCGTTTTACAGCCCTCTAACCAATTGTACTATTATGTGTGTTTTTCCGCGTTATTTGTAATTTATTTTGTACATAATGTTTCTGCCATCGTCTCTTATAACCAAAAAGAGCTTCTGGATATCAGGACAGCGATTACTCACCTCGCATTGGACGAAGATTTTTTCTTCAACGAGGCGATCGCGAAGGATATCCTACAGACACCCGACAAGGCCCAGATCCCCGTCATTCGCGTGAGGAAGAGACGGAGATATCGCGGACGCAGATCCGGGTGCCTTGTAAGGATCCGACGGCGAGCGAGTAAACTGCCTCTCCCATCAATCCTACTAGCCAACGTTCAATCTTTTGAGAATAAAATGGACGAGTTAAGATTACGGTTATCCTACCAACGGGACATTAAAAACTGTAATATCTTATGTTTTTCCGTGAGTCGTGGCTGAACGACAACAATGATAACATTCAGCTAGCAGGCTATACGCTACATCGGCAGGACAGAACGTCTGACTCTGGTAAGACAAGGGGCGGCGGTCTGTGTATATTTGTAAACAACAGCTGGTGCACAAAATCAAATACTAAGGAAGTCTCGAGGTTTTGCTCGCCTGAGGTAGAGTATCTTATGATAAGCTGTAGACCACACTATTTACCAAGAGAGTTTTAATCTATATTTTTCATAGCTGTCTATTTACCACCACAAACCAATGCTGGCATTAAGATTGCTCTGAATGAGTTGTACAAGGCCATTAATCAACAGGAAAACGCTCATCCAGATGCAGCGCTCCTAGTGGCCGGGGACTTTAATGCAGGGAAACTTAAATCCGTTCTACCTAATTTCTACCAGCATGTTAAATGTGCAACCAGAGGGAAAAAAACTCTAGACCACCTTTACTCCACACACAGAGACGCATACAAAGCTCTCCCTCGCCCTCCATTTGGCAAATCTGACCATAACTCTATCCTCCTGATTCCTGCTTATAAGCAAAAACTGAAGCAGGAAGCACCAGTGATTCGGTTAATAAAAAAGTGGTCAGATGACGCAGATGCTAAGCTACAGGACTGTTTTGCTAGCACAGACTGGAACATGTTCCGGGATTCTTCAGACAGCATTGAGGAGTACACCACATCAGTCACTGGCTTCATCAATAAGTGCATCGATGATGTCGTCCCCACAGTGACCGTACGTACATACCCCAACCAGAAGCCATGGATTACAGGAAACATCCGCACTGAGCTAAAGGGTAGAGCTGCCGCTTTCAAGGAACGGGACTCTAACCCGGACGCTTATAAGAAATCCCGCAATGACCTCCGACGAACCATCAAACAGGCAAAGAGTCAATACAGGTCTAAGATTGAATCATACTACACTGGCTCTGACGCTCGTCGGATGTGGCAGGGCTTGAAAACTATTACAGACTACAAAGGGAAGCACAGCCGCGAGCTGCCCAGTGACACAAGCCTACCAGACGAGCTAAACCACTTCTATGCTCGCTTCGAGGCAAGCAACACTGAAGCATGCATGAGAGCACCAGCTGTTCCGGATGACTATGTGATCACGCTCTCCGTAGCCGATGTGAGTAAGACTTTTAAGCAGGTCAACATTCACAAGGCCGCAGGGCCAGACGGATTACCAGGACGTGTACTCCGAGCATGTGCTGACCAACTGGCAAGTGTCTTCACTGACATTTTCAACATGTCCCTGACTGAGTCTGTAATACCAACATGTTTCAAGCAGACCACCATAGTCCCCGTGCCCAAGAACTCTAAGATAACCTGCCTAAATGACTACCGACCCGTAGCACTGACGTCTGTAGCCATGAAGTGCTTTGAAAGACTGGTCATGGCTCACATCAACAGCATAATCCCAGAAACCCTAGACCCACTCCAATTTGCATACCGCCCCAACAGATCCACAGATGATGCAATCTCTATCGCACTCCACACTGCCCTTTCCCACCTGGACAAGAGGAACACCTACGTGAGAATGCTATTCATTGACTACAGCTCAGCATTCAACACCATAGTGCCCTCTAAGCTCATCACTAAGCTAAGGATCCTGGGACTAAACACCTCCCTCTGCAACTGGATCCTGGACTTCCTGACGGGCCGCCCCCAGGTGGTAAGGGTAGGTAACAACACATCTGCCACACTGATCCTCAACACGGGGGCCCCTCAGGGGTGCGTGCTCAGTCCCCTCCTGTACTCCCTGTTCACCCATGACTGCATGGCCAGGCACGACTCCAACACCATCATTAAGTTTGCCGACGACACAACAGTGGTAGGCCTGATCACCGACAACGATGAGACAGCCTATAGGGAGGAGGTCAGAGATCTGGCCGTGTGGTGCCAGGACAACAACCTCTCCCTCAACGTGACCAAGACAAAGGAGATGATTGTGGACTACAGGAAAAAAAAGAGGACTGAGCACGCCCCCATTCTCATCGACGGGGCTGTAGTGGAACAGGTTGAGAGCTACAAGTTCCTTGGTGTCCACATCACCAACGAACTATCATGGTCCAAACACACCAAGACAGTCGTGAAGAGGGCACAACAAAGCCTATTCCCCCTCAGGAGACTAAAAAGATTTGGCATGGGTCCTCAGATCCTCAAAAAATTCTACAGCTGCACCATCGAGAGCATCCTGACTGGTTGCATCACCGCCTGGTATGGCAACTGCTTGGCCTCTGACCGCAAGGCACTACAGAGGGTAGTGCGTACGGCCCAGTACATCACTGGGGCAAAGCTCCCTGCCATTCAGGACCTCTATACCAGGCGGTGTCAGAGGAAGGCCCTCAAAATTGTCAAAGACTCCAGCCACCCTAGTCATAGACTGTTCTCTCTGCTACCGCACGGCAAGCGGTACCGGAGTGCCAAGTCTAGGTCCAAAAGACTTCTCAACAGCTTCTACCCCCAAGCCATAAGACTCCTGAACAGCTAATCATGGCTACCCGGACTATTTGCACTGCCCCCCCACCCCATCCTTTTTACGCTGCTGCTACTCTGTTAAGTATTTATGCATAGTCACTTTAACTTTACCCACATGTACATATTACCTCAACTACCTCAACTAGCCGGTGCCCCCGCACATTGACTCTGCAACGGTACCCCCCTGTATATATAGCCTCCCTACTGTCACTTTATTTTACTGTATATATAGCCTCCCTACTGTCACTTTATTTTACTTCTGCTCTTTTTTTCTCAACACTTTTTTTGTTGTTGTTTAATTCTTACTTTTTTTGTTTAAAATAAATGCACTGTTGGTTAAGGGCTGTAAGTAAGCATTTCACTGTAATGTCTGCACCTGTTGTATTCGGCGCATGTGACCAATAAAATTTGATTTGATTTGATTTGATTTGATTTATCCCTGCTGTATGCTGCTAACCTCTACCTCTAGTCTGATATCCCTGCTAACCTCTACCTCTAGTCTGATATCCCTGCTGTATGCTGCTAACCTCTACCTCTAGTCTGATATATCGGTACTGCCTGCTAACCTCTACCTCTAGTCTGATATCACGGATAACCTCTACCTCTAGTCTGATATCACTGCTGTATGCTGCTCACCTCTACCTCTAGTCTGATATCCCTGCTGTATGCTGCTAACCTCTACCTCTAGTCTGATATCACTGCTGTATGCTGATAACCTCTACCTCTAGTCTGATATCACTGCTGTATGCTGCTAACCTCTACCTCTAGTCTGATATCACTGCTAACCTCTACCTCTAGTCTGATATCACTGCTGTATGCTACTAACCTCTACCTCTAGTCTGATATCCCTGCTGTATGCTGCTAACCTCTACCTCTAGTCTGATATCACTGCTGTATGCTGCTAACCTCTACCTCTAGTCTGATATCCCTGCTGTATGCTGCTAACCTCTACCTCTAGTCTGATATCCCTGCTGTATGCTGCTAACCTCTACCTCTAGTCTGATATCCCTGCTGTATGCTGCTAACCTCTACCTCTAGTCTGATATCACGCGGTATGGCTGCTACCCTCTACCTAGTCTGATATCACTGCTAACTGCTAACCTCTACCTCTAGTCTGATATCCCTGCTGTATGCTGCTAACCTCTACCTCTAGTCTGATATCCCTGCTGTAATGCTGCTAACCTCTACCTCTAGTCTGATATCCCTGCTGTATGCTGCTAACCTCTACCTCTAGTCTGATATCCCTGCTGTATGCTGCTAACCTCTACCTCTAGTCTGATATCACTGCTAACCTCTACCTCTAGTCTGATATCCCTGCTGTATGCTGCTAACCTTTACCTCTAGTCTGATATCACTGCTGTATGCTGCTAACCTCTACCTCTAGTCTGATATCCCTGCTGTATGCTGCTAACCTCTACCTCTAGTCTGATATCCCTGCTTTATGCTGCTAACCTCTACCTCTAGTCTGACATCCCTGCTGTATGCTGCTAACCTTTACCTCTAGTCTGATATCACTGCTGTATGCTGCTAACCTCTACCTCTAGTCTGATATCCCTGCTGTATGCTGATAACCTCTACCTCTAGTCTGATATCACTGCTGTATGCTGCTAACCTCTACCTCTAGTCTGATATCCCTGCTGTATGCTGCTAACCTCTACCTCTAGTCTGATATCACTGCTGTATGCTGCTAACCTCTACCTCTAGTCTGATATCACTGATAACCTCTAACTCTAGTCTGATATCACTGCTGTATGCTGCTAACCTCTACCTCTAGTCTGATATCCCTGCTGTATGCTGCTAACATCTACCTCTAGTCTGATATCACTGCTGTATGCTGCTAACCTCTAACTCTAGTCTGATATCAATGCTGTATGCTGCTAACCTCTACCTCTAGTCTGATATCACTGCTGTATGCTGCTAACCTCTAACTCTAGTCTGATATCCCTGCTGTATGCTGCTAACCTCTACCTCTAGTCTGATATCCCTGCTGTATGCTGCTAACCTCTACCTCTAGTCTGATATCACTGCTGTATGCTGCTAACCTCTAACTCTAGTCTGATATCCCTGCTGTATGCTGCTAACCTCTACCTCTAGTCTGATATCCCTGCTGTAGCTGATATCCCTGCTGTAGCTGATATCCCTGCCGAAGCTGATATCCCTGCCGTAGCTGATATCCCTGCCGAAGCTGATATCCCTGCTGTAGCTGATATCCCTGCTGTAGCTGATATCCCTGCTGTAGCTGATATCCCTGCCGTAGCTGATATCCCTGCCGTAGCTGATATCCCTGCCGTAGCTGATATCCCTGCCGTAGCTGATATCCCTGCCGAAGCTGATATCCCTGCCGTAGCTGATATCCCTGCCGTAGCTGATATCCCTGCCGTAGCTGATATCCCTGCCGAAGCTGATATCCCTGCTGTAGCTGATATCCCTGCTGTAGCTGATATCCCTGCCGTAGCTGATATCCCTGCCGTAGCTGATATCCCTGCTGTAGCTGATATCCCTGTATAGATATAGACCACACTACAACAGGAGGAGGAACGCTGAAACCCTAAAGCAATAATCCCCTGATGTGGTGAGTTGCCAGGTTACAGAGAGGGTATAGGCTATGGTCATAACCACAGATAAGTGCATTCTCACTAAACCATTAACCTACAGTTCCCCCTTTTACCCTCAGAACAGCCTCAACCTACAGTTCCCCCTTTTACCCTCAGAACAGCCTCAACCTACAGTTCCCCCTTTTACCCTCAGAACAGCCTCAACCTACAGTTCCCCCTTTTACCCTCAGAACAGCCTCAACCTACAGTTCCCCCTTTTACCCTCAGAACAGCCTCAACCTACAGTTCCCCCTTTTACCCTCAGAACAGCCTCAACCTACAGTTCCCCCTTTTACCCTCAGAACAGCCTCAACCTACAGTTCCCCCTTTTACCCTCAGAACAGCCTCAACCTACAGTTCCCCCTTTTACCCTCAGAACAGCCTCAATTCGTCGGGTCATGCTGGCACCTACTACCGTACCCTGTTCGAAAGGTACTTAAATATTTTGTCTTGCCCATTCACCCTCTGAATAGCACACACACACACAATCCATGTCTCAATTGTCTCAAGGTTAAAAAATATTTATTTAACCTTAATTCATCAATCAAGTACAAGGGTGGAGTGAAAACCCACAGACACTCGGCCCTCCGTGGAATGAGTTTGACACGTGGTCTATGTCATGGAAAGAGGTGTTCCTAATGTTTGGTAAACTCAGTGTCTATATTCTTAATTTTAAAAACTAACTTCAAAACAGCTCTCAATTGTCTTGGGGTCAAAGTCATAGTTCATAAAGAGAATGTGTTATAAATGTGTTATGAATGTGTTAAAAAATGTGTTATGAACGTGTTAATAAACGTGTTAATAAAGGTGTTATGAATGTGTTAATAAATGTGTTACAGATGTGTTAATAAATGTGTTATGAATGTGTTAATGCTTGTTTATAAATGTGTTATGAACGTGTTAATAAATGTGTTATGAATGTGTTAAATGTGTTATGAATGTGTTAATAAATGTGTTATGAATGTGTTAATGAATGTGTTAGTGTTAATAAATGTGATATGAAAGTGTTACTACTTGTAAATAAATGTGTTATAGATGTGTTAATAAATGTGTTACGAATGTGTTAATAATTGTTACGAATGTGTTAATAATTGTTACGAATGTGTTAATAAATGTGTTATGAATGTGTTAATGTGTTAATAAATCTGATATGAATGTGTTAATAAATCTGATATGAATGTGTTAATAAATCTGATATGAATGTGTTAATAAATCTGATATGAATGTGTTAAGATGTTGAGTTAAGTGTTAATAAATGTGTTGTGTTAATAAATGTCCTATGAATGTGTTATGAATGTGTTAGTGTTAATAAATGTGATATGAAAGTGTTAATTGTTAATAAATGTGTTATGAATGTGTTAATAAATGTGTTATGAATCTGTTAAGATGTTGAGTTAAGTGTTAATAAATGTGTTGTGTTAATAAATGTCCTATGAATGTGTTATGAATGTGTTAGTGTTAATAAATGTGATATGAAAGTGTTAATTGTTAATAAATGTGTTATGAATGTGTTAATAAATGTGTTATGAATGTGTTAACGTGTTAATAAATCTGATATGAATGTGTTAAGATGTTGAGTTAAGTGTTAATAAATGTGTTGTGTTAATAAATGTCCTATGAATGTGTTATGAATGTGTTAGTGTTAATAAATGTGTTACGAATGTGTTAATAATTGTTACGAACATGTTAATAAATCTGATATGAATGTGTTAAGATGTTGAGTTAAGTGTTAATAAATGTGTTGTGTTAATAAATGTCCTATGAATGGCTTAATAAATGTGTTACGAATGTGTTAATATGTTATGAATGTCAGTCAGCAGCAACATTCATATGGAAATGTCCTGAGAATTAAACTGAATAGGTTTTATGTGATTGGCAGCAATCCCAGAGGAGATTATATGAATGTTGACATGCACTGACATGATGACATCTCAACACCAGACAGACTAGAGCAGAACTAGATCGTGCCACAAAGAGTAGAGCTTCTATGGAACAGAGAAACAGTATCGGCAGACTGTTTCCAATCATCAGAAAACCTTCTGTTTTAACTCTTTTTGAATTCATCCAATTACAAAACACTTAGCAGAGAATAGAGCTTCCATCATAGAAACAAAATACTGTTCTTAACTTTTCCTGTTATTTTTAACGTAAAATAATGGGATTCATCATATTGGAAATGCTTAAATACAGTATGCATAAAGAACATATAAATACACAATCCATTCTCAAGTATTGAGTCCAAGAACATTTGAGTCTAGATCAAGTTTATGATAAGTCACTGGCTGAACTGAAGTGACACACCTCCTATGTTTACATGGCTGGGCCTCCTGGCACCTTGGCTCCAACCCTGAGGAATCTGCTGTGTCCTTGTGGACTGTGGAACACCTAGTCTAAGTCCCACATGGCACCCTTATTCCCTGTATAGTGCACTACTTTAGACCAGAGAATGGCACCCTATTCCCTGTATAGTGCACTACTTTAGACCAGAGAATGGCACCCTATTCCCTGTATAGTGCACTACTTTAGACCAGAGCCCATAGAGCTCTATAGAGGGAATAGGGTGCCATTTGGGAATCAGGCCTAGCCTGGATTAATGGTCTTCGTTCCATTTCACCAATTTTCCTCGCCTGGAATAGGTCCTGTGTAGCTCAGTTGGTAGAGCATGGCGCTTGCAACGCCAGGGTTGTGGGTTCGATTCCCACGGGGGCCCAGTATGGAAAGAAATGTATGCACTCACTAACTGTAAGTGGCTCTGGATATGAGCGTCTTCTATAAATGACTAAAATGTAAAATGAATAAGGGTCTTGGTTCCATTTCACCAATATTCCTCTACACTGGGAACCCAGTGAATAATACAGCCCAGGAACCTTGCTGCTGTTGTTGGGTTGCATTCTGGTAGAACTCCTTTATGTGGAACCTCAACTACCTTTGACCCAGCCCAGAAGCTTCAGAAATATTTACCATGTATCAATATAGAAATGTCCAGCTCTTTGGGCCTTCCATTCAAATGGAACCATTGTTTCATGAACCGTGTCCGTCCAGCGGAATAATATTTGTTTATCAGAAGAGTTCAAGCGTGACAGAAGGGCAACTTAATGTGAAGTATTGCTCCTTTGTCTGGCCTGGTCCCAGACCTGTTTGTGTTATTACCAACTCCATTTCTCATTGTAAAGTAAAACATAACAATGTCATAAGGAGTGGCAAGAAAGCAGTAACAGACTGGCATCTAGGCTCCCTTTTAGAACAGAGGGACTGTTTCATAACTACCAATACGTAACATTTATATTAGCATCACAACAGTCCTGTGACAGGAAGACTTTTCCCAACGTTGCCTTGAACAGCAGCTTTCCTGGGATCATCTCAGAGCATTGTCACGTCATGTCTCTTCACCACACGATGGAGAAAAAAAGTCCTATTTTACAGCAGAATGAAATGAACAGTAAAATGACAGGTCTGCAGCCACACACAGCAGGCAGCAGGAACATAATCCACTGTAATCCCTGTAGAGTAGCGGGTCCAGGAAGAGAGCTGTACTGTAGTGTATTATAGAGAACAGCACCTGCCCACTGCACCCTGCTGCGGTTAGTCTCCAGAGAAAACAACCACTGGACATTAAGCCTCTTCCAGAGCCTCTGGGTTTATGATGCGTTCCAAATGGCACCCTAATCCCTACACTCTAGAACCTAAAAGGGTTATTCATCTGTCCCCATAGGAGAACCCTTTGAAGAACACTTGTTGGTTCCAGGTAGAACCATTTTGGGTTCTGTGTAGAACCCTTTCCACAAAGGGTTCTACCTGGAACCAAAAAGGGTTCTACCTGGAACCAAAAAGGGTTCTACCTGGAACCAAAAATGGTTCTACCTGGAACCAAAAAGGGTTCTACCTGGAACCAAAAAGGGTTCTACCTGGAACCAAAAAGGGTTCTACCTGGAACCAAAAATGGTTCTACCTGGAACCAAAAAGGGTTCTACCTGGAACCAAAAAGGGTTCTACCTGGAACCAAAAAGGGTTCTACCTGGAACCAAAAAGGGTTCTCCTAATAGGACAGATGAAGAACCCTTCTGGATCCCTTTTCTCTAAGAGTGTATATAGTGCTGGAATGGAGTCAATGGAATGGCTTCAAACACATGGAAACCATGGAAACCATGTGTTTGATATATTTGAAAGCATTCTACTGATTCCGCTCTAGCCATTACCACGAGCCCCTCCTTCCCAATCACATGTATTTCTAAAGGCCTTTTTACATCAGCAGATATCACAGTGCTAAACTGAAACCCAGGCTAAAACCCCAAACAGGTGCCACCGACCGCCTGTGATTTAGTGCACTATAAAGGGAGTAGGGTGCCATTTGGGACTCAGAGGTATATTCTGTATTTACCTCCAGCAGCCTCCAGCCTCCAGCCTCCAGCCTCCAGCCTCCAGCCTCCAGCCTCCAGCCTCCAGCCTCCAGCCCTCTGTCTCCTGACTCTGGTATCTCATTATGGGGTAGGGGTCAAATGTCCAGCCAGAAATCACACATATGATTGGCCTGATCATGAGACGATGCATGCTAGTGGATCATAATGACAGCAGGTCCAGATATACCTAATACTCTACTAGTGGATCATAATGACAGCAGGTCCAGACATACCTAATACTCTACTAGTGGATCATAATGACAGCAGGTCCAGACATACCTAATACTCTACTAGTGGATCATAATGACAGCAGGTCCAGATATACCTAATACTCTACTAGTGGATCATAATGACAGCAGGTCCAGATATACCTAATACTCTACTAGTGGATCATAATGACAGCAGGTCCAGACATACCTAATACTCTACTAGTGGATCATAATGACAGCAGGTCCAGACCATACCTAATACTCTACTAGTGGATCATAATGACAGCAGGTCCCAGACATACCTAATACTCTACTAGTGGATCATAATGACAGCAGGTCCAGATATACCTAATACTCTACTAGTGGATCATAATGACAGCAGGTCCAGATATACCTAATACTCTACTAGTGGATCATAATGACAGCAGGTCCAGATATACCTAATACTCTACTAGTGGATCATAATGACAGCAGGTCCAGATATACCTAATACTCTACTAGTGGATCATAATGACAGCAGGTCCAGACATACCTAATACTCTACGAGTGGATTCATAATAGACAGCCAGTGTCCCAGACATACCGAATACGCTACTAGTGGATCATAACTGACAGCAGTCCAGTATACCGTAATACTCTACTAGTTGGATCATAATGCAGCAGGTCCAGACATACCTCAATTACTCTACTTAGTGGGAATCGTAATGACAGCAGGTCCAGACATACCTAATAACTCTACTAGTGGGATCATAATGACAGCAGGTCCAGAGATACACCTATACCTCTACTCGTGGATCATAATGGACAGCAAGGTCCCTTTTTTTGACAGCATGTCCAGAATCATACAATAACGACGGTATGGATGAGGGTAATGAAGCAGTTCGGCAAGATAGAGAGATGAGTCGACTAGAGGATCATAGGATGAAGCAGGTCCAGATATACGGAAACCGAGCGATGAGTGGGAAGATGACGAGCAGGAGAGGTACGAGGAGCTACTTGGGATAAGAGACAGCAGGCCAGACCGACACTAATACTCTCGGGTATGGAGCGAGATGACTAGCAAGCAGGTCAGACATCACCTAATACTCTACTGTGGATCATAATGACAGCAGGTCAGATACCTAGGAGTACTCTACTGCTGGAATCATATGACAGCAGGTTTTTGTTTAGTTAATCTCGTATTCTATTGTACTTCTGTTGTGGAAGAAATCAGTGGAAGTTACATCAGGATGCAGGGCGAGGGCTCCGTAGTCTGACCCAGATGAGGGGATTAGAGGAAGAGATAACATGTTCCACAGAAACATAGACATTCAAAAGAGTGTGATGGTGGAGGGGAGGATGACGTTCGGGAGAGTGAAGGGAGGGAGGGGAGGCGAGGGTGGTTGGGGGCATGGCAGAGACGGAGGAGGGGCCTGACCGATGCGGCGACGTGATCGTCTGGGAGAGAGGACTGCCGTGTGCGGAGAGACCGGGAGGGGGATGACGTTGGGGATGAGCAGGGCAGGAGGGGAGGAGGACTGACTCGTTTCGAGGTCGAGCCAGAGCGAGGAGATGGTTAGGAGATGACTTCGGCAGAGAGAAGGGAGGTAGGAAGAGACTACGTTTGGACATGG
Organism: Coregonus sp. 'balchen'; assembly: GCA_902810595.1. NCBI lineage: Eukaryota > Metazoa > Chordata > Actinopteri > Salmoniformes > Salmonidae > Coregonus > Coregonus sp. 'balchen'. The sequence goes on from LR778284.1 coordinate 559,409, forward strand.
AGAAGGATGGCCTAGGAGTTGGATCTGACGTGTGACTGCTGATCGATGACGAGGAAGGAAGGAGCACTCCATGTTCCTATATACGCATACCTGATCAGGAGTAGATAGGGAGGTAAAAGAGTCCTCTACTGGAATGGGTACTTGGGCCTCTGCGTCTGTCGTCGAGACAGAGTCGTCACTCTAGTGGTATCTAACAGTATCTAGCATCCATAAGGAATACGTTTAACAACAGAGCTAGCGCATATACTTTCAACAGTGATTTAGGTTGTACTTTAAATATTCATGCAACAGGATCATTATTTCTTTCCTTTTTTCTTCTCAGAGTTACCATCCTTATAACATACGTCATCCATCAGGGCATTTTACTTCAATATAACAGGATTATAGATTATCAACAAGTATTACGGAATACTATACCATCCAACAGGGCCTTATTAACAGGAAGTTACAGCATCATACCATCCAACAGGGCCTTATTAACAGGAAGTTACAGCATCATACCATCCAACAGGGCCTTATTAACAGGACAGATCATACCATCACGGTATAGTTCGCATCTCAACAGGGCCTTATTAACAGGAAGTTACAGCATCATACCATCCAACAGGGCCTTATTAACAGGAAGTTACAGCATCATACCATTAAACAGGGCCTTATTAACAGGAAGTTACAGCATCATACCATCCAACAGGGCCTTATTAACGAGGAAGTTACACAGCATCATACCATCCAACAGGGCCTTATTAACAGGAAGTTACAGCATCATACCATCCAACAGGGCCTTATTAACAGGAAGTTACAGCATCATACCATCCAACAGGGCCTTATTAACAGGAAGTTACAGCATCATACCATCCAACAGGGCCTTATTAACAGGAAGTTACAGCATCATACCATCCAACAGGGCCTTATTAACAGGAAGTTACAGCATCATACCATCCAACAGGGCCTTATTAACAGGAAGTTACAGCATCATACCATCCAACAGGGCCTTATTAACAGGAAGTTACAGCATCATACCATCCAACAGGGCCTTATTAACAGGAAGTTACAGCATCATACCATCCAAACAGGGCCTTATTAACAGGAAGTTACAGCATCATACCATCCAACAGGGCCTTATTAACAGGAAGTTACAGCATCATACCATCCAACAGGGCCTTATTAACAGGAAGTTACAGCATCATACCATCCAACAGGGCCTTATTAACAGGAAGTTACAGCATCATACCATCCAACAGGGCCTTATTAACAGGAAGTTACAGCATCATACCATCCAACAGGGCCTTATTAACAGGAAGTTACAGCATCATACCATCAACAGGGCCTTATTAACAGGAAGTTACAGCATCATACCATCCAAACAGGGCCTTATTAACAGGAAGTTACAGCATCATACCATCCAACAGGGCCTTATTAACAGGAAGTTACAGCATCATACCATCCAACAGGGCCTTATTAACAGGAAGTTACAGCATCATACCATCCAACAGGGCCTTATTAACAGGAAGTTACAGCATCATACCATCCAACAGGGCCTTATTAACAGGAAGTTACGTATACAGGAATTACAATACCATCCAACAGGGCCTTATTAACAGGAAGTTACAGCATCATACCATCCAACAGGGCCTTATTAACAGGAAGTTACAGCATCATACCATCCAACAGGGCCTTATTAACAGGAAGTTACAGCATCATACCATCCAACAGGGCCTTATTAACAGGAAGTTACAGCATCATACCATTAAACAGGGCCTTATTAACAGGAAGTTACAGCATCATACCATCCAACAGGGCCTTATTAACAGGAAGTTACAGCATCATACCATCCAACAGGGCCTTATTAACAGGAAGTTACAGCATCATACCATCCAACAGGGCCTTATTAACAGGAAGTTACAGCATCATACCATCCAACAGGGCCTTATTAACAGGAAGTTACAGCATCATACCATCCAACAGGGCCTTATTAACAGGAAGTTACAGCATCATACCATCCAACAGGGCCTTATTAACAGGAAGTTACAGCATCATACCATCCAACAGGGCCTTATTAACAGGAAGTTACAGCATCATACCATCCAACAGGGCCTTATTAACAGGAAGTTACAGCATCATACCATTAAACAGGGCCTTATTAACAGGAAGTTACAGCATCATACCATCCAACAGGGCCTTATTAACAGGAAGTTACAGCATCATACCATCCAACAGGGCCTTATTAACAGGAAGTTACAGCATCATACCATTACACAGGGCCTTATTAACAGGAAGTTACAGCATCATACCATTAAACAGGGCATTATTAACAGGAAGTTACAGCATCATACCATCCAACAGGGCCTTATTAAAAGGAAGTTACAGCATCATACCATCCAACAGGGCCTTATTAAAAGGAAGTTACAGCATCATACCATCCAACAGGGCCTTATTAACAGGAAGTTACAGCATCATACCATCCAACAGGGCCTTATTAACAGGAAGTTACAGCATCATACCATCCAACAGGGCCTTATTAACAGGAAGTTACAGCATCATACCATCCAACAGGGCCTTATTAAAAGGAAGTTACAGCATCATACCATCCAACAGGGCCTTATTAAAAGGAAGTTACAGCATCATACCATCCAACAGGGCCTTATTAAAAGGAAGTTACAGCATCATACCATCCAACAGGGCCTTATTAACAGGAAGTTACAGCATCATACCATCCAACAGGGCCTTATTAACAGGAAGCTACAGCATCATACCATCCAACAGGGCCTTATTAACAGGAAGTTACAGCATCATACCATCCAACAGGGCCTTATTAACAGGAAGTTACAGCATCATACCATTAAACAGGGCCTTATTAACAGGAAGTTACAGCATCATACCATTAAACATTTACATTTTAGTCATTTAGCAGACGCTCTTATCCAGAGCGACTTACAGGAGCAATTAGGGTTAAGTGCCTTGCTTAAGGGCACATCGACAGATTTTTCACCTAGTCGGCTCGGGGATTAGAACCAGCGACCTTTCAGTTACTGGCACAATGCTCTTACCCACTAAGCTACCTGCCGCCCCAGAGCCTTATTAACAGGAAGTTACAGCATCATACCATTAAACAGGGCCTTATTAACAGGAAGTTACAACATCCTCATCTCCACCTGCAGTATAGTTGGAAGGATCAATTCTGTTATATTTAGATTTGTTTGGAGGAATGAAACGCAGTATATTCGGAAATCTCAATTAGCGACAGACTATGATCGTGGAGGTTTACAGGCTATTGATTTTGAGTCGTTACATTTAGAATTACATGGTTGAAATCCTGTCTGTCTAATCCTACCTCTACGTGGTATCACATCCCTAACAGTCTGTTTAATCAACTTGGTGGACTTGAATTCCTAATGAAATGTGATTTGGACCCTCCAAAATTACCTGTGAAATTGTCTAAAGTTTCCCCCCGTAAAACATTGATTTGGAATAATAGAGTTATTAAAATGAATAGGAAATCCCTTTCCAAAGGCCTTTGGTTTGACCCAAAGGGGGGTATCAGTTTTGTATGTGATTTGTTAGACAACACTGGGGAGTTTCATTGGTAAATTTCAGGTAAATATTACTCAGAGAGAATATATGAAGGTTTGCAAAGCAATTCCACTTCCTTTCCTTGGACTTATTAAGAACACTGTTATATTATGAGGTTGTTCCCACTTTTCCAATTTGAAACATGTAAGACTTGAACCTTTTGGATACGATTGGCAGTTAATTGAGTAATATTTGGTGATTATAATTCAATATATTGCAATGGAAGTGACCAACCCGTGCTATGGTCAAAAGCGACTACCTTTTACCTTAATTGTCCATTTATCCCAAAATATTTTCTTCCATCTACCCTGTTAATGATTTCTTGCACAAAAGATTCAATTTTGACAAAACGCCTTGTGTTTTTTGTTCCTCTGATTCAGAATCTACAGAGCATTTATTTTTTCCTGCCGCCATTCTAATAAACTATGGATTGAAATTCATGAATGGTTGTGTATAAAATCTCCAGAATGACCTGTTTACCTGTGATGATGTTAAATGGCGTTATGCTAATCCTCGTAACTCCCATCAGAACTACCTGTTTACCTGTGATGATGTTAAATGGCATTATGCTAATCCTCGTAACTCCCATCAGAACTACCTGTTTACCTGTGATGATGTTAAATGGCGTTATGCTAATCCTCGTAACTCCCATCAGAACTACCTGTTTACCTGTGATGATGTTAAATGGCGTTATGCTAATCCTCGTAACTCCCATCAGAACTATTCTATTAACAGTATTATTCTCTTGGACACATTTTATATTCACAAATGGAAATGGGGCGGAGAAATTCCTTATTTTGTAGTTTTTTTTAATTGAACTGTTAGAATTTTTTCAATCCCTCAAACTTGTGAAACTTAAAAAGTTGGACAAATTATTAGAAGTCATGACTCTGAATGTCTGTTAATGTTTCATTGCCTTGTCACATATAAACTATGTCCTGAATTATTGGCGTTTTATTATTAAATTTTTCTCATTGTATTCACAGGAATGTCCCTGTATTGATGTGTAATATTGTTATTATTGTTGCAATAAAAATAATATATATATATATATATATATATATCTCAACCAAAAAACAATACAAAATCTAAAAAATGTGAAAATGTAAAAAGTATGGTAGGAAGGAGCAAGTGACCTATGCAATGTAAATAGATGTCTTAACAATGCCAACACTGATCAATAAAATGGATGTCCATGGAAATTAAATTAACAATATTTACCTACAGAAATACTACATTTCTATACAGATTTTACGCTACTAGCGTGATCGCAGATCTTATGAATGTGGCCAGAAATATCGCTAACTATTTAATAGCTTTTAATAATCATAATGACTAACTGAGAGCAGTATTCAGTTGAGTCATTAAGCTAACTGACAGCAGTATTCAGTTCAGTCATTAAGCTAACTGACAGCAGTATTCAGTTGAGTCATGAAGCTAACTGACAGCAGTATTCAGTTCAGTCATTAAGCTAACTGACAGCAGTATTCAGTTCAGTCATAAAGCTAACTGACAGCAGTATTCAGTTCAGTCATTAAGCTAACTGACAGCAGTATTCAGTTGAGTCATGAAGCTAACTGACAGCAGTATTCAGTTCAGTCATTAAGCTAACTGACAGCAGTATTCAGTTGAGTCATTAAGCTAACTGACAGCAGTATTCAGTTCAGTCATGAAGCTAACTGACAGCAGTATTCAGTTCAGTCATTAAGCTAACTGACAGCAGTATTCAGTTGAGTCATTAAGCTAACTGACAGCAGTATTCAGTTCAGTCATCCATCCATCCATCCATCCATCCATCCATCCATCCATCCATCCATCCATCCAGTAGAGGCAGGGTGGGACTACAGTCCAGTTGGCTCTGAGCATCTGTCCCATTATGAAGGCAGTGTGTTGTGGCCATGCTAGACCAAATGGCACCCTATTCACTATATAGTGAACTACGTTTGACCAGAGTAGTAGTAGTACACTACATTGGCAATAGGGTGCCATTTGGGACCCAGTCAGGGACAGGGAGCCCCATTAGCTAGCACACTAAGCAGATCATCCCACCACACAGGGAGGACAGGAGAGAACTGGACAAGGGTCAGAGTTCACACAGGGTCAGCACACCTTCTCTCTGGACCATACAGATAAATAAACAGATGAATGTTGTCCTGGTCGACCATGTTCACTGCCTCAAGCCACAGTCATACTGTAGGCTACAGATTAATCTACTGTGATTTCTCTAACTACATCATGCTTTAATGGATTTCCTCATGTGCGACTGTACTCTCTCCAAAAGGATTTAGCCAGTTTGATTTCACTACAAACAAGGGCTATGAAATAGGGTTCATTTGATGTCACAACACTGTCTAATGTTATTGTAGGCTACAATTGTAGGCACCCCTCCTCAAAAAACCTACACTCGATCCCTCCGATGTCAACAACTACAGACCAGTATCCCTTCTTTCTTTTCTCTCCAAAACTCTTGAGCGTGCCGTCTCTAGCCAACTCTCCTGCTATCTCTCTCAGAATGACCTTCTGATCCAAACCAGTCAGGTTTCAAGACTGGTCATTCAACTGAGACTGCTCTTCTCTGTGTCACGGAGGCTCTCCGCACTGCTAAAGCTAACTCTCTCTCCTCTGCTCTTATCCTTCTAGACCTGTCTGCTGCCTTTGATACTGTGAACCATCAGATCCTCCTCTCCACCCTCTCCGAGTTGGACATCTCCGGCGCTGCTCACTCTTGGATTGTGTCCTACCTGACAGGTCACTCCTACCAGGTGGCGTGGCGAAAATCTGTCTCCGCACCACGTGCTCTCACCACTGGTGTCCCCCAGGGCTCAGTTCTAGGCCCTCTCCTATTCTCTCTATACACCAAGTCACTTGGCTCTGTCATATCCTCACATGGTCTCTCCTATCATTGCTACGCAGACGACACACAACTAATCTTCTCCTTTCCCCCTTCTGATAACCAGGTGGCGAATCGCATCTCTGCATGTCTGGCAGACATATCAGTATGGATGACGGATCACCACCTCAAGCTGAAGCTCGCCAAGACAGAGCTGCTCTTCCTCCCGGGGAAGGACTGCCCGCTCCATGATCTCGCCATTACGGTTGACAACTCCATTGTGTCCTCCTCCCAGAGTGCAAAGAACCTTGGCGTGACCCTGGACAACACCCTGTCGTTCTCTGCTAACATCAAAGCGGTGACCCGATCCTGCAGGTTCATGCTCTACAACATTCGTAAAGTACGACCCTACCTTACACAGGAAGCGGCACAGGTCCTAATCCAGGCACTTGTCATCTCCCGTCTGGATTACTGCAACTCGCTGTTGGCTGGGCTCCCTGCCTGTGCCATTAAACCCCTACAACTCATCCAGAACGCTGCAGCCCGTCTGGTGTTCAACCTTCCCAAGTTCTCTCACGTCACCCCGCTCCTCCGCACACTCCACTGGCTTCCAGTTGAAGCTCGCATCTGCTACAAGACCATGGTGCTTGCCTACGGAGCTGTGAGGGGAACGGCACCTCCGTACCTTCAGGCTCTGATCAGTCCCTACACCCAAACGAGGGCACTACGTTCATCCACCTCTGGCCTGCTGGCTCCCCTACCTCTACGAAAGCATAGTTCCCACTCAGCCCAGTCAAAGCTATTCGCTGCTCTGGCACCCCAATGGTGGAACAAGCTCCCCCACGACGCCAGGACAGCGGAGTCACTGACCACCTTCCGGAGACACTTGAAACCCCACCTCTTTAAGGAATACCTGGAATAGTATAATAGTAATCCTTCTACCCCCCCTTTACTACCACTGTCTTTTGTCTAAACTAACACCTGACTTATTTCACCTGCTAGCACTGACTTGTTTAAAGAAATGTACTTATTGTGATCGAGATGTAGTTGTCCCTGATTGCACTGACTTTGCTCCTAAGTTGAATGCACCAATTTGTAAGTCGCTCTGGATAAGAGTGTCTGCTAAATGACTTAAATGTAAATGTAAATTGTAGGCTATGGCTAGATGAGATGTGCTACCAGTGCTGGTCAAAAACATAGTATAGAGTACAGACATTTGTAATGGGATGCCCTCGTCAATAACAATGAGTTATTTTGATGGGAAATGCCTGTATGAGGCCAACCCTAACCCTGTATGAGCCCAACCCTAACCCTGTATGAGGCCAACACTAACCCTGTATGAGGCCAACCGTAACCCTGTATGAGCCCAACCCTAACCCTGCATGAGGCCAACCCTAACCCTGTATGAGGCCAACCCTAACCCTGTATGAACCCTAACCCTGTATGAGGCCAACCCTAACCCTGCATGAGGCCAACCCTAATCCTGTATGAGCCCAACCCTAACCCTGTATGAACCCTAACCCTGTATGAGCCCAACCCTAACCCTGTATGAACCCTAACCCTGTATGAGGCCAACCCTAACCCTGTATGAGCCCAACCCTAACCCTGTATGAGGCCAACCCCTAACCCTGTATGAGGCCAACCCTAACCCTGTATGAGGCCAACCCTAACCCTGTATGAGGCCAACCCTAACCCTGTATGAGGCCAACCCTAACCCTGTATGAGGCCAACCCTAACCCTGTATGAGGCCAACCCTAACCCTGTATGAGGCCAACCCTAACCCTGTATGAGGCCAACCCTAACCCTGTATGAGGCCAACCCTAACCCTAACCCTGTATGAGGCCAACTCCTGTTGAGACTAGTGTATACCACACCCTAACACTGGAGGCCAACCCAACCAACACTGATGAGCCAACCCAACCTGATGAGGCCAACCCAACATGTAATGAGGAACTCCTAACCTGATGAGCCAACACTAACCACTAGTATGAGAGCCAAACCCAACCTGATGAGGCCAACCACTAACCCTAACCCTGTATGAGGCCAACCCTAACCCTGTATGAGGCCAACCCTAACCCTGTATGAAGGCCACCCAACGCTAAGTAGCCAACCAACCCTGTATGAGGCCACAACCTAACCCTATGAGGCCAAACCCTAACCCTGTAGAGGCCCAACCCTAACCTGTATGAGGCAACCCTAACCCTGTATGAGGCCAACCCTAACCTCTGTGTATGAGGCCACACCTATAACCCTGTATGAGCCAACCCAACCCTGTATAACCACCCTGATGAGCCAACCCCAACCCTGTATGAGGCCAACCCTAACCCTGTATTGAGGCCCAACCCTAACCCTGTATGAGGCCAACCCAACCCTGTATGAGGCCCAACTAACTAACGTATGAGCCAACCCTAACCCTGTATGAGCCAACCCTAAACCCTGTATGAGCCAACCCTAACCCTGTATGAGCCCAACCCTAACCCTGTATGAGGCCAACCTAACCCTGTATGAGCCCAACCCTGAACCCACCTGTATGAGCCAACCCTAACCCTGTATGAGCCAACCCTAACCTGTATGAGCCAACCCTAACCCTGTATGAGCAACACAACCACTGTATGAGGCCAACCCTAACCCTGTATGAGGCCAACCCTAACTCCTGATATGAAGCCAACAGCGCTACACCCTGTATGAGTTCCAACCACCTAACCTGATGAGGTGCCAACCACACCGATAGGCAACCCTAACTAGATGAGGCACCAACCCTAACCTGTATGAGCCAACCCTAACCCACTGATGAGGCCAACCCTAACCTGTGATGAGAGTACCAACCCCTAACCAACTGTAGAGCACAACACCACCTAATACCAACCCTAACCTGTATGAGGTCCAACCCACAACCTAGTAATGAGCCAACCCTAACCCTGATGAGGCCAACCCAAAGATGAGACCCAACCCAACCACTGTATGAGTGCCAACCCACAACCTAGATGAGAGTCATCAACCCTAACCTGTATGGAGACCAACCCTAACTATGCTATGAGAGCTCAACCACTAAACGACTGGTATGAGCCCACAACCTAGACTAACATAACCAACCCTAACTCACTGATGTAGCATCACCAAAACCAACATCAACCACACTAGACTGAAGTAGCATCAACCACAACACTAGGACTGAGAGATCCATCAACACACATAGGATGGAGCAACCGTATATACAACCCACAACTAGGACTGAGAGTATGCATCAACCACCACACACTAACTGAGAAGTATGCTCAACCACAACTAGGACTGAAGTATGACATACCAACACTAGGATGAGAGTATGCATCAACCACACACGATCAAAACCTAGGACTGAGAAGTATGCATCCAACCACCAACAACTATGACTGAGAAGTATAACATCAACCACAACTATGACTGAGAAGTATACATCAACCCCACAACTAGGATGAGAAGTATGCATCAACCACCACAACTAGGAACTGAGAAGTATACATCAACCACAACTAGGACTGAGAAGTATACATCAACCACCACACTAGAACTGAGAGTATGCATCAAACACCACAACTAGGGACTGAGAAGTATACATCAACCACAACAACTAGGAATGAGAGAGTATGCATCAACCACCACAACTAGGACTGAGAGTATACATCACCACAACAACTAGGACTGAGAAGTATGCATCAACCACCAACAACTAGGACTGAGAAGTATGCATCAACCACAACTAGGACTGAGAAGTATACATCAACCACCACAACTAGGACTGAGAAGTATGCATCAACCACCACAACTAGGACTGAGAAGTATACATCAACCACCACAACTAGGACTGAGAAGTATACATCAACCACCACAACTAGGACTGAGAAGTATGCATCAACCACCACAACTAGGACTGAGAAGTATGCATCAACCAACAACTAGGACTGAGAAGTATCATCAACCACCACAACTAGGACTGAGAAGTATGCATCAACCACAACAACTAGGACTGAGAAGTATGCATCAACCACCACAACTAGGACTGAGAAGTATGCATCAACCACCACAACTAGGACTGAGAAGTATGCATCAACCACCACAACTAGGACTGAGAAGTATACATCAACCACAACTAGGACTGAGAAGTATCATCAACCACAAACTAGGACTGAGAAGTATACATCAACCACCACAACTAGGACTGAGAAGTATACATCAACCACCACAACTAGGACTGAGAAGTATCATCAACCACCACAACTAGGACTGAGAAGTATGCATCAACCACACTAGACAGAAGTACATCAACACAACTAGGACTGAGAAGTATGCATCAACCACCAAACTATGGACTGAGAAGTATGCCATCAACCACCAACCAAACTAGGACTGAAATATGCATCAACCACCACAACTAGGACTGAGAAGTATACATCAACCACCACAACTAGGACTGAGAGTATGCATCAACCACCACATACTAGACTGAGAAGTATACATCAACCACCACAACTAGGACTGAGAAGTATACATCAACCACCCAAACTAGGACTGAGAAGTATACATCACCCACAACTAGGACTGAGAAGTATACATCAACCACACAACTAGGACTGAGAAGTATGCATCAACCACACAACTAGGACTGAGAAGTATACATCAACCACCACACTAGAACTGAGAAGTATACATCAACCACACAAACTAGGACTGAGAAGTATGCATCAACCACCACAACTAGGACTGAGAAGTTATGCATCAAACCACCACAACTAGGACTGAGAAGTATGCATCAACCACCACAACTAGGACTGAGAAGTATGCATCAACCAGCACAACTAGGACTGAGAAGTATGCATCAACCACCACAACTAGTACTGAGAAGTATGCATCAACCACAACTAGGACTGATATACACAACAGGCAACTAGAGAAGTATACATCAACCACCACAACTAGGACTGAGAAGTATGCATCAACCACACAACTAGGACTGAGAAGTATGCATCAACCACAACAACTAGGACTGAGAAGTATCATCAACCACCAACTGGACTGGAAGTATCATCACCACACAACTAGGACTGAGGAGTATGCATCAACCACCACAACTAGGACTGAGAAGTATACATCAACCACAACTAGGACTGAGAAGTATGCATCAACCACCACAACTAGGACTGAGAAGTATGCATCAACCACACAACTAGGACTGAGAAGTATGCATCAACCACCACAACTAGGACTGAGAAGTATGCATCAACCACACACAACTAGGACTGAGAAGTATGCATCAACCACCACAACTAGGACTGAGAAGTATGCATCAACCACCACAACTAGGACTGAGAAGTATGCATCAACCACAACTAGGACTGAGAAGTATGCATCAACCACCACAACTAGGACTGAGAAGTATGCATCAACCACCACAACTAGGACTGAGAAGTATGCATCAACCACAACAACTAGGACTGAGAAGTATACATCAACCACACAACTAGGACTGAGAAGTATACATCAACCACCACAACTAGGACTGAGAAGTATACATCAACCACACAACTAGGACTGAGAAGTATGCATCAACCACCACACTAGACTAAATTCTAACCACCACAACTAGGACTGAGAAGTATGACATCAACCACCACAACTAGGACTGAGAAGTATGCATCAACCACCACAACTAGGACTGAGAAGTATGCATCAACCACCACAACTAGGACTGAGAAGTATACATCAACCACAACTAGGACTGAGAAGTATACATCAACCACCACAACTAGGACTGAGAAGTATGCATCAACCACCACAACTAGGATGAGAAGTATGCATCAACCACACACTAGGACTGAGAAGTATACATCAACCACCAACAACTAGGACTGAGAAGTATACATCAACCACCACAACTAGGACTGAGAAGTATACATCAACCACCACAACTAGGACTGAGAAGTATGCATCAACCACCACAACTAGGACTGAGAAGTATGCATCAACCACAACAACTAGGACTGAGAAGTATGCATCAACCACAACAACTAGGACTGAGAAGTATGCATCAACCACAACAACTAGGACTGAGAAGTATACATCAACCACCACAACTAGGACTGAGAAATATACATCAACCAGCACAACTAGGACTGAGAAGTATGCATCAACCACCACAACTAGGACTGAGAAGTATGCATCAACCACCACAACTAGGACTGAGAAGTATGCATCAACCACACAACTAGGACTGAGAAGTATGCATCAACCACCACAACTAGGACTGAGAAGTATACATCAACCACCACAACTAGGACTGAGAAGTATGCATCAACCACAACAACTAGGACTGAGAAGTATGCATCAACCACCACAACTAGGACTGAGAAGTATGCATCAACCACAACTAGGACTGAGGAGTATGCATCAACCAGCACAACTAGGACTGAGAAGTATACATCAACCACCACAACTAGGACTGAGAAGTATGCATCAACCACCACAACTAGGACTGAGAAGTATGCATCAACCACCACAACTAGGACTGAGAAGTATGCATCAACACACAACTAGGACTGAGAAGTATGCATCAACCACACAACTAGGACTGAGAAGTATGCATCAACCACCACAACTAGGACTGAGAAGTACATCAACCACCACAACTAGGACTGAGAAGTATCATCAACCAAACTAGGACTGAGAAGTATCATCAACCACACAACTAGGACTGAGAAGTATCATCAACCACACAACTAGGACTGAGAAGTATGCATCAACCACACAACTAGGACTGAGAAGTATACATCAACCACAACAACTAGGACTGAGAAGTATGCATCAACCACCACAAAGGACTGAGAAGTATGCATCAACCACCACAACTAGGACTGAGAAGTATGCATCAACCACCACAACTAGGACTGAGAAGTATGCATCAACCACAACAACTAGGACTGAGAAGTATACATCAACCACAACTAGGACTGAGAAGTATACATCAACCACCACAACTAGGACTGAGAAGTATGCATCAACCACCACAACTAGGACTGAGAAGTATGCATCAACCACACAACTGGACTGAGAAGTATCATCAACCACACAACTAGGACTGAGAAGTATCATCAACCACAATGGACTGAGAAGTATACATCAACCACAAAACAGGACTGAGAAGTACATCAACCACAACAACTAGGCTGAGAAGTATCATCAACCACAAATAGGACTGAGAAGTATAATCAACACAAACTAGGATGAGAAGTATGCTCAACCACACAACAGGACTGAGAAGTATCACAACCACCACAACTAGGACTGAGAAGTATGCATCAACCAACAACTAGGACTGAGAAGTATCTCAACACAACAACTAGGACGAGAAGTACATCAACCACCACAACTAGGACTGAGAAGTATGCATCAACCACAACAACTAGATGAGAAGTATGCATCAACACACAACTAGGACGAGAAGTATAATCAACCACACAACTAGGATGAGAAGTTGCATCAACCACACACTAGGACTGAGATATCATCAACCACCACAACTAGGACTGAGAAGTATCATCAACCACAAACTAGACTAGAAGATGTAACCACACACAGACTAGAAGTATACATAACCACACAATAGATGAAAGTGCATCAACACACAACTAGGATGAGAAGTATGCATCAACACACAACTAGGATGGAAGATAATCAACCACACAACTAGACTGAAAGTATGCATCAAACAACTAGGATGAAAGTATCATCAAACACTAGGATGAGAAGTTACATCACCACACAACTAGACTGGAGTATCATCACCACATAGGACTGAGAATTGCTCAACAACAACTAGGACAGAAGTCACAACCACCAAATAGACTGAAAGATGCAAACCACAATAGATGAGAATATATAACACACAACTAGGAGGAGATCATCAACCACACACAGATAGAGTACGGAAGAAGTATGCATTCAACCACAACAACTAGGACTGAGAAGTATTACATCAACCACCACAACTAGGACTGAGAAGTATGCATAAAACACCACAACTAGACTGAGAAGTATGCATCAACCACTACAACTAGGACTGAGAAGTATGCATCAACCACCACAACATTACTACAGCATTAGATGGTAATAACACTGAATGTGACTAACATTACTACAACATTAGATGGTAATAACACTGAATGTGACTAACATTACTACAACATTAGATGGTAATAACACTGAATGTGACTAACATTACTACAGCATTAGATGGTAATAAGCACTTTGAACTGCATTATAATTTTTTTTAAACAAAAATAAGTGCTTTATAAATAAAGTTTGATTGATTGAATGAATAAGGTGTTAACTTAGGAATGTTGGACTAGATGTTAGATATGCTGAAGCCTGTTCAGTTGAGTTGACGCTACAGATGTTGAGCAACAGTCCAAACCAAACATGTCCTGTCAGAGGGAGGCTATGAGCCATTTCCTGATCAATGTGTGTTTTCCTGTTCAGTGTGTGGACAGAGCTAGCTGCTGCCTGGTGCTTCTTAGTACTTAGGAAACAGGACAGAGAGCATCATGGGAATGTTAGCAGATAACTTTCATCTCATATATGGCACCTTTCTGTCATCATGTCGCCCTAATAGAACATCCTCAGACTTAATCATATTGTAAAAAATAATTGACTAAATGATTTTTACAACAGATTGGTATCATAGGAGATTAAAGTGTGTTTGATTGGTCCTTCATTACGTGTTGATTGCTTAACATTTACAGTGTTTTAAAGCGCTTTCCATAACATCAGGGGAACGTTACCTGTTACCTATAAAAAACAACACAATACAGTATATGATTTTATGACAGATACCAGGTGCCATATGAGATTTTACATGACATGATTTTATGGCAGGTGCCATATAATATAAGTGTGCTTGTTTGGCTGTTGAAGTCCCGTGTAGCTCAGTTGGTAGAGCATGGCGCTTGCAACGCCAGGGTTGTGGGTTCGATTCCCACGGGGGGCCAGTATGAAAAAGTATGAAAATCTATGCACTCACTAACTGTAATGTAAAATGTTGAAGCATTTTCCTTTCAACCCATATGCTTACACTCTGTCTATACAACCACGCCTGGCTTTTGTCATGATGCACTTTAAGGATAATTGATAAACCTGTTTTAGGGAGGATACCTGTTTTGAAATCTTCACATTCACATTCCTAAATTCCGAACAAAATTCCTCCCGCATTGAAATGAAATATCGGCTACTTACAGGCCACATGGTATACAAGCACAGTAGATCTGACAACTTCTACAGCACATTGTATTAGTCGAGAACGTCACCCAGTTCACACCTGTACCGTACAGACAGCCGGAGGGCAACTGCAGACAGGTAACTTTACAATCATAAGCGACCTGCAAAAGAAGATAACATCTAAGAATCTACCTTTTCTCCGATGCTGAAAACTTTCCCAAACGTCTCTGTCCCATGCACGGCAGGGTTGCGGGATACGCTTATTGAAGCGAGAAACAAGACACATCTGCAATCTCCTTCGGCGTAGCTGTACTTGTGAACGAACGACGGGACTTCCTCGTCGAATACGGGAGCGCGCTATGGGAAGGAGCGCGCGGTGAATTAAAGGGCGGTGGCGGTGGCTGACGGGTCAATGTTTGGCCGACGTTTAATATGGAAAGCCATAGTTTAAAACAGGGGTGTATTCACTAGGAATCTTCTTTTTCGCCTGCTACGTAACCAGGAACCAAACAGAAGCAAACGGGGTGGGACCTACCTGAATCTGTCCAATAGAAACTCTAGTTTTCGTTGCGAAACGTTTTGCAACTGTTTGCAATGGTGTGCACTAGATCTCGTGGCTTGTATTCATGAATGCCAAGGGAAGCCCCCCAAAATGTACCAAGAAAATAAGAAAAATAAACTATAAAATAATGTTTATTTCTTCTCTATGTGTTTCATAATTTTCCTTAAATTCGCAAGAGGATTAATGTATCTCACCAGAGAAAGCATCAGAGCGAGCGAAACAGCGCCCCTCTGTCTCTGTATGTGTAGGCCATCTATCTGATGCTGTCTGGTCAAAAATAGTATGACACTGTTGCTGCCCGTAGCATTGAATGCAAGGGAAGCCAGCGATCATTTGGCCTCCCTTGATTAAAAAAAAGTATACAGTGCCTTAGGAAAGTATTCAGACCCCTTGACTTTTTCCACATTTTGTTAGGTTACAGCCTTATTCTAAAATTGATTAAATTGTTTTCTCTATGAGTAGGGTGAGTCAACATGTTTTCTACTTGCACGCACGCACACACACACACACACACACACACACACACACACACACACAGAGAGAAATCAGAACCATGGACAGCCACAGCATATTTAGCTTACGTTGATTGGACTAAATCGTTTTTGGTATTTTTTAGTTGTCACTGTATAAGACTAAGCAGAGGTGACTTGATGATGTTGAAATGTTGAAGTTGAAATGGTGCTGGAATAGTGGAGGCAGCTCCTGTTTTCTTTGCGACTTGCAGTAACTCTCCGTGGTTCTAAATCAATAGTTGTTTAGATGTCAGAAAATGTCTGAAACATTAACTTGCTTGACCATGCTGTAGGTAATTCAGAGCCCCACCTGTTTTGAGCTGCACCTGTTCAGCAAAAATATAAATAAATCAAATCAAATCAAATCAAATTTTATTGGTCACATGCGCCGAATACAACAGGTGCAGACATTACAGTGAAATGCTTACTTACAGCCCTATATATACTGTATATATAGTTTATTTATTTTAATTTTTTGTTGTTACCTGTTCTGCATGTTATTTTAGCATTAATTCGTGTCACATATCAGTTTGCAAACAATGTAAAAAAATATATATATTGAGTTAGTAAAAGTGCAGTAACTGCAGTCGACTGTGGTAGTACTCCTGAGTGGCGCAGTGGTCTGTCGCCGCCGGCCGCGACCGGGAGACCCATGGGGCGGCGCACAATTGGCCCAGCGTCATCCAGGGTAGGGGAGGGAATGGCCGGCAGGGATGTAGCTCAGTTGATAGAGCATGGCGTTTGCAACGCCAGGGTTGTGGGTTCGATTCCCACGGGGGGCCAGTATAAAAAAAATATGTATTCACTAACTGTAAATCGCTCTGGATAAGAGCGTCTGCTAAATGACGTAAATGTAAATGTATTTTGGATGCAGTAGTTGCAGAATAGCTGCAGTGTTCCTCACATGGTCTCTCCTATCATTGCTACGCAGACGACACACAACTAATCTTCTCCTTTCCCCCTTCTGATAACCAGGTGGTGAATCGCATCTCTGCATGTCTGGCAGACATATCAGTGTGGATGACGGATCACCACTTCAAGCTGAACCTCGGCAAGACAGAGCTGCTCTTCCTCCCGGGGAAGGACTGCCCATTCCATGACCTCGCCATCACGGTTGACAACTCCGTTGTGTCCTCCTCCCAGAGTGCAAAGAGCCTTGGCGTGACCCTGGACAACACCCTGTCGTTCTCCGCTAACATCAAGGCGGTGACCCGATCCTGTAGGTTCGTGCTCTACAACATTCGGAGAGTACGACCCTGCCATACACAGGAAGCGGCACAGGTCCTAATCCAGGCACTTGTCATCTCCCGTCTGGATTACGGCAACTCGCTGTTGGCTGGGCTCCCTGCCTGTGCCATTAAACCCCTACAACTCATCCAGAATGCCGCAGCCCGTCTGGTGTTCAACCTTCCCAAGTTCTCTCACGTCACCCCGCTCCTCCGCACACTCCACTGGCTTCCAGTTGAAACTCGCATCTGCTACAAGACCATGGTGCTTGCCTACGGAGCTGTGAGGGGAACGGCTCCTCCGTACCTTCAGGCTCTGATCAGTCCCTACACCCAAACGAGGGCATTGCGTTCATCCACCTCTGTCCTGCTGGCCCCCCTACCTCTGCGGAAGCAGAGTTCCCGCTCAGCCCAGTCAAAGCTGTTCGCTGCTCTGGCACCCCAATGGTGGAACAAGCTCCCTCACGACGCCAGGACAGCGGAGTCACTCACCACCTTCCGGAGACACTTGAAACCCTACCTCTTTAAGGAATACCTGGGATAGGATAAAGTAATCATTTTACCCCCCCTTACCCCACCCCAAAGGAAAAAAAATATTATAAAGTGGTTGTCCCACTGGCTATCATAAGGTGAATGCACCAATTTGTAAGTCGCTCTGGATAAGAGCGTCTGCTAAATGATTCTCTGGATAAGAGCGTCTGCTAAATGATTCTCTGGATAAGAGCGTCTGCTAAATGACTCTCTGGATAAGAGCGTCTGCTAAATGATTCTCTGGATAAGAGCGTCTGCTAAATTACTCTCTGGATAAGAGCGTCTGCTAAATGATTCTCTGGATAAGAGCGTCTGCTAAATGATTCTCTGGATAAGAGCGTCTGCTAAATGACTCTCTGGATAAGAGCGTCTGCTAAATGACTCTCTGGATAAGAGCGTCTGCTAAATGATTCTCTGGATAAGAGCGTCTGCTAAATGACGAAAATGTAAATGTAAAATGTTGTACTGCACTCTAACTGCAGTTATACTGTATTGTGGACGCAGCATACTGCAGTTATACTGTATTGTGGACGCAGCATACTGCAGTTATACTGTATTGTGGACGCAGCATACTGCAGTTATACTGTATTGTGGACGCAGCATACTGCAGTTATACTGTATTGTGGACGCAGCATACTGCAGTTATACTGTATTGTGGACGCAGCATACTGCAGTTATACTGTATTGTGGACGCAGCATACTGCAGTTATACTGTATTGTGGACGCAGCATACTGCAGTTATACTGTATTGTGGACGCAGCATACTGCAGTTATACTGTATTGTGGACGCAGCATACTGCAGTTATACTGTATTGTGGACGCAGCATACTGCAGTTATACTGTATTGTGGACGCAGCATACTGCAGTTATACTGCACTCTGATTGCAGTCCTTTTCATATGGGCGGCCTGAGGACATATCAGATACTTTTTTTGCTAGGTTTTTTAACCTATTGATTTTAGTTGTAATGTTTGAGTCACTCAGATATCAAATGAACACACAGAAGACATGGCAACATGTAGAATGGCAGGAAATAAGCTTTAAACTTTCTAAATGTGATCTCCACCAACCAGAGGGCTGTGAACAGTTTGTCCTGAATAATAGACGTGGCAGGGCATAGCCTACTACAAAGCAGGATCAATTAGGTCACTTTGACATCCAGATATAACTGTTTTTATATACGTTTTTGAATTTTAAAACATATAATCTACAGTGAATCTACAAAGTATCTGATCCCCTGCTGATTTTGTACGTTTGCCCACTGACAAAGAAATGATCAGTCTATAATTTTAATGGTAGGTTTTATTTGAACAGTGAGAGACAGAATAACAACAACAAAATCCAGAAAAACGCATGTACATTTTTTAAATAAATTGATTTAAACACCCCAAGAACACCATCCCCACCGTCAAACATGGAGGTGGAAACATTATGCTTTGGGGGTGTTTTTCTGCTAAGGGGACAGGACAACTTCACCGCATCAAAGGGACGATGGACGGGGCCATGTACCGTCAAATCTTGGGTGAGAACCTCCTTCCCTCAGCCAGGGCATTGAAAATGGGTTGTGGATGGGTATTCCAGCATGACAATGACCCAAAACACACGGCCAAGACAACAAAGGAGTGGCTCAAGAAGAAGCACATTAAGGTCCTGGAGTGGCCTTAATCCCATAGAAAATCTGTGGAGGGAGCTGAAGGTTTGAGTTGCCAAACGTCAGCCTCAAAACCTTAATGCCTTGGAGAAGATAAGCAAAGAGGAGTGGGACAAAATCCCTCCTGAGATGTGTGCAAACCTGCTGGCCAACTACAAGAAACATCTGACCTCTGTGATTGCCACCAAGTACTAAGTCATGTTTTGCAGAGGGGTCAAATACTTATTTCCCTCATTAAAATGCAAATCAATGTATAACATTTTTGACATGTGTTTTTCTAGATTTTTTTGTTGTTATTCTGTCTCTCACTGTTCAAATAAACCTAACATTAAAATTATAGACTGATCATGTCTTTGTCAGTGGGCAAAAGTACAAAATCAGCAGGGGATCAAATACTTTTTTGCCTCACTGTAGCTGCAGTGAAGCCACTCAACATTTACATTAAATTCAGACATCTAGCAGACACACCCATCCACAGCCACCCACAGGAGCCACCAGGGCCAAGCGCCCCGTTCAAGTGCAGATCGACAGATCTCCCACCAAGTCACCAAGTCTAAGCTCCCAATCGCCAGGCCACCAACCCTCCAAGACCCCCGAAAGTCCCCCCCCCCCCCCCCCCCCCCAAGCCACCGTCCCGCTCCAACCCAGCCAAAACCACCACCCACCCAATGAAGAAATAACTGTTGATTTTCTGGTTCATGAAGAAAGCTAAACTTATATATGTTCTTGGTTGTTGACACAATTACACCATGCCCATTTCAAGGTTATCTTTCTAAAATAGTTATTTGGGCGAAATAGCTGGCTAACTCATTGATTCTGCTTTGTAGGAGCCTATATACAGTACCCCTCCGGACACCAGGGCCTTTATAACCCCTCCGGACTCAGGGGCCTTTATAACCCCTCCGGACTCCGGGGCCTTTATAACCCCTCCGGACTCCGGGGCCTTTATAACCCCTCCGGACTCCGGGGCCTTTATAACCCCTCCGGACTCCGGGGCCTTTATAACCCATCCGGACTCCGGGGCCTTTATAACCCCTCCGGACTCCGGGGCCTTTATAACCCCTCCGGACTCCGGGGCCTTTATAACCCCTCCGGACTCCGGGGCCTTTATAACCCCTCCGGACTCCGGGGCCTTTATAACCCCTCCGGACTCCGGGGCCTTTATAACCCCTCCGGACTCCGGGGCCTTTATAACCCCTCCGGACTCCGGGGCCTTTATAACCCCTCCGGACTCCGGGGCCTTTATAACCCCTCCGGACTCCGGGGCCTTTATAACCCCTCCGGACTCCGGGGCCTTTATAACCCCTCCGGACTCCGGGGCCTTTATAACCCCTCCGGACTCCGGGGCCTTTATAACCCCTCCGGACTCCTGGGCCTTTATAACCCCTCCGGACTCCAGGGCCTTTATAACCCCTCCGGACTCCAGGGCCTTTATAACCCCTCCGGACTCCAGGGCCTTTATAACCCCTCCGGACTCCAGGGCCTTTATAACCCCTCTGGACTCCAGGGCCTTTATAACCCCTCCGGACTCCAGGGCCTTTATAACCCCTAAACAAATACAGTACAAGCTTAGTAGCCTATAAAATCAATCAATCAATCAATTTTATTTTATATAGCCCTTCTTACATCAGCTAATATCTCGAAGTGCTGTACAGAAACCCAGCCTAAAACCCCAAACAGCTAGTAATGCAGGTGTAGAAGCACGGTGGCTAGGAAAAACTCCCTAGAAAGGCGAAAACCTAGGAAGAAACCTAGAGAGGAACCAGGCTATGAAGGGTGGCCAGTCCTCTTCTGGCTGTGCCGGGTGAAGATTATAACAGAACCATGCCAAGATGTTCAAAAATGTTCATAAGTGACAAGCATGGTCAAATAATAATCAGGAATAAATCTCAGTTGGCTTTTCATAGCCGATCATTAAGAGTTGAAAACAGCAGGTCTGGGACAGGTAGGGGTTCCATAACCGCAGGCAGAACAGTTGAAACTGGAATAGCAGCAAGGCCAGGCGGACTGGGGACAGCAAGGAGTCACCACGGCCGGTAGTCCCGACGTATGGTCCTAGGGCTCAGGTCTCTCAGTTGGCTTTTCATAGCCGATCATTAAGAGTTGAAAACAGCAGGTCTGGGACAGGTAGGGGTTTCGTAACCGCAGGCAGAACAGTTGAAACTGGAATAGCAGCAAGGCCAGGCGGACTGGGGACAGCAAGGTGTCATCATGCCCGGTAGTCCTGACGTATGGTCCTAGGGCTCAGGTTCTCAGAGAGAAAGAGAGAACGAGAGAATTAGAGAGAGCATACTTAAATTCACACAGGACACTGGATAAGACAGGAGAAGTACTCCAGGTATAACCAACTAACCCCAGCCCCCCGACACATAAACTACTGCAGCATAAATACTGGAGGCTGAGACAGGAGCGGTCCGGAGACACTGTGGCCCCATCCGAAGAAACCCCCGGACAGGGCCAAACAGGAAGGATATAACCCCACCCACTCTGCCAAAGCACAGCCCCCGCACCACTAGAGGGATATCCTCAACCACAAACTTACAATCCTGAGACAAGGCCGAGTATAGCCCACAGAGGTCTCCACCACAGCACAAACCAAGGGGGGGCGCCAACCCAGACAGGAAGATCACGTCAGTAACTCAACCCACTCAAGTGACGCACCCCTCCCAGGGACGGCATGAAAGAGCACCAGCAAGCCAGTGACTCAGCCCCTGCAACAGGGTTAGAGGCAGAGAACCCCAGTGGAGAGGGGAACCGGCCCGGCAGAGACAGCAAGGGCTGTTCGTTGCTCCAGAGCCTTTCCGTTCACCTTCACACTCCTGGGCCAGACTACACTCAATCATATGACCTACTGAAGAGATAAGTCTTCAGTAAAGACTTAAAGGTTGAGACCGAGTCTGCGTCTCTCACATGGGTAGGCAGACTGTTCCATAAAAATGGAGATCTATAGGAGAAAGCCCTGCCTCCCGCTGTTTGCTTAGAAATTCTAGGGACAATTAGGAGGCCTGCGTCTTGTGACCGTAGCGTACGTATTGGTATGTACGGCAGGACCAACTCGGAAAGATAGGTAGGAGCAAGCCCATGTAACGCTTTATAGGTTAACAGTAAAACCTTGAAATCAGCCCTTGCCTTAACAGGAAGCCAGTGTAGGGAAGCTAGCACTGGAGTAATATGATCAAATTTCTTGGTTCTAGTCAGGATTCTAGCAGCCGTATTTAGCACTAACTGAAGTTTATTTAGTGCTTTATCTGGGTAGCCGGAAAATAGAGCATTGCAGTAGTCTAACCTAGAAGTAACAAATGCATGGATTAATTTTTCTGCATCATTTTTGGACAGAAAATTTCTAATTTTTGCAATGTTACGTAGATGGAAAAAAGCTGTCCTTGAAACAGTCTTGATATGTTCGTCAAAAGAGAGATCAGGGTCAAGAGTAACGCCGAGGTCCTTCACAGTTTTATTTGAGACGACTTTACAACCATCAAGATGAATTGTCAGATTTAACAGAAGATCTCTTTGTTTCTTGGGACCTAGAACAAGCATCTCTGTTTTGTCCGAGTTTAAAAGTAAAAAGTTTTCAGCCATCCACTTCCTTATGTCTGAAACACAGGCTTCTAGCGAGGGCAATTTTGGGGCTTCACCATGCTTCATTGAAATGTACAGCTGTGTGTCATCCGCATAGCAGTGAAAGTTAACATTATGTTTTCGAATAACATCCCCAAGAGGTAAAATATATAGTGAAAACAATAGTGGTCCTAAAACGGAACCTTGAGGAACACCGAAATGTACAGTTGATTTGTCGGAGGACAGACCATTCACAGAGACAAACTGATATCTTTCCGACAGGTAAGATCTAAACCAGGCCAGAACTTGTCCGTGTAGACCAATTTGGGTTTCCAGTCTCTCCAAAAGAATGTGGTGATCGATGGTGTCAAAGGCAGCACTAAGGTCTAGTAGCACGATGGTTCCACTAAGGGTTAGGGTTAGGGAGCAGCCAGATACAGGGTTAGGGTTAGGGTTAGGGAGCAGCCAGATACAGTCCTCCTCATCAGATAGTTCCACTAAGGGTTAGGGTTAGGGTTAGGGAGCAGCCAGATACAGTCCTCCTCATCAGATGGTTCCACTAAGGGTTAGGGTTAGGGAGCAGCCAGATACAGTCCTCCTCATCAGATGTCCTCTTGGTTCCACTAAGGGCAGAGCAGCAGGAGCAGCCAGATACAGTCCTCCTCATCAGATGGTTCCACTAAGGGCAGAGCAGCAGGAGCAGCCAGATACAGTCCTCCTCATCAGATGTCCTCTTGGTCCCACTAAGGGCAGAGCAGCAGGAGCAGCCAGATACAGTCCTCCTCATCAGATGGTTCCACTAAGGGCAGAGCAGCAGGAGCAGCCAGATACAGTCCTCCTCATCATATGTCCTCTCGTGCCCTAAAACATCATTACTGATATGGCAATATCTTAATACAGACCAGATTATTGAAAATATGAGAAAATACAACAAAATACAATTGCGTGAAGAATGTATTTCACTGTTATGACTGCCTCACCTGGTGTTATTTCATACTGAAGAAATAATGTACGGACAACCTTTACATTTCATAAATAAAGTATTAAACACAATAATGTACAGACAGCCTTTACATTTCATAAACAATGTATCAAACAAAGAAATACAAAACAGTAAATCATATGCATATTTAGCCATATTTATAGTTGCTTTATTTCTATTTCCATTTCTTGAAGACATTCAACTCTCTGACAGTCTCTGTTTAGGATGACAGCTTAAAGTGTGGGAAGAGTTGACCATCTCTTTAACCCCCTAGAGGCTAAGCCATGTCCAAACTGTTTAAAGGTGGTCATACCAAGGATCATTTAGCTATTTGATTTTTAAGACCTCTTAAGGTATCAAATAATATATTTAAAAATGATTTGATGAAACATTGAATTTGGCATTACTGCTATTAGCCCATAGAAATGCATTGAATAACAGATTCATACATGGTACAACATCGTCCCCCCACAAAAATCTAAAGGGAGTTTGTTCTGAAGTGTCTGTCCTATATCAGTGCCTGTCCTATATCAGTGCCTGTCCTATATCAGTGCCTGTCCTATATCAGTGCCTGTCCTATATCAGTGCCTGTCCTATATCAGTGCCTGTCCTATATCAGTGCCTGTCCTATATCTGTGCCTGTCCTATATCTGAGACATAAGAAAGATCAGGAAACTAATTTATTTTTTTGACCTGTATTTAACCCCTTATTTTAGGCACTAAACTACGTATTTCCATTTATACGGCGAAAATATTCAGACCCCTTGACCTTTTCCACTTTTTGTTACGTTACTCTAAAATGGCTTAAATCATTTATTTCCCTCATCAATCTACACACAATAACCCATTATGACAAAGCAAAAACAGGGTTTTCCCTGCCGCTGAAGAACATCCCCACAGCATGATGCTGCCACCATCATGCTTCACCGTAGGGATGGTGCCAGGTTTCCTATAGAAGTGACGCTTGGCATTCAGGCCAAAGAGTTCAATCTTGGTTTCATCAGACCAGAGAATCTTGTTTCTCATGGTCTGAGTCTTTAGGTGCCTTTTGGCAAACTCCAAGCGGGCTATCGTTTGACTTTTGCTGAGGAGTGGCTTCCGTCTGGCCACTCTACCATAAAGGCCTGATTGGTGGAGTGCTGCAGAGATGGTTGTCCTTCTGGAAGGTTCTCCTATCTCCACAGAGGAACTCTGGAGCTCTGTCAGAGTGACCATCGGGTTCTTGGTCACCTCCCTCCCGATTGCTCAGTTTGGCAGGGCGGCCAGCTCTAGGAAGAATCTTGGTGGTGAATGATGGAGGCCACTGTGTTCTTGGGGACCTTCAATGCTGCAGAAATGTTTTGGTACCCTTCCCCAGATCTGTGCCTCGACACAATCCTGTCTCGGAGCACTACGGACAATTCCTTCGACCTCATGGCTTGGTTTTTGCTCTGACATGCACTGTCAACTGTGGGACCTTATATAGACAGGTGTGTGCCTTTCCAAATCATGTCCAATCAATTGAATTTACCACAGGTGGACTCCAGTCAAGTTGTAGAAACATCTCAAGGATGATCAATGGAAACAAGACGCACCTGAGCTCAATTTAGAGTCTCATAGCAAAGGGTCTGAATACTTCTGTAAACAAGGTATTTCTGGTTTTTATTTTTAATACATTTCCTAATATTTCTTAAAACCTGTTTTCGCTTTGTCATTATGGGGTATTGGGTAGGAAAAAATGTAATTTAATCAATTTTAGAATAAGGCTATAATGTAACAAAATGTGGAAAAAGTCAAGGGGTCTGAATACTTTCTGAAGGCCCTGTAGAGGTACGTACACCAACGGTGATATATATTAAAGTTGCTATATACATATACATGACCATTAAAAAAAATTAAGGTTTACATACATAAACAGCAAGTATCCTTTCCATTTCATATCAATATCTCTTATAAACGATAAAAACCCAGACAACATAATGAAAAGAAGCTGCTGACAAATACAGCATTACACGGCCTCTGGACTGAGTCAGAGACAACCTGACAAATACAGCATTACACTGCCTCTGGACTGAGTCAGGGACAACCTGACAAATACAGCATTACACTGCCTCTGGACTGAGTCAGAGACAACCTGACAAATACAGCATTACACTGCCTCTGGACTGAGTCAGGGACAACCTGACAAATACAGCATTACACTGCCTCTGGACTGAGTCAGAGACAACCTGACAAATACAGCATTACACTGCCTCTGGACTGAGTCAGGGACAACCTGACAAATACAGCATTACACTGCCTCTGGACTGAGTCAGAGACAACCTGACAAATACAGCATTACACTGCCTCTGGACTGAGTCAGAGACAACCTGACAAATACAGCATTACACTGCCTCTGGACCTGAGTCAGAGACAACCTGACAAATACAGCATTACACTGCCTCTGGACTGAGTCAGAGACAACCTGACAAATACAGCATTACACTGCCTCTGGACTGAGTCAGAGACAACCTGACAAATACAGCATTACACTGCCTCTGGACTGAGTCAGGACAACCTGACAATACAGCATTACACTGCCTCTGGACTGAGTCAGAGACAACCTGACAAATACAGCATTACACTGCCTCTGGACTGAGTCAGAGACAACCTGACAAATACAGCATTACACTGCCTCTGGACTGAGTCAGAGACAACCTGACAAATACAGCATTACACTGCCTCTGGACTGAGTCAGAGACAACCTGACAAATACAGCATTACACTACCTCTGGACTGAGTCAAAGACAACCTGAGAAGGTGAGAGTCAACGTCTGTATATGTGAACAGAAAAGAGATGATCCTTCGACCACTGACCCCTCGGGAGGTTGATGCAGTATGACTGTACAGCTGGACCCTGTAGTTTACCAATAAAATGGTCTGACGTTGATGTGGACATACTCTGTATTCATATCCCGAAAGAAAGAAATGGTCTCGTTACAATACATTTTAATAGAAAGCTAGCAAAAATAGATAAGATCTTGCTACCGTGGAAAGGAAAATACCTGCCTATTTGTGGAAAAATCCCCCTGATTAACTTTTTTTGTCATATCCCAGTTTACCTATTTGCTTATGGTCTTGCCTACACCTAGCGACTTGTTTTTTAAATTACATGAGCAAAAAATATCCAATTTTATTTGGAACAGCAAGTCAGACAAAATTAAATGGGCCTATTTATATAATGAATATGAATTCGGAGGTTAGAAATGATTACATATGAAAGAATTAGACCTCTCACTAAAGGCTTCAGTCATACAAAAGTTATACTTAAACTACCTACTCATCCAAGGGTTTTTCTTTATTTTTACTATTTTCTACATTGTAGAATAATAGTGAAGACAAATACTACGAAATAACACATGGAATCATGTAGTAACCAAACAAGTGTTAAACAAAGAAAAATATATTTTATATTTGAGATTCTTCAAAGTAGCCACCCTTTGCCTTGATGACAGCTTTGCACACTCTTGGCATTCTCTCAACCAACTTCACCTGGAATGCTTTTCCAACAGTCTTGAAAGAGTTCCCACATATGCTGAGCGGTACGTTTGACTGGTTCTCTATATAGTATGTATGTATCAGCTGGAGGTACAGGCCTAAGCGTTGTTGTTCAATAGTTTACTCCAATTAGGGAACGGGTGGTGGGGTTGGAAAGTAAATTTCTTTCGGGATATGAATACAGAGTATGTCCACATCACCGTCAGGGTGGGGGAAAAAAGTATTTAGTCAGCCACCAATTGTGCAAGTTCTCCCACTTAAAAAGATGAGAGAGGCCTGTAATTTTCATCATAGGTACACGTCAACTATGACAGACAAATTGAGGAAATAAAATCCAGAAAATCACATTGTAGGATTTTTAATGAATTTATTTGCAAATTATGGTGGAAAATAACTATTTGGTCAATAACAAAAGTTTCTCAATACTTTGTTATATACCCTTTGTTGGCAATGACACAGGTCAAATGTTTTCTGTAAGTCTTCACAAGGTTTTCACACACTGTTGCTGGTATTTTGGCCCATTCCTCCATGCAGATCTCCTCTAGAGCAGTGATGTTTTGGGGTACGGCTTAAAGCAGTCCTATGGACAGATACTCCAATCTCCGTTGTGGAGCTTTGCAGCTCCTTCAGGGTTATTTTTAGTCTCTTTGTTACCTCTCTGATTAATGCCCTCCTTGCCTGGTCCGTGAGTTTGGTGGGCGGCCCTCTCTTGGCAGGTTTGTTGTGGTGCCATATTCTTTACATTTTTAAATAATGGATGTAATGGTGCTCTGTGGATAATGGATGTAAAAGTTTCTGATATTTTTTTATAACCCAACCCTGATCTGTACTTCTCCACAACTTTGTCCCCGACCTGAGAGCTCCTTGGTCTTCGTGGTGCCGCTTGCTTGGTGGTGCCCTTTACTTTCAGAACAGGAGAACAGGTGTGTATATATACTGAGATCATGTGACAGATCATGTGACACTTAGATTGCACACAGGTGGACTTTATTTAACTAATTCTGTGACTTCTTAAGGTAATTGGTTGAACCAGATCTTATTTAGGGGCTTCTTAACAAAGGTGGTGAATACATATGCACGCAACACTTTTCCGTTATTGTTTAGGATTTTTTAAACAAGTAATTTTTTTCATTTCACTTCACCAATTTGGACTATTTTGTGTTTGTCCATTACATGAAATCCAAATAAAAATCAATTTAAATTACAGGTTGTAATGCAACAAAATAGGAAAAACACCAAGGGGGGTGAATACATTTGGAAGGCACTGTACCCCCTTAAAAAAAGTAATAAAATAAAAACAGCCCCCACAATCATTTTATCATCAATTTATCTCAGCCAATCATCAGTCATTTGTGAAAGTGCTTGTTGAATGTCCTTCCCTATAAGCGTGCTGAATGTCTGTTTACTGTAAAATAGCATAGTATCTGATCAAACAATAGTTTACTAAGGGTTGGTAACAGGCTGATTGGTCGGCTATTTGAGCCAGTAAAGGGGACTTTACTATTCTTAGGTAGGGGGAATGACTTTTGCTTCCCTCCAGGCCTGAGGGCACACACTTTCTAGTAGGCTTAAATTGAATCTATGGCAAATAGGAGTGGCAATATCGTCCGCTATTATCCTCAGTAATTTTCCATCCAAGTTGTCAGACCCCAGTGGCTTGACAATAATAATTACTTTACGGAATTCAAAATCCCAATGCTCGTCTTTCATCATTTGGTAAAATATACTTGGATGCGTAGTGTCATCGTTTGTTGCTGGCATGTCATAATAATATAATAATATACCATTTAGCAGACGCTTTTATCCAAAGCGACTTACAGTCATACATTTCTTTTGTGTATGGGTGGTCCCGGGGATCGAACCCACCACCTTGGCGTTCCAAGCGCCGTGCTCTACCAGCTGAGCTACAGAGGACCACGCCTCTAGCGTTGTCATCCTCATTATTCTCCATTCATTCAGGATTATCCGTAGTCATGGTAACATCCACATTCATGAACAAGTGTTTAGAAACATATTCTATTCTTATTTACAATTAAAGTGACTCCAAAATGACACAATACATTATTTACCATTCATTTCTATTGGGCACAAAATTATCTGAAACAACCAAAACAAACAGCAAATGCATCCAACAAGCTTGTAGAGTCACAAGCTTGATGTAATCATTGTGTGCTTGGAATATATATATATAAGTTAATTTGTTCCAATAATTTTGGTCCCCTAGAATGGGGGGACAACGTACAAAAAGTGGCGTAATTGCAAAACGGTTCCCCTGATATGGATGAAATACCCTCAAATGAAAGTCTGCACTTTAATCGCATAGTAATTGTATCATATCAAGTACAGAAACAAAACAACAAAACATTTGTCACTATCCAAATCCTTTTGGAGCTCCCTGTAAATAAATGATATGTTCCCATCAGTGTTGTGACATATTGAGTGTCTCGGTCTCGTCTCGGCGGTGGATAGATTTTTACTCGGTCTTGGACAATGAGGACTCGTCATTTCTTCTATAGAACCCTGTGGAGTCTCAACATTCTATAGAACCCTGTAGAGTCTCAACATTCTATAGAACCCTGTGGAGTCTCAACATTCTATAGAACCCTGTGGAGTCTCAACATTCTATAGAACCCTGGTGGAGTCTCAACATGCTATAGAACCCTGTGGAGTCTCAACATGCTATAGAACCCTGGTGGAGTCTCAACATTCTATAGAACCCTGGTGGAGTCTCAACATGCTATAGAACCCTGTGGAGTCTCAACATTCTATAGAACCCTGTGGAGTCTCAACATTCTATAGAACCCTGGTGGAGTCTCAACATTCTATAGAACCCTGTGGAGTCTCAACATTCTATAGAACCCTGGTGGAGTCTCAACATTCTATAGAACCCTGTGGAGTCTCAACATTCTATAGAACCCTGGTGGAGTCTCAACATTCTATAGAACCCTGTGGAGTCTCAACATTCTATAGAACCCTGTGGAGTCTCAACATGCTATAGAACCCTGGTGGAGTCTCAACATTCTATAGAACCCTGGTGGAGTCTCAACATGCTATAGAACCCTGGTGGAGTCTCAACATTCTATAGAACCCTGTGGAGTCTCAACATTCTATAGAACCCTGTGGAGTCTCAACATGCTATAGAACCCTGGTGGAGTCTCAACATTCTATAGAACCCTGTAGAGTCTCAACATTCTATAGAACCCTGTGGAGTCTCAACATGCTATAGAACCCTGGTGGAGTCTCAACATTCTATAGAACCCTGGTGGAGTCTCAACATGCTATAGAACCCTGTGGAGTCTCAACATTCTATAGAACCCTGTGGAGTCTCAACATTCTATAGAACCCTGTGGAGTCTCAACATTCTATAGAACCCTGGTGGAGTCTCAACATTCTATAGAACCCTGTGGAGTCTCAACATTCTATAGAACCCTCGTGGAGTCTCAACATTCGATAGAACCCTGTGGAGTCTCAACATTCTATAGAACCCTGGTGGAGTCTCAACATTCTATAGAACCCTGTGGAGTCTCAACATTCTATAGAACCCTGGTGGAGTCTCAACATTCTATAGAACCCTGTGGAGTCTCAACATTCTATAGAACCCTGGTGGAGTCTCAACATTCTATAGAACCCTGGTGGAGTCTCAACATTCTATAGAACCCTGTGGAGTCTCAACATTCTACAGAACCCTGGTGGAGTCTCAACATTCTATAGAACCCTGTGGAGTCTCAACATTCTATAGAACCCTGTGGAGTCTCAACATTCTATAGAACCCTGGTGGAGTCTCAATACTCTATAGAACCATGTGGAGTCTCAACATTCTATAGAACCCTGTGGAGTCTCAACATGCTATAGAACCCTGTGGAGTCTCAACATGCTATAGAACCCTGGTGGAGTCTCAACATTCTATAGAACCCTGGTGGAGTCTCAACATGCTATAGAACCCTGTGGAGTCTCAACATTCTATAGAACCCTGTGGAGTCTCAACATTCTATAGAACCCTGGTGGAGTCTCAACATTCTATAGAACCCTGTGGAGTCTCAACATTCTATAGAACCCTGGTGGAGTCTCAACATTCTATAGAACCCTGTGGAGTCTCAACATTCTATAGAACCCTGGTGGAGTCTCAACATTCTATAAAACCCTGTGGAGTCTCAACATTCTATAGAACCCTGGTGGAGTCTCAACATTCTATAGAACCCTGTGGAGTCTCAACATTCTATAGAACCCTGTGGAGTCTCAACATTCTATAGAACCCTGGTGGAGTCTCAACATTCTATAGAACCCTGTGGAGTCTCAACATTCTATAGAACCCTGTGGAGTCTCAACATTCTATATAACCCTGGTGGAGTCTCAATACTCTATAGAACCCTGTGGAGTCTCAACATTCTATAGAACCCTGTGGAGTCTCAACATTCTACAGAACCCTGTGGAGTCTCAACATTCTACAGAACCCTGTGGAGTCTCAACATTCTACAGAACCCTGGTGGAGTCTCAACATTCTATAGAACCCTGGTGGAGTCTCAACATTCTATAGAACCCTGTGGAGTCTCAACACTCTACAGAACCCTGGTGGAGTCTCAACACTCTACAGAACCCTGGTGGAGTCTCAACACTCTACAGAACCCTGGTGGAGTCTCAACATTCTATACAACCCTGGTGGAGTCTCAACATTCTATAGAACCCTGGTGGAGTCTCAACACTCTACAGAACCCTGGTGGAGTCTCAACACTCTATAGAACCCTGTGGAGTCTCAACATTCTATACAACCCTGGTGGAGTCTCAACATTCTATAGAACCCTGGTGGAGTCTCAACACTCTACAGAACCCTGGTGGAGTCTCAACACTCTACAGAACCCTGGTGGAGTCTCAACATTCTATACAACCCTGGTGGAGTCTCAACATTCTATAGAACCCTGGTGGAGTCTCAACACTCTACAGAACCCTGGTGGAGTCTCAACACTCTACAGAACCCTGGTGGAGTCTCAACATTCTACAGAACCCTGGTGGAGTCTCAACATTCTATAGAACCCTGGTGGAGTCTCAACATTCTATAGAACCCTGTGGAGTCTCAACACTCTACAGAACCCTGGTGGAGTCTCAACACTCTACAGAACCCTGTGGAGTCTCAACATTCTATAGAACCCTGGTGTAGTCTCAACACTCTACAGAACCCTGTGGAGTCTCAACATTCTATAGAACCCTGTGGAGTCTCAACATTCTATAGAACCCTGGTGGAGTCTCAATACTCTATAGAACCCTGGTGGAGTCTCAACATTCTATAGAACCCTGTGGAGTCTCAACACTCTATAGAACCCTGGTGGAGTCTCAACATTCTATAGAACCCTGGTGGAGTCTCAACATTCTATAGAACCCTGGTGGAGTCTCAACATTCTACAGAACCCTGGTGGAGTCTCAACATTCTATAGAACCCTGTGGAGTCTCAACATTCTATAGAACCCTGGTGGAGTCTCAACATTCTATAGAACCCTGGTGGAGTCTCAACATTCTACAGAACCCTGGTGGAGTCTCAACATTCTACAGAGCCCTGGTGGAGTCTCAACATTCTATAGAACCCTGTGGAGTCTCAACATTCTATAGAACCCTGGTGGAGTCTCAATACTCTATAGAACCCTGTGGAGTCTCAATACTCTATAGAACCCTGGTGGAGTCTCAACACTCTATACAACCCTGGTGGAGTCTCAACATTCTATAGAACCCTGGTGGAGTCTCAATACTCTATAGAACCCTGTGGAGTCTCAATACTCTATAGAACCCTGTGGAGTCTCAATACTCTATAGAACCCTGTGGAGTCTCAACATTCTATAGAACCCTGGTGGAGTCTCAACATTCTATAGAACCCTGTGGAGTCTCAACATTCTATAGAACCCTGTGGAGTCTCAACATTCTATAGAACTAATGTGACTAACCTTCTCAGTCCTCAGGGTT
This sequence comes from Coregonus sp. 'balchen', assembly GCA_902810595.1. NCBI lineage: Eukaryota > Metazoa > Chordata > Actinopteri > Salmoniformes > Salmonidae > Coregonus > Coregonus sp. 'balchen'. The sequence continues at coordinate 593,541 of LR778284.1, forward strand.
GGAGTGGGGGGGCAATACCCCTACCAGTACTACATATTTACAACAGCTTTACCCCTACCAGTACTACATATTTACAACTGCTTTACCCCTACCAGTACTACATATTTACAACAGATGTTTAGGATGCAATTCGGCCTAAGTGAGATTCTTCAAACACTTTTTGTCATCCAGTGCCATGTAAAAATCCATAGAAATTATCAAAATAGATTTTCCTCCACAAAGACAAAAAGCACTTGACTCATTCTTGTCCACCAGTCCAGAGGCTATGCATGTTCCTCAGAGGTTCAGTTCTTCATGTCCACCAGTCCAGAGGCTATGCATGTTCCTCAGAGGTTCAGTTCTTCTTGTCCACCAGTCCAGAGGCTATGCATGTTCCTCAGAGGTTCAGTTCTTCTTGTCCACCAGTCCAGAGGCTATGCATGTCCTCCTCAGAGGTTCAGTTCTTCATGTCCACCAGTCCAGAGGCTATGCATGTTCCTCAGAGGTTCAGTTCTTCTTGTCCACCAGTCCAGAGGCTATGCATGTCCTCCTCAGAGGTTTAGTTCTTCATGTCCACCAGTCCAGAGGCTATGCATGTTCCTCAGAGGTTCAGTTCTTCATGTCCACCAGTCCAGAGGCTATGCATGTTCCTCAGAGGTTCAGTTCTTCATGTCCACCAGTCCAGAGGCTATGCATGTCCTCCTCAGAGGTTCAGTTCTTCTTGTCCACCAGTCCAGAGGCTATGCATGTCCTCCTCAGAGGTTCAGTTCTTCTTGTCCACCAGTCCAGAGGCTATGCATGTCCTCCTCAGAGGTTCAGTTCTTCATGTCCACCAGTCCAGAGGTTATGCATGTCCTCCTCAGAGGTTCAGTTCTTCATGTCCACCAGTCCAGAGGCTATGCATGTTCCTCAGAGGTTCAGTTCTTCATGTCCACCAGTCCAGAGGCTATGCATGTCCTCCTCAGAGGTTCAGTTCTTCTTGTCCACCAGTCCAGAGGCTATGCATGTCCTCCTCAGAGGTTCAGTTCTTCATGTCCACCAGTCCAGAGGCTATGCATGTCTTCCTAAGAGGCTCAGGACTGGAAGACTCCCACATCCATCCTCTATCTTCTGGAGATGATGACTGAAGGGAGAGGAAGAGGAGGAGGCACCATGATGTCATTGTTGCAGCTGAAATGTCCGAACACACTGACTGGAACAGCAGTAGGCCACGAAACTCACTGTGGTTCTGGAGAGAGAGAGAGAGAGGAGGAAAAGAGAGGGAGCGAGGAG
>LR778284.1:594891-681969 GCA_902810595.1 Coregonus sp. 'balchen'
TGTTTTTATATTTATTTTCCTTTTTTTTAATTATTTACTTTCTTGTGAATGTTTAAAAACGTTTCCATGACAATAAAGCCCTTAATTGAATTTAAAAGGGAGAGCAGGGGAGAGAGAGAGAGAGGGGGAGAGAAGAGAGAGAGATAAAAGGAAGGGAAAGGGAAAAGGGGGGGGGAGAGAGGGGGGAGAGAGAGAGAGAGAGAGAGAGGGGGGAGAGAGAGAGAGAGAGGGAAAAGGAAGGAGCAGAGAGGGGGGAAGGGAAAAGAGGGGGAGAGAGAGAGAAGAGAGAGAGAGAGGAAAAGGGGGAGAGGGGGAGAGCGGGAGAAGCGAGGGGGGGGGGAGAGGAGAGAGAGAGGAAGAGGGAGGGTAAGTGGGAAAGAGCACATCCCTTTAGACCTTTAGGGTTGGGGCGGGTTAGGGGGGTTGGGGTAGGGGGGTTAGGGGTAGGGGAGGGGGTTGGGTAGGGATGGGGGGGGAGGGTCAGGGGGAGGGGGTTAGGGTAGGGGAGGGTGGTGGGGAAAGGGGTTTTGGGGGGTTGGGGGGGCAGGGGTTAGGGGGTTGGGAGGGGTTTGGGGGTTAGGGTAGGGGTTAGGGGGGGTTTGGGGTTCGGGGGAGGGTGGTATAGGGTCGCGGGGTTATGGGTTGGTTGGGGGGACAGGGGTTATGGGTGGTTGGGGACAGGGGTTATGGGTGGTTGGGGACAGGGGGTGTGGTTGGGGTCAGGGGTTATGGGTGGTTGGGGACAGGGGTGGTTAGGGTCAGGGGTTATGGGTGGTTGGGGTCAGGGGTTATGGGTGGTTATGGTCAGGGGTTACGGGTGGTTAGGGACAGGGGTGGTTATGGTCAGGGGTTATGGGTGGTTGGGGACAGGGGTGGTTAGGGTCAGGGGTTATGGGTTATGGGTGGTTGGGGTCAGGGGTTATGGGTGGTTAGGGTCAGGGGTTATGGGTGGTTAGGGTCAGGGGTTACGGGTGGTTAGGGTCAGGGGTTATGGGTGGTTAGGGTCAGGGGTGGTTAGGGTCAGGGGTTATGGGTGGTTAGGGTCAGGGGTGGTTAGGATTATGGGTGGTTATGGTCAGCAGTTATGAGTCAGGGTTAGTTACCTGCGGTGTACCCCAGCCAGGGCGGTCTCTCTGAGGGGGAACAGTTTGGGGTAGATGATGGTAAACATTGGCTGACTGCAGCGGTGACAATGTCCCAGGGGGCATTGCAGCAGGTCCAGAAGGCTTCTGGGTAACAGGAATGGCGACAGCAGATTCAGCTCTGAGAGACAGACAGGGAGAGAGAGAGAGAGAGGAAGGAAGAGAGGAGGAATCTATTTATTGAGGTTCCTTTATTTAACCAGGGAGGTTAGGGAGGACATCTTCTCTTTTCCAACAACCACCTGGGATAGAGAGGGAGTTTAATATAACCACCTGGGATAGAGAGGGAGTTTTAAAATGACCACCTGGGATAGAGAGGGAGTTTAATATAACCACCTGGGATAGAGAGGGAGTTTAATATAACCACCTGGGATAGAGAGGGAGTTTAATATAACCACCTGGGATAGAGAGGGAGTTTAATATAACCACCTGGGATAGAGAGGGAGTTTAATATAACCACCTGGGATAGAGAGGGAGTTTAATATAACCACCTGGGATAGAGAGGGAGTTTAATATAACCACCTGGGATAGAGAGGGAGTTTAATATAACCACCTGGGGATAGAGAGGGAGTTTAATATAACCACCTGGGATAGAGAGGGAGTTTAATATAACCACCTGGGATAGAGAGGGAGTTTAATATAACCACCTGGGATAGAGAGGGAGTTTAATATAACCACCTGGGATAGAGAGGGAGTTTAATATAACCACCTGGGATAGAGAGGGAGTTTAATATAACCACCTGGGATAGAGAGGGAGTTTAATATAACCACCTGGGATAGAGAGGGAGTTTAATATAACCACCTGGGATAGAGAGGGAGTTTAATATAACCACCTGGGATAGAGAGGGAGTTTAATATAACCACCTGGGATAGAGAGGGAGTTTAATATAACCACCTGGGATAGAAGGGGTTAAAATGGCCACCTGGGATAGAGAGGGAGTTTAATATAACCACCTGGGATAGAGAGGGAGTTTAAATAACCACCTGGGATAGAGAGGGAGTTTAATATAACCACCTGGGATAGAGAGGGAGTTTTAATATGGCCACATGGGATAGAGAGGGAGTTTAATATAAACCACCTGGGATAGAGAGGGAGTTTAATATAACCACCTGGGATAGAGAGGGAGTTTAATATAACCACCTGGGATAGAGAGGGAGTTTAATATAACCACCTGGGATAGAGAGGGAGTTTAATATAACCACCTGGGGATAGAGAGGGAGTTAATATAACCACCTGGGATAGAGAGGGAGTTAATATAACCACCTGGGATAGAGAGGGAGTTTAATATAACCACCTGGGATAGAGAGGGAGTTTAAATATAACCACCTGGGATAGAGAGGGAGTTTAATATAACCACCTGGGATAGAGAGGGAGTTTAATATAACCACCTGGGATAGAGAGGGAGTTTAATATAACCACCTGGGATAGAGAGGGAGTTTAATATAACCACCTGGGATAGAGAGGGAGTTTAATATAACCACCTGGGATAGAGAGGGAGTTTAATATAACCACCTGGGATAGAGAGGGAGTTTAATATAACCACCTGGGATAGAGAGGGAGTTTAATATAACCACCTGGGATAGAGAGGGAGTTTAATATAACCCACCTGGGATAGAGAGGGAGTTTAATATAACCACCTGGGATAGAGAGGGAGTTTAATATAACCACCTGGGATAGAGAGGGAGTTTAATATAACCACCTGGGATAGAGAGGGAGTTTAATATAAACCACCTGGGATAGAGAGGGAGTTTAATATAACCACCTGGGATAGAGAGGGAGTTTTAATAATGGCCACCTGGGATAGAGAGGGAGTTTAATATAACCACCTGGGATAGAGAGGGAGTTTAATATAACCACCTGGGATAGAGAGGGAGTTTAATATAACCACCTGGGATAGAGAGGGAGTTTAAAATAACCACCTGGGATAGAGAGGGAGTTTAATATAACCACCTGGGATAGAGAGGGAGTTTAATATAACCACCTGGGATAGAGAGGGAGTTTAATATAACCACCTGGGATAGAGAGGGAGTTTAATATAACCACCTGGGATAGAGAGGGAGTTTAATATAACCACCTGGGATAGAGAGGGAGTTTAATATAACCACCTGGGATAGAGAGGGAGTTTAATATAACCACCTGGGATAGAGAGGGAGTTTAATATAACCACCTGGGATAGAGAGGGAGTTTTAAAATGGCCACCTGGGATAGAGAGGGAGTTTAATATAACCACCTGGGATAGAGAGGGAGTTTAATATAACCACCTGGGATAGAGAGGGAGTTTAATATAACCACCTGGGATAGAGAGGGAGTTTAATATAACCACCTGGGATAGAGAGGGAGTTTAATATAACCACCTGGGATAGAGAGGGAGTTTAATATAACCACCTGGGATAGAGAGGGAGTTTAATATAACCACCTGGGATAGAGAGGGAGTTTAATATAACCACCTGGGATAGAGAGGGAGTTTTAAAATGACCAAGGGTTACACCCTTCTGGACACGTCTGTCTCATAGCATGCAAGGTGCTAAACCATCCAGTCATTGTCTTCAATTAGAAAAAATAATGACTGTCATTGTTGTAGACAGACCACAGTACTAGCAGGATGCCTGGGGTTAGTGTGGTGTTGCAGTGAATGACTGTCATTGTTGTAGTCAGACCACAGTACTAGCAGGATGCCTGGGGTTAGTGTGGTGTTGCAGTGAATGACTGTCATTGTTGTAGTCAGACCACAGTACTAGCAGGATGCCTGGGGTTAGTGTGGTGTTGCAGTGAATGACTGTCATTGTTGTAGTCAGACCACAGTACTAGCAGGATGCCTGGGGTTAGTGTGGGTGTTGCAGTGAATGACTGTCATTGTTGTAGTCAGACCACAGTACTAGCAGGATGCCTGGGGTTAGTGTGGTGTTGCAGTGAATGACTGTCATTGTTGTAGTCAGACCACAGTACTAGCAGGATGCCTGGGGTTAGTGTGGTGTTGCAGTGAATGACTGTCATTGTTGTAGTCAGACCACAGTACTAGCAGGATGCCTGGGGTTAGTGTGGTGTTGCAGTGAATGACTGTCATTGTTGTAGACAGACCACAGTACTAGCAGGATGCCTGGGGTTAGTGTGGTGTTGCAGTGATGTGAAAGAATGGCGCCGGAGGGGATGGCCGCCGTTTTACAGGCTCCTGACCAATTGTGGTATTTTGTGTGTTTTCTTTGCACTGATCCTCAATTTCGTGGTATCCAATTGGTGGTTACAGTCTTGTCACATCGCTACAACTCCCGTACGGACACGGGAGAGGCGAAGGTTGAGAGTCGTGCGTCCTCCGAAACACAACCCAACCTAGCCGCACTGCTTCTTGACACGGTGCCCGCTCAACCCGGAAGCCAGCCGCACCAATGTGCCGGAGGAAACACCGTACACCTGGCGACTGAGTCAGCGTGCACTGCGCCCAGCCCGCCACAGGAGTCGCTAGTGGGACAAGGACATCCCTGCCGCCAAACCCTACCCTACCCTGGATGGCGCTGGGCCAATTGTGCGCCGCCCCATGGATCTCCCGGTCGCGGCCGGCTGCGACAGAGCTTGGAATCAAACCAGGTTCTCTAGTGGCACAGCTAGCACTGCGATGCAGTGCCTTAGACCACTGCGCCACTCGGGAGGCCCCTAGGAGGACTTCCATTTCAACGAGTCGGAGGCCAAGGACATAATGCTCATCCCAGACCAGGCCCAAAGCCCCGTCAGGAGGAGGACGAGGCGGCGCTAGAGAGGTTGACGTGGGGGATATCTAACGAGACAGCGACGGCGAGTGGATACGTCACCATTACCCTCTCTTCCAATCACTGGAGAATAAACTGGATGAGCTCTGTTCGAGACTATCCTATCAACGTGATCTTAAGAACTGTAAAATCCTATGTTTCTCAGAGTCCTGGCTGAACAAGGACATGTTAAATATATAAATCTAGCTGGGTTTGCTATACATCGCCAGGACAGAACCGCTGCGTCAGGGAAGATCGGGGGGGGGCTCTTTGTCAACAACAGGTGCGCGATTTATATTAAGGAAGTCTCAAGGTTCTGCTCGCCTGAGGTTCTGCTCGCCCGAGGTTCTGCTCGCCCGAGGTTCTGCTCGCCCGAGGTTCTGCTCGCCCGAGGTTCTGCTCGCCTGAGGTTCTGCTCGCCTGAGGTTCTGCTCGCCTGAGGTTCTGCTCGCCTGAGGTAGAATACCTCATGATCAGCTGCAGACCATACTACCATACCACTATCTACCAAGAGAGGGTTTTTTTCATCTATATGTTTCTGAGCTGTTTATTTACCACCACAAACCGATGCTGGCACTAAGACCACACTCAGCGAGCTGTATAAGGCCATAAGCAAACAAGAAAATGCTCATCCAGAAGCGGCGCTCCTAGTGGCTGGTGATTTTAATCCAGGCAAACTGAAATCCGTTTTACCTCATTTCTACCAGCATGTCTCCTGGGCAACTAGAGGTGAAAAAACTCTAGACCACCTTTACTCTACATACAGACGGGTACAAAGCGCTCTTTCGGACTCCATTTGGCAAATCTGACCATAATTCTATCCTCCTGATTCCTGCTTACAAGTTAAAACTAAAGCAGGAAGTACCAGTGACTCGGTCAATACGGAAGTGTCCGATGAAGTGGATGCTAAGCTACAGGACTGTTTCACTAGTACAGACTGGAATATATTAAGGGATTCATTCGATGGCATTGAGGAGTTTACCAAATCAGTCACCGGCTTCATTAATAAGTGCATCAACGGCGTAGTCCCCACAGTGACCGTACGTACATATCCTAACCAGAAGCCATGGATTACAGGCAACATCCGCACTGAGCTAAAGGGTAGAGCTGCTGCTTTCAAGGAGCGGGACACTAATCTGGACGGTTATAAGAAATCCCGCTATGCCCTCCGACGAACCATCAAACAGGCAAAGCGTCAATACAGGACTAAGATCGAATCCTACTACACCGGCTCTGACGCTCGTTGGGGAAGGCCCTAAAGATTGTCAAAGACTCCAGCCACCCAAGTCACAGTCAGTTCTCTCTGCTACCCCACGGCAGGCGGTACCAGAGAGCCAAGTCTGGGACTACCCCAAAGCCATAAGACTGCTAAACAGTTCATTAAACGGCTACCTGGACTTTCTGCTTTCACCCCCTACCTACATGTACATAGTACTTCAATCAATCACCTAACCAAACCTACATGTACATAGTACTTCAATCAATCACCTAACCAAACCTACAGTGAGGGAAAAAAGTATTTGATCCCCTGCTGATTTTGTACGTTTTCCCACTGACAAAGACATGATCAGTCTATAATTTTAAAAATGTTATAAATTGATTTGCATTTTAATGAGGGAAATAAGTATTTGACCCCTCTGCAAAAAACACGACTTAGTACTTGGTTGCAAAACCCTTGTTGGCAATCACAGAGGTCAGATGTTTCTTGTAGTTGGCCACCAGGTTTGCACACATCTCAGGAGGGATTTTGTCCCACTCCTCTTTGCAGATCTTCTCCAAGTCATTAAGGTTTCAAGGCTGACGTTTGGCAACTCCAGGACCTTAATGTGCTTCCTCTTGAGCCACTCCTTTGTTGCCTTGGCCGTGTGTTTTGGGTCATTGTCATGCTGGAATACCCACCCACGACCCATTTTCAATGCCCTGGCTGAGGGAAGGAGGTTCTCACCCAAGATTTGACGGTACATGGCCCCATCCATCGTCCCTTTGATGCGGTGAAGTTGTCCTGTCCCCTTAGCAGAAAAACACCCCCAAAGCATAATGTTTCCACCTCCATGTTTGACGGTGGGGATGGTGTTCTTGGGGTCATAGGCAGCATTCCTCCTCCTCCAAACACGGCGAGTTGAGTTGATGCCAAAGAGCTCCATTTTGGTCTCATCTGACCACAACACTTTCACCCAGTTCTCCTCTGAATCATTCAGATGTTCATCGGCAAACTTCAGACGGGCGTGTATATGTCATGTATTATTTCAAGTGTAATGTATTATTTCAGTGTCATGTATCATTTCAGTGTAATGTATCATTTCAGAGTGTGATGTATCATTTCAGAGTGTGATGTATCATTTCAGAGTGTGATGTATCATTTCAGTTAATGTATCATTTCAGTTAATGTATCATTTCAGTGTGATGTATCATTTCAGAGTGATGTATCATTTCAGTTAATGTATCATTTCAGAGTGATGTATCATTTCAGAGTGGGAAAGTATTAGCCCAAAGCTGTCATTCATTAGACGTGATGTGTCCCCCAAATGGCACCCTATTCCCTAAAAAGCAGTGCACTATATAGGAAATAGGGTGCCATGGTCATACACCTCTGGTCTAAAGCAGTGCACTATATAGGAAATAGGGTGCCATTTGTGACAGACGCCATATTATATATTAGCCCTATGGTGTGATGAATTAAAGAACACTTCATGTCTCTATGGTGTGATGAATTAAATAACACTTCATGTCTCTATGGTGTGATGAATTAATAACACTTAATGTCTCTATGGTGTGATGAATTAAATAACACTTCATGTCTCTATGGTGTGATGAATTAAATAACACTTCATGTCTCTATGGTGTGATGAATTAAATAACACTTCATGTCTCTATGGTGTGATGAATTAAATAACACTTCATGTCTCTATGGTGTGATGAATTAATAACACTTCATGTCTCTATGGTGTGATGAATTAATAACACTTCATGTCTCTATGGTGTGATGAATTAAATAACACTTCATGTCTCTATGGTGTGATGAATTAATAACACTTCATGTCTCTATGGTGTGATGAATTAAATAACACTTCATGTCTTTAATTCATCTCTATGGTGTGATGAATTAATAACACTTCATGTCTCTATGGTGTGATGAATTAAATAACACTTCATGTCTCTATGGTGTGATGAATTAAATAACACTTCATGTCTCTATGGTGTGATGAATTAAATAACACTTCATGTCTCTATGGTGTGATGAATTAAATAACACTTCATGTCTCTATGGTGTGATGAATTAATAACACTTCATGTCTCTATGGTGTGATGAATTAAATAACACTTCATGTCTCTATGGTGTGATGAATTAAATAACACTTCATGTCTCTATGGTGTGATGAATTAAATAACACTTCATGTCTCTATGGTGTGATGAATTAATAACACTTCATGTCTCTATGGTGTGATGAATTAAATAACACTTCATGTCTCTATGGTGTGATGAATTAAATAACACTTCATGTCTCTATGGTGTGATGAATTAATAACACTTCATGTCTCTATGGTGTGATGAATTAAATAACACTTCATGTCTTTAATTCATCTCTATGGTGTGATGAATTAATAACACTTCATGTCTCTATGGTGTGATGAATTAAATAACACTTCATGTCTCTATGGTGTGATGAATTAATAACACTTCATGTCTCTATGGTGTGATGAATTAAATAACACTTCATGTCTTTAATTCATCTCTATGGTGTGATGAATTAAATAACACTTCATGTCTCTATGGTGTGATGAATTAAATAACACTTCATGTCTCTATGGTGTGATGAATTAAATAACACTTCATGTCTCTATGGTGTGATGAATTAAATAACACTTCATGTCTCTATGGTGTGATGAATTAAATAACACTTCATGTCTCTATGGTGTGATGAATTAATAACACTTCATGTCTCTATGGCGTGATGAATTAAATAACACTTCATGTCTCTATGGTGTGATGAATTAAATAACACTTCATGTCTCTATGGTGTGATGAATTAAATAACACTTCATGTCTCTATGGTGTGATGAATTAAATAACACTTCATGTCTCTATGGTGTGATGAATTAAATAAAACTTCATGTCTCTATGGTGTGATGAATTAAATAACACTTCATGTCTCTATGGTGTGATGAATTAATAACACTTCACGTCTCTATGGTGTGATGAATTAAATAACACTTCATGTCTCTATGGTGTGATGAATTAAATAAAACTTCATGTCTCTATGGTGTGATGAATTAAATAACACTTCATGTCTCTATGGTGTGATGAATTAATAACACTTCACGTCTCTATGGTGTGATGAATTAAATAACACTTCATGTCTCTATGGTGTGATGAATTAAATAACACTTCATGTCTCTATGGTGTGATCAAGGTGGAACGTTCTCAACTTTAATCTAGTTTAGAGGATGTAACACCTTGCTGATTAACCTTATGATTAAATATCAGAAGACCCAAGAGGATCTGTGTGTGCAGCTGTATCCGTGGGTCTCCTCACCTCTGAGTGGCTGTCGCCGGTACATGCTGTGCAGGGCCCTCATGGCGAGCTCCTCCAGGGGGCCCACTCGCTCCGTCTCTGAGCCTATAGCCTTCACCTCAGCAGGCAGAGGAACAGACACATCTCCCAGAGACAGAGACAGAGGCTGGGGCGCCCGGTCAGACACCTGCCCTGGCAGACCACACCTGGAGAGACACGGAGAGAGAGAAACAGACAGACAGGTTAGACAGACAGGCAGAAGTCAATGTCAGACTCAAATCCAAATTCTGCTATAATACATTTATAGACAAAGATTTATCCGATTGAGAAAAAGGTCAGTAAGCAATGAAATGCCTACACAAAATATGCGTTTAAAAAAAAATATTCATCCAGAAAAAAGCTGGGTTTGAAGAAAGGGATGGAGATGTGTCCTTACATACTGCAGCCAATCAACTAGTACATATATAAAGGGTTAGGGGGCAGTCCTTACCCGCTGCAGCCAATCAACTAGTACATATATAAAGGGTTAGGGGGCGGTCCTTACCCGCTGCAGCCAATCAACTAGTACATATATAAAGGGTTAGGGGGCAGTCCTTACCCGCTGCAGCCAGTCAACTAGTACATATATAAAGGGTTAGGGGGCAGTCCTTACCCGCTGCAGCCAATCAACTAGTACATATATAAAGGGTTAGGGGGCAGTCCTTACCCGCTGCAGCCAATCAACTAGTACATATATAAAGGGTTAGGGGGCAGTCCTTACCCGCTGCAGCCAATCAACTAGTACATATATAAAGGGTTAGGGGGCAGTCCTTACCCGCTGCAGCCAATCAACTAGTACATATATAAAGGGTTAGGGGGCAGTCCTTACCCGCTGCAGCCAATCAACTAGTACATATATAAAGGGTTAGGGGGCAGTCCTTACCCGCTGCAGCCAATCAACTAGTACATATATAAAGGGTTAGGGGGCGGTCCTTACCCGCTGCAGCCAATCACCTTGTTGTACAGGTATGAAGGAAGGCCTTTTAGGTGAACGTTGTTGTCAACAAACACAAACTGCAGCTCCCTGGAACGCCCCAGATCTGGAACACAAAACCACAATATTATCAGACAGACATCTATCATTATCAGACAGACATCCATCATTATCAGACAAACAGACATCATTATCAGACAGACATCTATCATTATCAGACAGACATCTATCATTATCAGACAGACATCCGTCATTATCAGACAGACATCCGTCATTATCAGACAGACATCCGTCATTATTAGACAGACATCCGTCATTATCAGACAGACAGACATCATTATCAGACAGACAGACATCATTATCAGACAGACAGACATCATTATCAGACAAACATCTATCATTATCAGACAAACATCTATCATTATCAGACAGACATCTATCATTATCAGACAGACAGACATCATTATCAGACAGACAGACATCATTATCAGACACAGACATCATTATCAGACAGACAGACATCATTATCAGACAGACATCCATCATTATCAGACAAACAGACATCATTATCAGACAGACAGACATCATTATCAGACACAGACATCATTATCAGACAGACAGACATCATTATCAGACATCCATCATTATCAGACAGACATCCATCATTATCAGACAAACAGACATCATTATCAGACAGACAGACATCATTATCAGACAGACAGACATCATTATCAGAACAGCACAGACAGAAGACATCATTATCAACAGACATCATTATCGACAGACCATCATTATAGACAGACATCCAGACAACATCATTATCAGACAGACATCTATCATTATCAGACAGACATCCATCATTATCAGACAGACAGACATCATTATCAGACAGACATCATCATTATCAGACAGACAGACATCATTATCAGACAGACAGACATCATTATCAGACAGACACATCATATCAGACTTCAACAGACAGACCATCATTATCAGACAGACATCTCCATCAGATCATACAGACAGACACATCATTATCAGACAGACAGACATCATTAATCAGACCAACAGACATCCACATTATCATACAGACAGACATCATTATACAGACAGACATCATATCAGACAGCATCTATCATATCAGACAGACACCATCATTATCAGACAGACAGCATCATTATCAGACAACGATCATTATCAGACAGACAGACATCATTTATAGAGACAGACAGTACATCATTATCAGACAGACAGCATCATTATCAGACAGACTACAGCATTATCGACAAGACTCATTACAACGACATCTCATTATCAGACAGACGACATCATTATCAGACAGACATCCATCATTATCAGACAGACATCCATCATTATCAGACAGACATCATCATTATCAGACAGACACAGCATTACACATCATTATCAGACAGACATCATTCATTACTCAGACAGACATCCATCATATCAGACAAGACAATCCATCATTATCAGACAGACATCTATCATTATCAGCAAATCATACATCATTATCAGACAGACATCATCATTATCAGACAGACATCTATCATTATCAGACAGACATCCATCATTATCAGACAGACATCCATCATTATCAGACAGACATCCATCATTATCAGACAGACATCCATCATTATCAGACAGACATCTATCATTATCAGACAGACATCCATCATTATCAATATCTCAGAGACATCATCATTACAGACCCATCTATTTATCAGACAGACATCTATTAGATCATCTTATCAGATTTATCAGACAGACATCCATCATTATCAGACAGACATCTATCATTATCAGACAGACACTCAATCAACACTCATTATCAGACAGACATCCATCATTATCAGACGACATCTATCATTATCATACAGACATCATCATTATCAGACAGACATCTATCATTATCAGACAGACACCATCATTATCAGACAGACAATCTATCATTATCAGACAGACATCCATCATTATCAACAAACGACATCATTATCAGACAGACAGACATCATTATCAGACACAGACATCATATCATATCAGACAGACATCTATCAGACCATCATTATCAGACAGACATCCATCATTATCACACAGACACATTATCAGACAGACATACATCATTATCAGACAGACATCATCATTATCAGACAGACATCATCATTATCAACAGACACATCATATCGAACAGACACCTCATTATCAGACAGACATCTATCATTATCAGACAGACATCTATCATTATCAGACAGACATCATCATTATCAGACAGACATCCTCATATCAGACAGACATCATCATTATCAGACAGCACATCATTATACAGAAATCTATCATTATCACAGACATCCATCATTATCAGACAGACACCATCATTATCAACAGACATCCATCATTATCAGACAACTCACATTCCAGACACTATCATTATCAGACAGACAGCCCTCATTATACAGACATCCATCATTATCAGACAGACAACATCATTATAGACACAACCCCTTATCGACACGACATCATTAATCAGACAACAAACCATCATTATCAACAGACACATCATTATCAGACAGACTTATCACCAGAAACATACAGACATCCTCATTATCAGACAACATCCATCATTACAGACAAACAATCATTATCAGACAGACAGACTCATTATCAACAGACAGACATCATTATCAGACAGACAGACATCATTATCAGACCCAACCCTCATTATCAGACAACATCCTCATTATCAACAGACATCATCATTATCAGACAGACATCTATCATTATCAGACAGACATCCATCATTATCAACAGACTCTATCATTATCAGACCGACATCCATCATTTACAGACAGACACATTATCAGACAGACACCATCATTAAAACAAAGACATCTAGCAACAGACAACATCATTATCAACAGACATCTCATCATATCAACAGACAACCATCATTATCAGACAACACATCATTATCAGACACACACATTATCACGACATCCATCATTATCAGACAGACATCTATATTATCCAGACAAACAGACCATCATTATCAGACAGACACATCATTATCAGACAGACATCTATAATCATCATATCAGACAGACAATTTTCATACAGACAAACATTTATCAACAGACATCCATCATTATCAGACAACATCTATCATTATCAACAGACATCTAATCATTATCAGACGACAGACATCATTATCAGACAACACTATCATTATCAGACAGCAAAAAAGACCGATCATTATCAGACAGACAGACATCATTATCAGACACCATCATTTTTCCCGACAGAACATCCATCATTTTCAAAAGACAAATTCAGCAGCATTTTATTTTCAGACAGACATCATCCTTATCAGACAGAAAATCCCTCATTATCAACAGACACCATCATTATCAGACAGACAAACCATCATTATCCCGACGACATCTATCATTATCATACAGACATCCATCATTTTAGACAGACATCTATCATTATCAGACAGACATCCACTTTATTATCAGACAGACATCTCATCATTATACAGACATCCACTTATAACAACTCACATTATCAGACAGACAACCATCATTATCAGACAGACACTATCATTATCAAAAGACATCTATCATATCAGACAGACATCACATCATTATCAGTTATCAGACAGACATCTATCATTATCAACCGACAGACAGACATCATTATCAGACAGACAATCCATCATTATCAGACAGACACCATCATTATCAACAGACATCTATCATTATCAGACAGACACTACATTTCATACAGACGACTCATTATCAACCCGACATCTTATCAGACAGACCATCATTATCAGACAGACATCCATCATTATCAAAAACCCCATCATTATCAGACAGACATCCTCATTATCAACGAAACCCAATCATTATCAGACCGACACATCATTAAACAAACAGAACAAACCACAATCATTATCAGACATCCTCATTATCAGACAGACATCCATCTTATCAGACAAACAAACATCATTATCAGACAGACACATCATTATCAGACAGACAGACATCATTATCAGACAGACAGACATCATTATCAACAACAAAACATCATTATCAGACAGACATCCATCATTATCAGACAGACAAACTATCATTATCAGACAGACACATCATTATCAGACAGACATCCATCATTATCAACAGACTCTATCATTATCAGACAGACATCCATCATTATCAGACAACAGACATCCTCAATTATCAACAGAACATCCATCATTATCAGACACACATCCTCATTATCAGACAGACCTCCATCATTATCAACAACATCATCATTATCAGAAAAGACAACATCATTATCAGAAAAGAACATCTATCATTTTCAGACAGACATCCCATTAATCAGACAACAACAACTCATTATCAGACAACATCATCATTATCAACAGCTCCATCATTATCAGACAGACATCCTCATTATCCGACAGACATCTATCATTATCAGACAGACATCATCATTATCAAGACAGACATCATCATTATCAGACAGACTCATCATTATCGACACAGACATCATTAAACAGACAGACATCCATCATTATCAGACAGACAGACAAACTTATCAACAACAGACAATCATTATCAGACAGACAGACATCATTATCAGACAGACATCCATTATTATCAGACGACAGACATCATTATCAGACAGACAACCTCTTATCAACAGACATCACATTATCAGACAGACCAAACATCATTTCAACAGACATCCTCATTATCAGACAGACATCATCATTATCAACAGACACCATCATTATCAGACAGACATCCATCATTATCAGACAAAATCTATATTATCAACAGATCCCTTATCAAAACAGACACTATCATTATCAGACAGACAACTATCATTATCAGACAGACATCCATTATCAGACAGACATCCATCATTATCAAAACAACATCCATCATTAAACAGACAGACATCCATCATTATCAGACAGACATCTATCATTATCAACAGACATCTATCATTATCAGACAGGAACATCCATCATTATCAGACAGACCTCCATCATTATCAAAAAACAGACAGAACCCTCATTATCAGACAGACATCATTATCAGACAGACATTTTCATCATTATCAACAGACATCATCATTATCAGACAGACATCATCATTATCAGACAGACCTCCATCATTATCAGACAGACACCCTCATTATCAGACAGACATCTATCATTATCAGACAAAACATCCCAATCATTATCAGACAGACATCTCATTATCAGACAGACATCTATATTATCAGACAGACAGATCATATCGACAACACATCATTATCAGACAGACATCATCATTATCAGACAGACATCATATCATTATCAGACAGACATCTATCATTATCAGACAGACATCCATCATTATCAGACACAGACATCCATCATTATCAGACAGACATCCATCATTATCAGACAGACATCATCATTATCAGACAGACATCATCATTACAGACGACATCATCATTATCAACAGACATTCCTATCATTATCAGACAGACACCATCATTATCAGACAGACATCATCATTATCAGACAGACATCCATCATTATCAGACAGACATCCATCATTATCAGACAGACATCCATCATTATCAGACAGACATCCATCTTATCAGACAGACATCCATCATTATCAGACAGACAATCTATCATTATCGACCAGACATCCATCATTATCAGACATAGACAAATCTATCATTATCAGACAGACATCCTATCATTATCAGACAGACATCCATCATTATCAGACAGACATCCATCATTATCAGACAGACATCTATCATTATTAGGACAGACATCCATCATTATCATCGTCATCATTATCAGACAGACATCTATCATTATCACATCATTATCAGACATCTATCATTATCAGACAGACTCATCATTATCAGACAGACATCCATCATTATCAGACAGACACCTCATTATCAACAACATCCATCATTATCAGACAGACAATCATCATTATCAGACAGACAATCCATCATTATCAGACAGACTCATCATTATCAGACAGACTCCTATCATTATCAACAGACATCATCATTATCAGACAGACATCCCATCATTATCAGACAGACATCATCATTATCAGACAGACATCCATCATTATCAGACAGACATCTATCATTATCAACAGACATCCATCATTATCAGACAGAACATCATCATTATCAGACAGACATCATCATTATCAGACAGACAATCCATCATTATCAGACAGACATCCATCATTATCAACAGACATCCATCATTATCAGACAGACATCCATCATTATCAGACAGACATCTACCTCTATTAATCAGACAGCATCATCATTATCATACAGACGACATCTCATTATCAGACAGACATCCATCATTATCAGACAGACATCCATCATTATCAGACAGACATCTATCATTATCAGACAGACATCCATCATTATCAGACAGACATCATCATATCAGCAGACTTCATCATACAGACGACATCCATCATTATCAGACAGACATCATCATTATCAGACAGACATCATCATTATCACAGACATCCTATCATTATCAGACAGACATCCTATCATTATCAGACAGACATCCATCATTATCAGACAGACATCATTATCACGACAGACACTCATTATCAGACAGACATCCTCATTATCAGACAGAACATCCATCATTATCAGACAGCATCATCATTATCCACAGACTCATCATTATCAGACAGACATCTATCATTATCAGACGAACATCCATCATTATCAGACAGACATCAATACAGACAGACATCCATCATTATAAAGACAGACATCTCAGCATTCATTCAGACAGACATCCTATCATTATCAGACAACATCCATCATTACAGACAGACATCCATCATTACATAAGACATCTATCATTATCAGACAGCATCTATTATTATCATCTATCATTATCAGACAGACATCTATCATTATCAGACAGACATCCATCATTATCAGACAGACATCATCATATCAGACAGACAATCATCATTATCAGACAGACATCTATCATTATCATACAGACATCCATCATTTCAGACAGACATCCATCATTATCAACAGACCATCCTCATTATCAGACAGACATCATCATATCAGACAGACATCATCATTATCAGACAGACATCCATATTATCACGACATCTATCAGTTATCAGACAGACATCCATCATTATCAGACAGACATCCATCATTAATCAGACAGACATCTATCATTATCAGACAACGACATCATTATCAGACAGATCATATTATCAGACAGACATCTATCATTATCAGACAGACATCTATCATTATCAGACAGACATCCATCATCATTACAGACGACATCTATCATTATCAGACAGACCATCCATCATTATCAGACAGACATCTATCATTATCAGACAGACACTCTATCATTATCAGACAGACATCTTCATTATCATAACAGACCCATCATTATCAGACAGACATCCATCATCATTACAGACAGACATCTATCATTATCAGACAGACATCCTCATTATCAGACAGACATCTATCATTATCAGACAGACATCTATCATTATCAGACAGACATCATCATTATCAGACAGACATCCATCTATTATCAGACAGACATCCATCATTATCAGACAGACATCTATCATTATCAGACAGACATCTATCATTATCAGACAGACATCCCATCATTATCAGACAGACATCCATCATTATCAGACAGACATCTATCATTATCAGACAGACATCTATCATTATCAGACATACATCCACATCATTATCAGACAGACATCTATCATTATCAGACAGACATATCATTATCCTACAGACACATCCTATCATTATCAGACAGACAGTACAATCTCATCATTATCAGACAGACTCATCATTATCAGACAGACAATCCATCATTATCAGACAGACATCTATCATTTCAGCACAGACCATCCATCATTATCAGACAGACATCCATCATATCGACAACTTATCATTATCAGACAGACATCATCATTATCAGACAGACATCCATCATTATCAGACAGACATCCATCATTATCAGACAGACATCTATCATTATCAGACAGACATCTATCATTATCAGACAGACATCCATCATTATCAGACAGACATCCATCATTATCAGACAGACATCCTATCATTATCAGACAGACATCCATCATTATCAGACAGACATCCATCATTATCAGACAGACATCCATCATTATCAGACAGACATCTATCATTATCAGACAGACATCATCATTATCAGACAGACATCCATCATTATCAGACAGACATCCATCATTATCAGACAGACATCCATCATTATCAGACAGCATTCATTATCAGACAGAATCTATCCACATCCTTACAACAGACATCATCATTATCAGACAGACATCTATCATTATCAGACAGACATCCATCATTATCAGACAGACCTCATTGACGACACTATCATTATCAGACAGACACCATCATTATCAGACAGACAATCATTATCGACAGACACATCTTTATCAGACAGAAAATCCATCATTATCAGACAGACATCTATCATTATCGACAGACATCCATCATTATCAGACAGACATCATATCATTATCAGACAGACATCTATCATTATCAGACAGACATCCATTCATTATCAGACCGACATCCATCATTATCAGACAGACATCCATCATTATCAGACAGACATCATATCATACAGCCCTACATTATCATACAGACATCTATCATTATTCAGACAGACATCTATGCATTATCAGACAGACATCCATCATTATCAGACAGACATCCATCATTATCAGACAGACATCATCATTATCAGACGACATCATCATTTCAACGCACCCATTATCAGACAGACAACATCATTATCAGACAGACATCATCATTATCAGACAGACATCCATCATTATCAGACAGACATCCATCATTATCCGACAGACATCTTCATTATCAGACAGACATCCATCATTATCAGACAGACATCTATCATTATCACGACAGATCATCTACAGACATCATCATTATCAGACAGACTCTATCATTATCAGACAGACAATCATTATCAGACAGACATCTATCAACAGACACTCATCATTATCAGACAGACATCATCATTATCATCATCATTATCAGAAGACATCCATCATTATCAGCAGACATCTATCATTATCAGACAGACATCTATCATTATCAGACAGACATCCTTTCCATTATCAGACAGAACTCCATCATTATCAGACAGACATCTATCATTATCAGACAGACATCCTATCATTATCAGACAGACATCCATCATTATCAGACAGACATCCATCATCCTTATCAGACAGACATCTATCATTATCAGACAGACATCCATCATTATCAGACAGACATCTATCATTATCAGACAGACATCTATCATTATCAGACAGACATCTATCATTATCAGACAGACATCCATCATTATCAGACAGACATCCTATCATTATCAGACAGACATCCATCATTATCAGACAGACATCCATCATTATCAGACAACACCCTCATTCATTATCAGACAGACATCATCATTATCAGACAGACATCTATCATTATCAGACAGACATCACTCATTATCAGACATCCATCATTATCAGACAGACATCCGTCATTATCAGACAGACATCATCATTATCAGACAGACACATCATTATCAGACAGACACATCATTATCAGACAGACATCCATCATTATCAGACAGACAACATCATTATCAAAACAGACATCCATCATTATCAGACAGCAGCATCATTATCAGACAGAAAACATCATTATCAGACAGACATCTATCATTATCAGACAGACATCTATCATTATCAGACAGACATCCATCATTATCAGACAGACATCTATCATTATCAGACAGACATCCATCATTATCAGACAGACATCTATCATTATCAGACAGACATCCATCATTATCAGACAGACATCTATCATTATCAGACAGACATCCATCATCATTATCAGACAGACATCTATCATTATCAGACAGACATCCATCATCATTATTATCAGACAGACATCTATCATTATCAGACAGACATCCATCATTATCAGACAGACATCTATTATTATCAGACAGACATCCATCTATCATTATCAGACAGACATCCATCATTATCAGACAGACATCCATCATTATCAGACAGACATCCATCATTATCAGACAGACATCCATCATTATCAGACAGACATCCATCATTATCAGACAGACATCCATCATTATCAGACAGACATCTATCATTATCAGACAGACATCCATCATCATTATTATCAGACAGACATCTATCATTATCAGACAGACATCTATCATTATCAGACAGACATCCATCATCATTATCAGACAGACATCTATCATTATCAGACAGACATCCATCATTATCAGACAGACATCCATCATTATCA
This sequence comes from Coregonus sp. 'balchen', assembly GCA_902810595.1. Taxonomy (NCBI): domain Eukaryota; kingdom Metazoa; phylum Chordata; class Actinopteri; order Salmoniformes; family Salmonidae; genus Coregonus; species Coregonus sp. 'balchen'. The sequence goes on from LR778284.1 coordinate 615,768, forward strand.
GACAGACATCCATCATCATTTTCTGCACTAGTATATTATATCTGTACTAGTTGATTGGCTGCAGTATGTCCTATAGAATTCCAATAGGATTCTGATACAGGTGACTAAATCCTATAGGATTGTGATAATCCTATATAAAATCACTAATCCTACAGGTTTGTGAGAATAACATATATAATCACTAATTTTTTGACTAGGGTAAATTGAAGGAGCATGCAATTGACATGCTGACTGTAGGAATGTCCGGACAGAGCTGTTGCCAGAGAATGTAATGTTTATCTCTCTACCATAAGCCGCCGTTTTAGAGAATTTGGCAGTACGTCTAACCGGCCTCACAACCGCAGTCCACGTGTAACCACGCCAGCCCAGGACCTCCACATCCGGCTTCTACACCTGCGGGATCGTTTGAGACCAGCCACCCGGACAGCTGATGAAACTGTCTGCACAAACTGTCAGAAACCGTCTCAGGGAAGCTCATCCGCGTGCTCGTCGTCCTCACCAGGGTCTTGACCTGACTGCAGTTTGGCGTCGTAACCGACTTCAGTGGACAACTGCTCACCTTCGATGGCCACTGGCAGGTTGGAGAAGTGTGCTCTTCACGGATGAATCCCGGTTTCAACTGTACCGGGCAGATGGCAGTCAGCGTGTATGGCGTTGTGTGGGCGGGCGGTTTGCTGATCTCAACGTTGTGAACAGGGTGCCCCATGGTGGCGGTGGGGTTATGGTATGGGCAGGCATAAGCTATGGACAATGAACACAATTGCATTTTAGCGAAACCAATTTGAATGCACAGAGACACTGTGACGAGATCCTGAGGCCCATTGTTGTGCCATTCATCCGCCTCCATCACCTCATGTTTCAGCATGATAATGTAAGCCCCCATGTCACAAGGATCTGGACACAATTCCTGGAAGCTGAAAATGTCCCAGTTCTTCATTGGCCTACATACTTACCAGACATGTCACCCATTGAGCACGTTTGGGATGCTCTGGATTGACGTGTATAACAGCGTGTTCCAGTTCCCGCCAATATCCAGCAACTTCACACAGCCATTGAAGAGGAATGGGACAACATTCCACAGGCCACAATCAACAGCCTGATCAACTCTATGGGAAGGAGCTGTGTCGCGCTGCATGAGGCAAATGGTGGTCCCACCAGATACTGACTGGTTTTCTGATCCACGCACCTACCTTTTTTAAAGGGATCTGTGACCAACAGATTAATATCTGTATTCCCAGTCATGTGAAATCCATAGAATAGGGCCTACTTAATTTATTTAAATTGACTGATTTCCTTATATGAACTGTAACTCAGTAAAATCTTTGAAATTGTTTATATTTTTGGTTTACTTGCTACCACACACACACGTCTGTCCTCCAAGACTGAGGGAAGATACCCCACTCCCTGGCCACTAGCCATCTGTCATGACTCTCCTGACAGTGGATCAAAGGACCCATCAGCTAGGCAACTGCTTGAAGATATCCAGACCCCCTCTCTCCCACAGAAGAGGGGCTGAGCCGGTCTTGACACCTTAACACTGGGGAAGGGGGGCTGAGCCGGTCTTGACACCTTAACACTGGGGAAGGGGGGCTGAGCCGGTCTTGACACCTTAACACTGGGGAAGGGGGGCTGAGCCGGTCTTGACACCTTAACACTGGGGAAGGGGGCTGAGCCGGTCTTGACACCTTAACACTGGGGAAGGGGGGCTGAGCCGGTCTTGACACCTTAACACTGGGGAAGGGGGGCTGAGCCGGTCTTGACACCTTAACACTGGGGAAGGGGGGCTGAGCTGGTCTTGACACCTTAACACTGGGGAAGGGGGGCTGAGCCGGTCTTGACACCTTAACACTGGGGAAGGGGGGCTGAGCCGGTCTTGACACCTTAACACTGGGTCCTAAATTTAAGCAGGAGAGAAACTTTCTCTCTCTGCCTTTCAGTATCCACCAAAGGAATGTCTACGTCTAGAGAGAGTGGCCTGCCTAAACACTAACGTCAAAAGATTGGACATTGGAACATTTTTTCTGACATCCAAATGTTTGGAAAGGTCAGTAGGGATCTAAAGAATAATCATGTCATATTGTTTATTATTTAGTGATGTCATTAAGAATGGTATCAAGAAATAACTAACTCGGAAAATGTACATATTCTACTTCTCAAGTTTACATCTAAATGTCGTATAAAATATATGATTAAGTATGAGAGTATTTTGGTTAAGATAGCAATGTGATTTTAGCCTTCTAATGAGTTAATTGTTTTCTCATTAGAACATTTGCCCAGTCAGTAACCACGCCCAAGTGAGCACAGACATTGTGTCGGCATGAATTTAGCAGACGCTCTTATCCAAAGCGACTTAAAGGAGCAATTTGGGTTAAGTGCCTTGCTCAAGGGAACCGACAGATTTTTCCCTTAGTCGGCTCATGGATTCAAACCAGCGTACCGGCCCAACGGTAAAACGGCAAAAATGCCTCAGCGTAAGATAGAGAACTAAATATCCCTCCCTGTCTGTCAGTCTGAGGGGAGAATCCTCCCCATCTCCCCTGTCTGTCTGTCAGTCTGAGGGGAGAATCCTCCCCATCTCCCCTGTCTGTCTGTCAGTCTGAGGGGAGAATCCTCCCCATCTCCCCTGTCTGTCTGTCTGTCAGTCTGAGGGGAGAATCCTCCTCATCTCCCCTGTCTGTCTGTCAGTCTGAGGGGAGAATCCTCCCCATCTCCCCTGTCTGTCTGTCTGTCTGAGGGGAGAATCCTCCCCATCTCCCCTGTCTGTCTGTCAGTCTGAGGGGAGAATCCTCCCCATCTCCCCTGTCTGTCTGTCAGTCTGAGGGGAGAATCCTCCCCATCTCCCCTGTCTGTCTGTCTGTCAGTCTGAGGGGAGAATCCTCCCCATCTCCCCTGTCTGTCTGTCAGTCTGAGGGGAGAATCCTCCCCATCTCCCCTGTCTGTCTGTCTGTCTGAGGGGAGAATCCTCCCCATCTCCCCTGTCTGTCTGTCAGTCTGAGGGGAGAATCCTCCCCATCTCCCCTGTCTGTCTGTCAGTCTGAGGGGAGAATCCTCCCCATCTCCCCTGTCTGTCTGTCTGAGGGGAGAATCCTCCCCATCTCCCCTGTCTGTCAGTCTGAGGGGAGAATCCTCCCCATCTCCCCTGTCTGTCTGTCTGTCTGTCTGAGGGGAGAATCCTCCCCATCTCCCCTGTCTGTCTGTCTGTCAGTCTGAGGGGAGAATCCTCCCCATCTCCCCTGTCTGTCTGTCAGTCTGAGGGGAGAATCCTCCCCATCTCCCCTGTCTGTCTGTCTGTCTGAGGGGAGAATCCTCCCCATCTCCCCTGTCTGTCTGTCTGTCAGTCTGAGGGGAGCATCCTCCCCATCTCCCCTGTCTGTCTGTCAGTCTGAGGGGAGAATCCTCCCCATCTCCCCTGTCTGTCTGTCTGTCAGGCTGAGGGGAGAATCCTCCCCATCTCCCCTGTCTGTCTGTCAGTCTGAGGGGAGAATCCTGCCCATCTCCCCTGTCTGTCTGTCAGTCTGAGGGGAGAATCCTCCCCATCTCCCCTGTCTGTCTGTGTCTGTCTGAGGGGAGAATCCTCCCCATCTCCCCTGTCTGTCTGTCAGTGTGAGGGGAGAATCCTCCCCATCTCCCCTGTCTGTCTGTCAGTGTGAGGGGAGAATCCTCCCCATCTCCCCTGTCTGTCAGTGTGAGGGGAGAATCCTCCCCATCTCCCCTGTCTGTCTGTCAGTCTGAGGGGAGAATCCTCCCCATCTCCCCTGTCTGTCTGTCTGTCTGAGGGGAGAATCCTCCCCATCTCCCCTGTCTGTCTGTCAGTCTGAGGGGAGAATCCTCCCCATCTCCCCTGTCTGTCTGTCTGTCAGTCTGAGGGGAGAATCCTCCCCATCTCCCCTGTCTGTCTGTCTGAGGGGAGAATCCTCCCCATCTCCCCTGTCTGTCTGTCAGTCTGAGGGGAGAATCCTCCCCATCTCCCCTGTCTGTCTGTCAGTCTGAGGGGAGAATCCTCCCCATCTCCCCTGTCTGTCTGTCTGTCTGAGGGGAGAATCCTCCCCATCTCCACAGAGCAGAACAGAGCAGAGCAGAGCAGAGCAGCCATGCTACTAGCTATAGCAGAGAATGGTACCCTATTCCCTATATAGTGCACTACTTTAGACCAGAGAATGGCACCCTATTCCCTATATAGTGCACTACTTTAGACCAGAGAATGGTACCCTATTCCCTATATAGTGCACTACTTTAGACCAGAGAATGGTACCCTATTCCCTATATAGTGCACTACTTTAGACCAGAGAATGGTACCCTATTCCCTATATAGTGCACTACTTTAGACCAGAGAATGGTACCCTATTCCCTATATAGTGCACTACTTTAGACCAGAGAATGGTACCCTATTCCCTATATAGTGCACTACTTTAGACTAGAGAATGGCACCCTATTCCCTATATAGTGCACTACTTTAGACTAGAGAATGGCACCCTATTCCCTATATAGTGCACTACTTTAGACCAGAGAATGGTACCCTATTCCCTATATAGTGCACTACTTTAGACCAGATAATGGCACCCTATTCCCTATATAGTGCACTACTTTAGACCAGAGAATGGTACCCTATTCCCTATATAGTGCACTACTTTAGACCAGAGAATGGTACCCTATTCCCTATATAGTGCACTACTTTAGACCAGAGAATGGTACCCTATTCCCTATATAGTGCACTACTTTAGACCAGAGAATGGCACCCTATTCCCTATATAGTGCACTACTTTAGACCAGAGAATGGCACCCTATTCCCTATATAGTGCACTACTTTAGACCAGAGAATGGCACCCTATTCCCTATATAGTGCACTACTTTAGACCAGAGAATGGCACCCTATTCCCTATATAGTGCACTACTTTAGACCAGAGAATGGCACCCTATTCCCTATATAGTGCACTACTTTAGACCAGAGAATGGCACCCTATTCCCTATATAGTGCACTACTTTAGACCAGAGAATGGCACCCTATTCCCTATATAGTGCACTACTTTAGACCAGAGAATGGCACCCTATTCCCTATATAGTGCACTACTTTAGACCAGAGAATGGCACCCTATTCCCTATATAGTGCACTACTTTAGACCAGAGAATGGCACCCTATTCCCTATATAGTGCATACTTTAGACCAGAGAATGGCACCCTATTCCCTACTTTAGACCAGAGAATGGCACCCTATTCCCTATATAGTGCACTACTTTAGACCAGAGAATGGCACCCTATTCCCTATATAGTGCACTACTTTAGACCAGAGAATGGCACCCTATTCCCTATATAGTGCACTACTTTAGACCAGAGAATGGCACCCTATTCCCTATATAGTGCACTCCTTTAGACCAGAGAATGGTACCCTATTCCCTATATAGTGCACTACTTTAGACCAGAGAATGGCACCCTATTCCCTATATAGTGCACTACTTTAGACCAGAGAATGGCACCCTATTCCCTATATAGTGCACTACTTTAGACCAGAGAATGGCACCCTATTCCCTATATAGTGCACTACTTTAGACCAGAGAATGGCACCCTATTCCCTATATAGTGCACTACTTTAGACCAGAGAATGGCACCCTATTCCCTATGTAGTGCACTACTTTAGACCAGAGAATGGCACCCTATTCCCTATATAGTGCACTACTTTAGACCAGAGAATGGCACTCTATTCCCTATGTAGTGCACTACTTTAGACCAGAGAATGGCACCCTATTCCCTATATAGTGCACTACTTTAGACCAGAGAATGGCACCCTATTCCCTATATAGTGCACTACTTTAGACCAGAGAATGGCACCCTATTCCCTATATAGTGCACTACTTTAGACCAGAGAATGGCACCCTATTCCCTATATAGTGCACTACTTTAGACCAGAGAATGGCACCCTATTCCCTATATAGTGCACTACTTTAGACCAGAGAATGGCACCCTATTCCCTATATAGTGTACTACTTTAGACCAGAGAATGGTACCCTATTCCCTATATAGTGCACTACTTTAGACCAGAGAATGGCACCCTATTCCCTATATAGTGCACTACTTTAGACCAGAGAATGGCACCCTATTCCCTATATAGTGTACTACTTTAGACCAGAGAATGGCACCCTATTCCCTATATAGTGCACTACTTTAGACCAGAGAATGGCACCCTATTCCCTATATAGTGCACTACTTTAGACCAGAGAATGGTACCCTATTCCCTATATAGTGCACTACTTTAGACCAGAGAATGGCACCCTATTCCCTATATAGTGCACTACTTTAGACCAGAGAATGGCACCCTATTCCCTATATAGTGCACTACTTTAGACCAGAGAATGGTACCCTATTCCCTATATAGTGCACTACTTTAGACCAGAGAATGGTACCCTATTCCCTATATAGTGCACTACTTTAGACCAGAGAATGGCACCCTATTCCCTATATAGTGCACTACTTTAGACCAGAGAATGGCACCCTATTCCCTATATAGTGCACTACTTTAGACCAGAGAATGGTACCCTATTCCCTATATAGTGCACTACTTTAGACCAGAGAATGGCACCCTATTCCCTATATAGTGCACTACTTTAGACCAGAGAATGGCACCCTATTCCCTATATAGTGCACTACTTTAGACCAGAGAATGGTACCCTATTCCCTATATAGTGCACTACTTTAGAGCAGGGCCCATAGTTTATCCCTGTGGTTGTGTCCTTCAGACAGGTGAGATCCACATGTCTGTCCTGGCATGGTGTCAGCAGCAGTTAGAGGCGTTCGCTCTACATCCTCCTTTAAAAAGGGATCCCCCTCTGGATCGGCTGCTGGGAACAGGGACAGACATGACCCTAGGGGCACTGGATCGGCTGCTGGAAACAGGGACAGACATGACCCTAGGGGCACTGGATCGGCTGCTGGAAACAGGGACAGACATGACCCTAGGGGCACTGGATCGGCTGCTGGAAACAGGGACAGACATGACCCTAGGGGCACTGGATCGGCTGCTGGAAACAGGGACAGACATGACCCTAGGGGCACTGGATCGGCTGCTGGGAACAGGGACAGACATGACCCTAGGGGCACTGGATCGGCTGCTGGAAACAGGGACAGAGATGACCCTAGGGGCACTGGATCGGCTGCTGGAAACAGGGACAGACATGACCCTAGGGGCTCTGGATCGGCTGCTGGAAACAGGGACAGACACGACCCTAGGGGCAGCAAGGTGTGTGTGTGTATACTAACCTAGGGGTAGAGAGGTGAGTTGGTTAGCAGCCATACTGAGCTCGTTGAGGCTGCGGAGCTTTAACCCCTGACCCCATACTAACCTAGGGGTAGAGAGGTGAGTTGGTTAGCAGCCATACTGAGCTCGTTGAGGCTGCGGAGCTGGCAGAGCTGTCTGGGGAAGCTGGTCAGGTTGTTCCTGTCAGCAGTGAGACACTGGAGAGACAGACACTGGTGCAGCCGCTCTGGAAGACACACCAACACATTTCTACTGACATCCAGGGTCTCTAGGTCACAGAGGGCTCCAATCTCTGAGAGAGAGAGAGAAAGAGAGACAGAGACAGAGACAGAGACAGAGACAGAGAGAGAGAGAGAGAGAGAGACAGAGAGAGAGAGAGACACAGAGAGACAGAGGGAGATGGAGGGAGATGGAGAGAGAGAGAGATGGAGAGAGCAAGAGAGAGAGAGAGAGAGAGAGAGTCAGTCAATGACTTATAGGGTATGCGTACCCCATTAAGCCCACCTCAGTCTTTGGATAAAAAAGAAGAAAATTCTGCTGTTGAATGTTTCAACTAATTCATCTGGTTGTTATATCATAACAGTTTTTTATTCTAAGCCAATCAGATGTTTTATTATAAAGTTATTGACAGTTCTGTGTTAGTTCCCACTGTGTGTTAATTCCCACTAGTGGCCAATTTCAAAGTTGCAACAAAAAAAAAAAGGTGTCGAGGCGACCCTCAGATAAACACATGTATTACTGTTAGTACCTTCTCAGATAAACACATGTATTACTGTTAGTACCTTCTCAGATAAACACATGTATTACTGTTAGTACCTTCTCAGATAAACACATGTATTACTGTTAGTACCTTCTCAGATAAACACATGTATTACTGTTAGTACCTTCTCAGATAAACACATGTATTACTGTTAGTACCTTCTCAGATAAACACATGTATTACTGTTAGTACCTTCTCAGATAAGTGATCATAAAATTGTAAAATTAATGTGCTGATATATACACATGATAGCATATTTCATTTATTACTATTTATTGCCAATTGAAAATATGGTGTTTTCCTGCTGGCAGTATCTCCCATCTCCCCCCTCCCTCTGTCTCTGCACAACAAAGCGCCTATGCAAAGCTCTCACTCTGTCACCCAGAACCTTCTTCCAGTGTCTACCTGCCAGCTGGAAACCTTCTTCCAGTGTCTACCTGCCAGCTGGAAACCTTCTTCCAGTGTCTACCTGCCAGCTGGAAACCTTCTTCCAGTGTCTACCTGCCAGCTGGAAACCTTCTTCCAGTGTCTACCTGCCAGCTGGAAACCTTCTTCCAGTGTCTACCTGCCAGCTGGAAACGTTCTTCCAGTGTCTACCTGCCAGCTGGAAACCTTCTTCCAGTGTCTACCTGCCAGCTGGAATCCTTTACCAGTGTCTACCTGCCAGTGGAATCCTTCTTCCAGTGTCTACCTGCCAGCTGGAAACCTTCTTCCAGTGTCTACCTGCCAGCTGGAAACCTTCTTCCAGTGTCTACCTGCCAGCTGGAAACCTTCTTCCAGTGCCTACCTGCCAGCTGGAAACCTTCTTCCAGTGTCTACCTGCCAGCTGGAAACCTTCTTCCAGTGTCTACCTGACAGCTGGAATCCTTTACCAGTGTCTACCTGCCAGCTGGAATCCTTTACCAGTGTGTGTCAGCTACCTGCCAGTGGAATCCTTTACCAGTGTGTGTCAGCTACCTGCCAGTGGAATCCTTTACCAGTGTGTGTCAGCTACCTGCCAGTGGAATCCTTTACCAGTGTGTGTCAGCTACCTGCCAGTGGAATCCTTTACCAGTGTGTGTCAGCTACCTGCCAGTGGAATCCTTTACCAGTGTGTGTCAGCTACCTGCCAGTGGAATCCTTTACCAGTGTCTACCTGCCAGTGGAATCCTTTACCAGTGTCTACCTGCCAGTGGAATCCATTACCAGTGTCTACCTGCCAGTGGAATCCTTTACCAGTGTCTACCTGCCAGTGGAATCCTTTACCAGTGTGTGTCAGCTACCTGCCAGTGGAATCCTTTACCAGTGTGTGTCAGCTACCTGCCAGTGGAATCCTTTACCAGTGTGTGTCAGCTACCTGCCAGTGGAATCCTTTACCAGTGTCTACCTGCCAGTGGAATCCTTTACCAGTGTCTACCTGCCAGTGGAATCCTTTACCAGTGTGTGCCAGCTACCTGCCAGTGGAATCCTTTACCAGTGTGTCAGCTACCTGCCAGTGGAATCCTTTACCAGTGTGTGTCAGCTACCTGCCAGTGGAATCCTTTACCAGTGTCTACCTGCCAGTGGAATCCTTTACCAGTGTCTACCTGCCAGTGGAATCCTTTCCCAGTGTGTGCCAGCTACCTGCCAGTGGAATCCTTTACCAGTGTCTACCTGCCAGTGGAATCCTTTACCAGTGTGTGTCAGCTACCTGCCAGTGGAATCCTTTACCAGTGTGTGTCAGCTACCTGCCAGTGGAATCCTTTACCAGTGTGTGCCAGCTACCTGCCAGTGGAATCCTTTCCCAGTGTGTGTCAGCTACCTGCCAGTGGAATCCTTTACCAGTGTGTGCCAGCTACCTGCCAGTGGAATCCTTTCCCAGTGTGTGCCAGCTACCTGCCAGTGGAATCCTTTACCAGTGTGTGCCTGCCAGTGGAATCCTTTACCAGTGTCTACCTGCCAGTGGAATCCTTTACCAGTGTGTGTCAGCTACCTGCCAGTGGAATCCTTTCCCAGTGTGTGTCAGCTACCTGCCAGTGGAATCCTTTCCCAGTGTGTGCCAGCTACCTGCCAGTGGAATCCTTTACCAGTGTCTACCTGCCAGTGGAATCCTTTACCAGTGTGTGTCAGCTACCTGCCAGTGGAATCCTTTCCCAGTGTGTGCCAGCTACCTGCCAGTGGAATCCTTTACCAGTGTGTGTCAGCTACCTGCCAGTGGAATCCTTTACCAGTGTGTGTCAGCTACCTGCCAGTGGAATCCTTTACCAGTGTGTGTCAGCTACCTGCCAGTGGAATCCTTTACCAGTGTGTGTCAGCTACCTGCCAGTGGAATCCTTTACCAGTGTGTGTCAGCTACCTGCCAGTGGAATCCTTTACCAGTGTGTGTCAGCTACCTGCCAGTGGAATCCTTTACCAGTGTCTACCTGCCAGTGGAATCCTTTACCAGTGTGTGCCAGCTACCTGCCAGTGGAATCCTTTACCAGTGTCTACCTGCCAGTGGAATCCTTTACCAGTGTCTACCTGCCAGTGGAATCCTTTACCAGTGTGTGTCAGCTTACCTGCCAGTGGAATCTTTACCAGTGTGTGTCAGCTACCTGCCAGTGGAATCCTTTCCCAGTGTGTGCCAGCTACCTGCCAGTGGAATCCTTTACCAGTGTCTACCTGCCAGTGGAATCCTTTACCAGTGTGTGCCTGCCAGTGGAATCCTTTACCAGTGTGTGTCAGCTACCTGCCAGTGGAATCCTTTACCAGTGTGTGTCAGCTACCTGCCAGTGGAATCCTTTACCAGTGTGTGTCAGCTACCTGCCAGTGGAATCCTTTACCAGTGTGTGCCAGCTACCTGCCAGTGGAATCCTTTACCAGTGTGTGTCAGCTACCTGCCAGTGGAATCCTTTACCAGTGTGTGTCAGCTACCTGCCAGTGGAATCCTTTACCAGTGTGTGTCAGCTACCTGCCAGTGGAATCCTTTACCAGTGTGTGTCAGCTACCTGCCAGTGGAATCCTTTACCAGTGTGTGTCAGCTACCTGCCAGTGGAATCCTTTACCAGTGTGTGTCAGCTACCTGCCAGTGGAATCCTTTACCAGTGTCTACCTGCCAGTGGAATCCTTTACCAGTGTCTACCTGCCAGTGGAATCCTTTACCAGTGTCTACCTGCCAGTGGAATCCTTTACCAGTGTCTACCTGCCAGTGGAATCCTTTACCAGTGTGTGTCAGCTACCTGCCAGTGGAATCCTTTACCAGTGTGTGTCAGCTACCTGCCAGTGGAATCCTTTACCAGTGTGTGTCAGCTACCTGCCAGTGGAATCCTTTACCAGTGTTCCAGTACCTGCCAGTGGAATCCTGTTACCAGTGTCTACCTGCCAGTGGAATCCTTACCAGGTTCTACCTGCCAGTGGAACTCCTTTACCAGTGTGCGTCAGCTACCTGCCAGTGGAATCCTTTACCAGTGTGTGTCAGCTACCTGCCAGTGGAATCCTTTACCAGTGTGTGTCAGCTACCTGCCAGTGGAATCCTTACCAGTGTGTGTCAGCTACCTGCCAGTGGAATCCTTTACCAGTGTGTGCCAGCTACCTGCCAGTGGAATCCTTTCCCAGTTGTGCCAGGGGAAATCCCTTTTCCAGTGTGTGCCGTACCTGCCAGTGGAATCCTTTACCAGTGTGTGTCAGCTACTGCCAGTGGAATCCTTTACCAGTGTCTACCTGCCAGTGGAATCCTTTACCAGTGTCTACCTGCCAGTGGAATCCTTTACCAGTGTCTACCTGCCAGTGGAATCCTTTACCAGTGTGTGTCAGCGACCTGCCAGTGGAATCCTTTACCAGTGTGTGCAGCTACCTGCCAGTGGAATCCTTTACCAGTGTGTGCCAGCTACCTGCCAGTGGAATCCTTTCCCAGTGTGTGCCAGCTACCTGCCAGTGGAATCCTTTACCAGTGTGTGTCAGCTACCTGCCAGTGGAATCCTTTACCAGTGTCTACCTGCCAGTGGAATCCTTTACCAGTGTCTACCTGCCAGTGGAATCCTTTACCAGTGTCTACCTGCCAGTGGAATCCTTTACCAGTGTGTGTCAGCTACCTGCCAGTGGAATCCTTTACCAGTGTGTGTCAGCTACCTGCCAGTGGAATCCTTTACCAGTGTGTGTCAGCTACCTGCCAGTGGAATCCTTTACCAGTGTGTGTCCAGCTACCTGCCAGTGGAATCCTTTACCAGTGTGTGTCAGCTACCTGCCAGTGGAATCCTTTACCAGTGTGTCACTACCTGCCAGTGGAATCCTTTACCAGTGTGTCCTACCTGCCAGTGGAATCCTTTACCGTTTACCTGCCAGTGGAATCCTTTCCCAGTGTGTCCAGCTACCTGCCAGTGGAATCCTTTCCCAGTGTGTGCCAGCTACCTGCCAGTGGAATCCTTTACCAGTGTGTGTCCAGCTACCTGCCAGTGGAATCCTTTACCAGTGTCTACCTGCCAGTGGAATCCTTTACCAGTGTGTGCCAGCTACCTGCCAGTGGAATCCTTTCCCAGTGTGTGTCAGCTACCTGCCAGTGGAATCCTTTCCCAGTGTGTGCCAGCTACCTGCCCCTCCGAAACATAGGCTACTGTAGCCTCCTGACGTTACAAGTGTGATTCAGAAATTAGGGAGAGAGATGTTTAATGAGAGAATGGGTTAATGCTAGTTAAGGATACTATAGTTATGTTTCACATTGGATTTATTAAATTCAAAAAGGTAAGAAGTGTTTGTAATTTAATGTTGGTGCTGCTCTGCACACCAGTTTGCAGCCAGCCAGCTCTGGTCCAACGTTAAATCAAATCACATTTTATTTGTCAGATGCTTCTTAAACCCTAACTTGCTCCAGTATGGCGCCATATTAAAAATGGTCAAAGACTCCAACCACCCGAGTCATAGACTGTTCTCTCTGCTACCGCCCGGCAAGCGGTACCGGAGCACCAAGTCTAGGTCCAAAAGGCTCCTTAACAGCTTCTACCCCCAAGCCATAAGACTGCTGAACAGTTGGTTGTTGTCCAGTCTTACCTGGAGGTAGGTATTTCAGCTGGTTGTTGTCCAGTCTTACCTGGAGGCAGGTATTTCAGCTGGTTGTTGGCCAGTCTTACCTGGAGGCAGGTATTTCAGCTGGTTGTTGGCCAGTCTTACCTGGAGGCAGGTATTTCAGCTGGTTGTTGGCCAGTCTTACCTGGAGGCAGGTATTTCAGCTGGTTGTTGGCCAGTCTTACCTGGAGGTAGGTATTTCAGCTGGTTGTTGGCCAGTCTTACCTGGAGGCAGGTATTTCAGCTGGTTGTTGGCCAGTCTTACCTGGAGGCAGGTATTTCAGCTGGTTGTTGGCCAGTCTTACCTGGAGGCAGGTATTTCAGCTGGTTGTTGGCCAGTCTTACCTGGAGGCAGGTATTTCAGCTGGTTGTTGGCCAGTCTTACCTGGAGGTAGGTATTTCAGCTGGTTGTTGGCCAGTCTTACCTGGAGGCAGGTATTTCAGCTGGTTGTTGGCCAGTCTTACCTGGAGGCAGGTATTTAAGTTGGTTGTTGGCCAGTCTTACCTGGAGGCAGGTATTTCAGCTGGTTGTTGGCCAGTCTTACCTGGAGGCAGGTATTTCAGCTGGTTGTTGGCCAGTCTTACCTGGAGGCAGGTATTTCAGCTGGTTGTTGGCCAGTCTTACCTGGAGGCAGGTATTTCAGCTGGTTGTTGGCCAGTCTTACCTGGAGGCAGGTATTTCAGCTGGTTGTTGGCCAGTCTTACCTGGAGGCAGGTATTTCAGCTGGTTGTTGGCCAGTCTTACCTGGAGGCAGGTATTTCAGCTGGTTGTTGGCCAGTCTTACCTGGAGGCAGGTATTTCAGCTGGTTGTTGGCCAGTCTTACCTGGAGGCAGGTATTTCAGCTGGTTGTTGGCCAGTCTTACCTGGAGGCAGGTATTTCAGCTGGTTGTTGGCCAGTCTTACCTGGAGGCAGGTATTTCAGCTGGTTGTTGGCCAGTCTTACCTGGAGGCAGGTATTCCAGCTGGTTGTTGGCCAGTCTTACCTGGAGGCAGGTATTTCAGCTGGTTGTTGGCCAGTCTTACCTGGAGGTAGGTATTTCAGCTGGTTGTTGGCCAGTCTTACCTGGAGGCAGGTATTTCAGCTGGTTGTTGGCCAGTCTTACCTGGAGGCAGGTATTTCAGCTGGTTGTTGGCCAGTCTTACCTGGAGGCAGGTATTTCAGTTGGTTGTTGGCCAGTCTTACCTGGAGGCAGGTATTTCAGCTGGTTGTTGGCCAGTCTTACCTGGAGGCAGGTATTTCAGCTGGTTGTTGGCCAGTCTTACCTGGAGGCAGGTATTTCAGATGGTTTGTTGGCCAGTCTTACCTGGAGGCAGGTATTTCAGCTGGTTGTTGGCCAGTCTTACCTGGAGGTAGGTATTTCAGCTGGTTGTTGGCCAGTCTTACCTGGAGGCAGGTATTTCAGCTGGTTGTTGGCCAGTCTTACCTGGAGGCAGGTATTTAAGTTGGTTGTTGGCCAGTCTTACCTGGAGGCAGGTATTTCAGCTGGTTGTTGGCCAGTCTTACCTGGAGGCAGGTATTTCAGCTGGTTGTTGGCCAGTCTTACCTGGAGGCAGGTATTTCAGCTGGTTGTTGGCCAGTCTTACCTGGAGGCAGGTATTTCAGCTGGTTGTTGGCCAGTCTTACCTGGAGGCAGGTATTTCAGCTGGTTGTTGGCCAGTCTTACCTGGAGGCAGGTATTTCAGCTGGTTGTTGGCCAGTCTTACCTGGAGGCAGGTATTTCAGCTGGTTGTTGGCCAGTCTTACCTGGAGGCAGGTATTTCAGCTGGTTGTTGGCCAGTCTTACCTGGAGGCAGGTATTTCAGCTGGTTGTTGGCCAGTCTTACCTGGAGGCAGGTATTTCAGCTGGTTGTTGGCCAGTCTTACCTGGAGGTAGGTATTTCAGCTGGTTGTTGGCCAGTCTTACCTGGAGGCAGGTATTTCAGCTGGTTGTTGGCCAGTCTTACCTGGAGGCAGGTATTTCAGCTGGTTGTTGGCCAGTCTTACCTGGAGGCAGGTATTTCAGCTGGTTGTTGGCCAGTCTTACCTGGAGGCAGGTATTTCAGCTGGTTGTTGGCCAGTCTTACCTGGAGGCAGGTATTTCAGCTGGTTGTTGGCCAGTCTTACCTGGAGGCAGGTATTTCAGCTGGTTGTTGGCCAGTCTTACATGGAGGCAGGTATTTCAGCTGGTTGTTGGCCAGTCTTACCTGGAGGCAGGTATTTCAGCTGGTTGTTGGCCAGTCTTACCTGGAGGCAGGTATTTCAGCTGGTTGTTGGCCAGTCTCAGGTGTCGTAGGGACCTCAGCCTGCCGATCTCTGGACAGATGACTTGCAGAGCGTTGTCACTCAGGTCTAAAGACTGCAGCCGGGTCAGGTTACCTATAGCTGAGGACAGGTTACCGATAGCGGAGGACAGGTTACCGATAGCTGAGGACAGGTTACCGATAGCTGAGGCAGTGTAAACATCACCTTTAAGTTAGAACCTCCTCAATGTTAACCGGTTATCAGCTACTCAGAAAACATTATACACTCACGATATTTGGATTCAATACAACTGCTTGTTTACTGTGTAAACTTTCAAATGACAACACTGTGATTGGGATCCCTGTATTTGGATTTATTATGGATCCCCATTAGTTCCTGCCAAGGCAGCAGCTACTCTTCCTGGGGTCCAGCAAAATTAAGGCAGTTTATACAATTTTAAAAACATTACAATACATTCACAACACATTTCACAACACATTAAGTGTGTGCCCTCAGGCATCTACTCTACTACCACATATCTACATCACTAAATCCATGTGTACGTGTGTGTATGGTGCATCTGTTATTGTGTGTGTGTATGCATGTGTCTGTGGCTATGTTTGTGTTGCTTCACAGTCCCCACTGTTCCATAAGGTGGATTTATATAAAAATCCTATTCTACTGCTTGCATCAGTTCCTTGATGTGGAATAGAGTTCCATGTAGTCATGGCTCTATGTAGTACTGACACGGTGTTACATGGAAGTAACTCAGTATAATAGTATTGGCCATGGAAGTAACTCAGTATAATAGTATTGGCCATGGAAGTAACTCAGTATAATAGTATTGGCCATGGAAGTAGAACTCAGTATAATAGTATTGGGCCATGGAAGTAATCCAGTATAATAGTATTGGCCATGGAAGTAGCTCAGTAATCAGATAATAGATATTGGCCATGGAAGTAAATCAGTAATAGATGGGAAAATCAGTTATAATAGTATTGGCCATGGAAGTAGTCCACTCAGTATAGTAATTGGCCATGAAGTAACTCGTATAATAGTATTGGCCATGGACGTAACTCAGTAATAATAGTGATTGGCCATGGAAGTAACTCAGTATAATAGTATTGGCCATGGAAGTAACTCAGTATAATAGTATTGGCCATGGAAGTAACTCAGTATAATAGTATTGGCCATGGAAGTAACTCAGTATAATAGTATTGGCCATGGAAGTAACTCAGTATAATAGTATTGGCCTCCTGTAAATGACTGAATATCAATGAGAAATCACCTTGGGGAACGCTGGTTATATTGTTGGAATGCAGATACCTTGAAGACAAAGAGCAACGACACTTTTAAAGACTGAAAACAAGTAAAAAACACCAACATGTGAAAGAATACAACACCATTGATTTGATTACTTTCCCCAAATACAATGCATCTGTAACTGTAGCGCCATCTAGTGGATGAATAAAAACTAGCGCCATCTAGTGGATGAATAAAAACAGCTGGTCCCACAGTTCCTATGCATTCCTGCCCGATGTATTTCCTACAGCAAGAAAATATGCTTTTCTAATACCTTTCTATACTTACAGCTCTATTGAGTTGGGGAGCTTCTATACTTACAGCTCTATTGAGTTGGGGAGCTTCTATACTTACAGCTCTATTGAGTTGGGGAGCTTCTATACTTACAGCTCTATTGAGTTGGGGAGCTTCTATACTTACAGCTCTATTGAGTTGGGGAGCTTCTATACTTACAGCTCTATTGAGATGGGGAGCTTCTATACTTACAGCTCTATTGAGTTGGGGAGCTTCTATACTTACAGCTCTATTGAGTTGGGGAGCTTCTATACTTACAGCTCTATTGAGTTGGGGAGCTTCTATACTTACAGCTCTATTGAGTTGGGGAGCTTCTATACTTACAGCTCTATTGAGTTGGGGAGCTTCTATACTTACAGCTCTATTGAGTTGGGGAGCTTCTATACTTACAGCTCTATTGAGTTGGGGAGCTTCTATACTTACAGCTCTATTGAGTTGGGGAGCTTCTATACTTACAGCTCTATTAAGTTGGGGAGCTTCTATACTTACAGCTCTATTGAGTTGGGGAGCTTCTATACTTACAGCTCTATTAGTTGGGGAGCTTCTATACTTACAGCTCTATTGAGTTGGGGAGCTTCTATACTTACAGCTCTATTGAGTTGGGGAGCTTCTATACTTACAGCTCTATTGAGTTGGTGAGCTTCTATACTTACAGCTCTATTGAGTTGGGGAGCTTCTATACTTACAGCTCTATTGAGTTGGGGAGCTTCTATACTTACAGCTCTATTAAGTTGGGGAGCTTCTGTGCAAGATTATCCGGCTGCAGAAAGGAGAGAAAGCATGTTTTTAGAACACAGACCACAATGCAACTAATCTGTAAAATCAGCAAACTCATCTCTGTGTTCGTTCATTGTCATGCCACCGATATGAATGACCTGCCGTTGATAGAAACCGGACTACATCCCTAAGAGCTCAGAGCCAGGCTACAGAATGAGAGCTACCACACATAAATACTGGATCTAAACTACGCCGGACAGACACCTAGCTCTGATCCAAGGTGTTACGTGCGTCTTGAAAGGCTCAGTGTCAGCAAGCAACGTGTAACAGCCTGGACCAGAGACCCCACCGGTCAGTACCAGCGTGTAACAGGCTGGACCGGTCAGTACCAGCGTGTAACAGCCTGGACCAGAGACCCCACCGGTCAGTACCAGCGTGTAACAGGCTGGACCGGTCAGTACCAGCGTGTAACAGGCTGGACCAGAGACCCCACCGGTCAGTACCAGCGTGTAACAGGCTGGACCAGAGACCCCACCGGTCAGTACCAGCGTGTAACAGGCTGGACCAGAGACCCCGCCGGTCAGTACCAGCGTGTAACAGCCTGGACTAGAGACCCCACCGGTCAGTACCAGCGTGTAACAGCCTGGACCAGAGACCCCACCGGTCAGTCCCAGCGTGTAACAGGCTGGACCGGTCAGTCCCAGCGTGTAACAGGCTGGACCGGTCAGTACCAGCGTGTAACAGGCTGGACCGGTCAGTACCAGCGTGTAACAGGCTGGACCGGTCAGTACCAGCGTGTAACAGGCTGGACCGGTCAGTACCAGCGTGTAACAGGCTGGACCAGAGACCCCGCCGGTCAGTACCAGCGTGTAACAGGCTGGACCGGTCAGTACCAGCGTGTAACAGGCTGGACCGGTCAGTACCAGCGTGTAACAGGCTGGACCGGTCAGTACCAGCGTGTAACAGGCTGGACCGGTCAGTACCAGCGTGTAACAGGCAAGGACCGGTCAGCACCAGCGTGTAACAGGCTGGACCGGTCAGCACCAGCGTGTAACAGGCTGGACCGGTCAGCACCAGCGTGTAACAGGCTGGACCGGTCAGTACCAGCGTGTAACAGGCTGGACCGGTCAGTACCAGCGTGTAACAGGCTGGACCGGTCAGTACCAGCGTGTAACAGGCTGGACCAGAGACCCCACCGGTCAGTACCAGCGTGTAACAGGCTGGACCAGAGACCCCACCGGTCAGTACCAGCGTGTAACAGGCTGGACCGGTCAGTACCAGCGTGGTGAGAGAGTTCCTCTTCATGTAGAGCCTCTGTAGGAACTGTAGACCTTCATCCTTCAGCAGCTCTACAGGGAAGTGGTTCAGGTTCCTGTAGTTGAGGAACAGGTTGAATTAAGGCTAGCACTCCAGGCTATAATATAACTGACCTTTCCTTTAATGGATAGGAACATGTGTTAATAAACCACACACCTGTAGTTGAGGAACAGGTTGAATTAAGGCTAGCACTCCAGGCTATAATATAACTGACCTTTCCTTTAATGGATAGGAACATGTGTTAATAAACCACACACCTGTAGTTGAGGAACAGGTTGAATTAAGGCTAGCACTCCAGGCTATAATATAACTGACCTTTCCTTTAATGGATAGGAACATGTGTTAATAAACCACACACCTGTAGTTGAGGAACAGGTTCTTGTGACGCTCCTGTTTAGCCATCCAGATCGCATCCTGCAGCTCAGACGCCATGGCAACAAAGAAGCACCGCTATAGGAGGGTTCACTTCCTGCACCTCTCTCTCTGTGTCTTCTATCTAAACCACGGCCGACACCTTAGAGAAGAGAATTAACAGCAAAACAAAACAGAGATGTTCCCATAATCAGACTGGGACCATGATGCAATGGCAAAGTAGAACACCTACATGTACAATAGTTAGATACAGTAAAACACAATGTTGTATTCATATATCAGACATACAGCTTGGATGGATGTCAAATACATACCGTAGGAAAGATGATGACTATCTAGCTAGCTATTAGCTAGTTCTACCAGCAGTATCTTTGGCTTACGATAGCATAACAGTAACGTTAACACGTTGCTATATGCCATGCAGAGCAAGCTAACGTTAGCATAACAGTAAGGTAAACACGTTGCTATATGCCATGCAGAGCAAGCTAACGTTAGCATAACAGTAAGGTTAACACGTCGCTATATGCCATGCAGAGCAAGCTAACGTTAGCATAACAGTAAGGTAAACACGTCGCTATATGCCATGCAGAGCAAGCTAACGTTAGCATAACAGTAAGGTAAACACGTCGCTATATGCCATGCAGAGCAAGCTAACGTTAGCATAACAGTAAGGTAAACACGTCGCTATATGCCATGCAGAGCAAGCTAACGTTAGCATAACAGTAAGGTAAACACGTCGCTATATGCCATGCAGAGCAAGCTAACGTTAGCATAACAGTAAGGTAAACACGTCGCTATATGCCATGCAGAGCAAGCTAACGTTAGCATAACAGTAAGGTAAACACGTCGCTATATGCCATGCAGAGCAAGCTAACGTTAGCATAACAGTAAGGTAAACACGTCGCTATATGCCATGCAGAGCAAGCTAACGTTAGCATAACAGTAAGGTAAACACGTCGCTATATGCCATGCAGAGCAAGCTAACGTTAGCATAACAGTAAGGTAAACACGTCGCTATATGCCATGCAGAGCAAGCTAACGTTAGCATAACAGTAAGGTAAACACGTCGCTATATGCCATGCAGAGCAAGCTAACGTTAGCATAACAGTAAGGTAAACACGTCGCTATATGCCATGCAGAGCAAGCTAACGTTAGCATAACAGTAAGGTAAACACGTCGCTATATGCCATGCAGAGCAAGCTAACGTTAGCATAACAGTAAGGTAAACACGTCGCTATATGCCATGCAGAGCAAGCTAACGTTAGCATAACAGTAAGGTAACACGTCGCTATATGCCATGCAGAGCAAGCTAACGTTAGCATAACAGTAAGGTAAACACGTCGCTATATGCCATGCAGAGCAAGCTAACGTTAGCATAACAGTAAGGTAAACACGTCGCTATATGCCATGCAGAGCAAGCTAACGTTAGCATAACAGTAAGGTAAACACGTCGCTATATGCCATGCAGAGCAAGCTAACGTTAGCATAACAGTAAGGTAAACACGTCGCTATATGCCATGCAGAGCAAGCTAACGTTAGCATAACAGTAGGTAAACACGTCGCTATATGCCATGCAGAGCAAGCTAACGTTAGCATAACAGTAAGGTAAACACGTCGCTATATGCCATGCAGAGCAAGCTAACGTTAGCATAACAGTAAGGTAAACACGTCGCTATATGCCATGCAGAGCAAGCTAACGTTAGCATAACAGTAAGGTAAACACGTCGCTATATGCCATGCAGAGCAAGCTAACGTTAGCATAACAGTAAGGTAAACACGTCGCTATATGCCATGCAGAGCAAGCTAACGTTAGCATAACAGTAAGGTAAACACGTCGCTATATGCCATGCAGAGCAAGCTAACGTTAGCATAACAGTAAGGTAAACACGTCGCTATATGCCATGCAGAGCAAGCTAACGTTAGCATAACAGTAAGGTAAACACGTCGCTATATGCCATGCAGAGCAAGCTAACGTTAGCATAACAGTAAGGTAACACGTCGCTATATGCCATGCAGAGCAAGCTAACGTTAGCATAACAGTAAGGTTAACACGTCGCTATATGCCATGCAGAGCAAGCTAACGTTAGCATAACAGTAAGGTTAACACGTCGCTATATGCCATGCAGAGCAAGCTAACGTTAGCATAACAGTAAGGTTAACACGTCGCTATATGCCATGCAGAGCAAGCTAACGTTAGCATAACAGTAAGGTAAACACGTCGCTATATGCCATGCAGAGCAAGCTAACGTTAGCATAACAGTAAGGTAAACACGTCGCTATATGCCATGCAGAGCAAGCTAACGTTAGCATAACAGTAAGGTTAAACACGTCGCTATATGCCATGGCAGAGCAAGCTAACGTTAGCATAACAGTAAGGTAACCGTCGCTATATGCCATGCAGAGCAGCTAACGTTAGCCCATAAACAGTTAAAAAGGTAAAACACGTCGCTATATGCCATGCAGAGCAAGCTAACGTTAGCATAACAGTAAGGTAAACACGTCGCTATATGCCATGCAGAGGCAAGCTAACGTTAGCATAACAGTAAGGTTAACACGTCGCTATATGCCATGCAGAGCAAGCTAACGTTAGCATAACAGTTAAGGTTAAACACGTCGCTATATGCCATGCAGAGCAAGCTAACGTTAGCATAACAGTAAGGTAAACACGTCGCTATATGCCATGCAGAGCAAGCTAACGTTAGCATAACAGTAAGGTTAACACGTCGCTATATGCCATGCAGAGCAAGCTAACGTTAGCATAACAGTAAGGTAAACACGTCGCTATATGCCATGCAGAGCAAGCTAACGTTAGCATAACAGTAAGGTAAACACGTCGCTATATGCCATGCAGAGCAAGCTAACGTTAGCATAACAGTAAGGTAAACACGTCGCTATATGCCATGCAGAGCAAGCTAACGTTAGTTGCGAGCACTTGGGACTTCCTTGGCAATGTGCAAAACAAACTGTTAACTTCTGTAAGTAGCTAGCTAGCTAGCCATGTAACGTTATGGCCAATTAAAACCAACATCATTATCAAAGGTTTCAAAACAGTACCTAGCTTCTTTGAGAGCACATCTCCAAGTGAACTGATTATTCAGGTCAAACTGTTAGCTTAGCTACTTCCTTTACCTTATCCTTGCAGAATAAATGTAAGGCCTCATCACGTCGCTGCTGGCACATATTGATGTATTTTCCAAACGTTTTGAGCTGTCATTTGATCAACAGACGTAAAAAAGTAAACCGCGACGTCATTGACTGGAGCCGGATGCGTCTAAACAGTGCGACTTGTTGGCCGGTTGTGGTTGTAGTTTTTGAGGCATCATAGCGACACGGAGGGCGCTCTTCCTCCAGAACCAACTGGACCGTATCTTTGAGACCGTGTCTGTACCGTTTCAGAACATGTATACAGTGGCATACTGAATTAAGCATATCAGGTACAGACACTGTCTCAAAAGCACAGTCCAGTTGGTTCTGGAGGAAGAGCGCCCTCCTGTATATTTTTAATGGAACTCAGTCCGGCGTTAAACGTACTCTTGAAAGGTGCAATTTGTAAATTGGGTCGAGCATCATCAGTTCCTCTTGTCATGTTAGTCATTGCAGACCTTAGAGAGCCGTTTATGACTTGGACATCTAACGGTTTTCTATTTAGGTTTTTTAGCCCATAGATAGTCCTTTATTTGTCACTCATCACATGAATACACAGTACCAGTCAAAAGTTTGGGGACACCTACTCATTCCAGGGTTTTTCTTTACTTTTTTAAACTATTTTCTACATTGTAGAATAATAGTGAAGACATCAAAACTATGAAATAACACATATGGAATCATGTAGTAACCAAAAGAGTGTTAAACAAATCAAAATATATATTTATATTTGAGATTCTTCAAATAGCCACCCTTTGCCTTGATGACAGCTTTGCACACTCTTGGCATTCTCTCAACCAGCTTCATTAGGAATGCTTTTCCAATATTCTTGAAGGAGTTCCCATATACAGTGGGGAGAACAAGTATTTGATACACTGCCGATTTTGCAGGTTTTCCTACTTACAAAGCATGTAGAGGTCTGTAATTTTTATCATAGGTACACTTCAACTGTGAGAGACGGAATCTAAAACAAAAGTCCAGAAAATCATATTGTATGATTTTTAAGTAATTAATTTGCATTTTATTGCATGACATAAGTATTTGATCACCTACCAACCAGTAAGAATTCCAGCTCTCACAGACCTGTTAGTTTTTCTTTAAGAAGCCCTCCTGTTCTCCACTCATTACCTGTATTAACTGCACCTGTTTGAACTCGTTACCTGTATAAAAGACACCTGTCCACACACTCAATCAAACAGACTCCAACCTCTCCACAATGGCCAAGACCAGAGAGCTGTGTAAGGACATCAGGGATACAATTGTAGACCTGCACAAGGCTGGGATGGGCTACAGGACAATAGGCAAGCAGCTTGGTGAGAAGGCAACAACTGTTGGCACAATTATTAGAAAATGGAAGAAGTTCAAGATGACGGTCAATCACCCTCGGTCTGGGGCTCCATGCAAGATCTCACCTCGTGGGGCATCAATGATCATGAGGAAGGTGAGGGATCAGCCCAGAACTACACGGCAGGACCTGGTCAATGACCTGAAGAGAGCTGGGACCACAGTCTCAAAGAAAACCATTAGTAACACACTACGCCGTCATGGATTAAAATCCTGCAGCGCACGCAAGGTCCCCCTGCTCAAGCCAGCGCATGTCCAGGCCCGTCTGAAGTTTGCCAATGACCATCTGGATGATCCAGAGGAGGAATGGAAGAAGGTCATGGAAGAAGGTCATGTGGTCTGATGAGACAAAAATAGAGCTTTTTGGTCTAAACTCCACTCGCCGTGTTTGGAGGAAGAAGAAGGATGAGTACAACCCCAAGAACACCATCCCAACCGTGAAGCATGGAAGTGGAAACATCATTCTTTGCGGATGCTTTTCTGCAAAGGGGACAGGACGACTGCACCGTATTGAGGGGAGGATGGATGGGGCCATGTATCACGAGATCTTGGCCAACAACCTCCTTCCCTCAGTAAGAGCATTGAAGATGGGTCGTGGCTGGGTCTTCCAGCATGACAACGACCCGAAACACACAGCCAGGGCAACTAAGGAGTGGCTCCGTAAGAAGCATCTCAAGGTCCTGGAGTGGCCTAGCCAGTCTCCAGACCTGAACCCAATAGAAAATCTTTGGAGGGAGCTGAAAGTCCGTATTGCCCAGCGACAGCCCCGAAACCTGAAGGATCTGGAGAAGGTTTGTATGGAATAGTGGGCCAAAATCCCTGCTGCAGTGTGTGCAAACCTGGTCAAGACCTACAGGAAACGTATGATCTCTGTAATTGCAAACAAAGGTTTCTGTACCAAATATTAAATTCTGCTTTTCTGATGTATCAAATACTTATGTCAAGCAATAAAATGCAAATTAATTACTTAAAAATCATACAATGTGATTTTCTGGATTTTTGTTTTAGATTATGTCTCTCACAGTTGAAGTGTACCTATGATAAAAAATTACAGACCTCTACATGCTTTGTAAGTAGGAAAACCTGCAAAATCGGCAGTGTATCAAATACTTGTTCTCCCCACTGTATGCTGAGCATTTGTTGGCTGCTTTTCCTTCACTCTGCGGTCCACCTCATCCCAAACCATCTCAATTGGGTTGAGGTTGGGTGATTGTGGAGGCCAGGTCATTTACATTTTATATTTAAGTCATTTAGCAGACGCTCTTATCCAGAGCGACTTACAGTTAGTAAGTGCATACATTTATTAATTTGTTTCATACTGGCCCCCCGTGGGAATCGAACCCACAACCCTGGCATTGCAAGCGCCATGCTCTACCAACTGAGCTATACGGGGCCATCTGATGCAGCACTCCATCACTCTCCTTCTTGGTAAAATAGCCCCTTCACATCCTGGAGGTGTGTTGGGTCATTGTCCTGTTGAAAAATAAATGATAGTCCCACTAAGTGCAAACGAGATGGGATGGCGTATCGCTGCAGAATGCTGTGGTAGCCATGCTGGTTAAGTGTGCCTTGAATTCTAAATAAATCACAAAGCAAAGCAAAGCACCCCCACACCATCACATCTCCTCCTCCA
The DNA here is from genome assembly GCA_902810595.1 of Coregonus sp. 'balchen'. Taxonomy (NCBI): domain Eukaryota; kingdom Metazoa; phylum Chordata; class Actinopteri; order Salmoniformes; family Salmonidae; genus Coregonus; species Coregonus sp. 'balchen'. The sequence goes on from LR778284.1 coordinate 641,115, forward strand.
TGCTTCACAGTGGGAACCACACATGCTGAGATCATCCGTTCACCTACTCTGCGTCTCACAAAGACACGGCGGTTTGAACCAAAAATCTCAAATTGGAATCATCAGACAAAAGGACAGATTTCCACCGGTCTAATGTCCATTGCTCGTGTTTTCTTGGCCCAAGCAAGTCTCTTCTTCTTTTTGGTGTCCTTTAGTAGTGGTTTGTTTGCAGCAATTCAACCATGAAGGCCTGATTCACGCAGTCTCCTCAGAAAAGTTGATGTTGAGATGTGTCTGTTACTTGAACTTTGTGAAGCATTTATTTGGGCTGCAATCTGAGGTGCAGTTAACTCTAATGCAGAGGTAACTCTGGGTCTTCCATTCCTGTGGCGGTCCTTATGAGAGCCAGTTTCATCATAGCGCTTGATGGTTTTTGCGACTGCACTTGAAGAAACTTTCAAAGTTCTTGAACTGTTCCGGATTGACTGAACTTCATGTCTTAAAGTAATGATGGACTGTCGTTTCTCTTTGCTTATTTGAGCTGTTCTTGCCATAATATGGACTTGGTCTTTTACCAAATAGCGCCATCTTCTGTATACCCCCCTACCTTGTCACAACACAACTGATTGGGTAAAACGCATTAAGGATTGAAATTCCACAAATTAACTTTTAACAAGGCACACCTGTTAATTTAAATGCATTCCAGGTGACTACCTCATGAAGCTGGTTGAGAGAATGCCAAGAGTGTGCAAAGCTGTCATCAAGGCAAAGGGTGGCTATTTGAAGAATCTAAAATCTAAAATATATTTAGATTTGTTTAACACTTTTTTGGTTATTACATGATTCCATATGTGTTATTTCATAGCTTCGATGTCTTCACTATTATTCTACAACGTAGAAAATAGTAAAAATAAAGAAAAACCCTTGAATGAGCAGGTGTTCTAAAACTTTTGACTGGTGCTGTACGTACGGTCACTGTGGGGACGACGTCGTCAATGCACTTATTGATGAAGCCGGTGAATAAGATGGTATACTCAATCCCATTGGATGAATCCCGGAACATATTACAGTCTGTGCTAGCAAAACAGTCCTGTAGCTTAGCATCTGCTTCATCTGACCACTTCCTTATTGAGCGAGTCACTGGTACTTCCTGCTTTAGTTTTTGCTTGTTAGCAGGAATCAGGAGGATAGAATTATGGTCAGATTTGCCAAATGGAGGGCGAGGGAGAGCTTTGTATGCGTCTCTGTGTGTGGAGTAAAGGTGGTCTAGAGTTTTTTTCCCTCTGGTTGCACATTTAACATGCTGGTAGAAATTAGGTAAAACTGGTTTTTTAAGTTTCCCTGCATTAAAGTCCCCGGCCACTAGGAGCGCCACTTCTGGATGAGCGTTTTCCTGTTTGCTTATGGCCTTATACAGCTCGTTGAGTGCGGTCTTAGTGCCAGCATTGGTTTGTGGTGGTAAATAAACGGCTACGAATAATATAGATGAAACTCTCTTGGTAGATAGTGGGTCTACAGCTTATCATGAGATACTCTACCTCAGGCGAGCAATACCTTGAGACTTCTTTAATATTAGACATCACGTACCAGCTGTTATTGACAAATAGACACACCCCTCCGCCCCTCGTCTTACCAAACGTTGCTGTTCTGTCCTGCCGATGCACGGAAAACCCAGCCAACTGAATATTATCTGTGTTGTCGTTCAGCCACGACTCTGTGAAACATACATTTACATCATTTACATAAGATGTTACAGTTTTTAATGTCCCGTTGGTAGGACAGTCTCAAGCGGAGATCATCCAGTTTATTTTCCAGTGATTGCACGTTGGCCAATAGGACGGATGGTAGAGGCGGGTTACCCACTCGCCAACTAATTCTCACAATGCACCTCGATCTCCGCCCCCTGTTGGTAGTGTTTCATGAGGTTTCAACCAGACACCAGAACAGTAATAATGTCTTGACAGATTCATGAGAAAATGTGAGATGTATTGTCATGTCAGTAACACTAACAGATCATGAAGAGTGAGGTAGATAGATGCTTGAAGGTAAAAACAAACAATATGTCCCCCAATAATGAAAGAAAACAACAAAGAATATCTCTATGTAATAGTTGATATACTCGCAGGGCGTTTTGGGCAGTGATTTACAAACATCACAAAAGGAAAAAAACTACAATAAATAGTCAAATGGAAAAACATTAAGGTGAAGCAGGGAAACATTTAGCTATGAACAATAAATCCTTCCAAATGCATCCCAACCAGCTAGTCCACTGGGAAGTCTACCATACAGTATTATCAACCAATGTACCAGGATATTAACCTACCTGGAATGAAAAGGTTTACAATGAACCAGTATTCATAGTGTCTAAAATGGATTACAGATTGAGTGTATTTCTGTTTAGTGTTCAACCGGTCTTTACCATCCGTTTCAGTTAGAGATGATGGGTCTTAACTGATCTAATCAATAATCTGACTCAATACAAAGTGCGGTGGATAACTAGCATTATTTGACCTAGTAATGGGGGAAGATATGTCAGTAGCAGATCATTATTTGACCTAGTAATGGGGGAAGATATGTCAGTAGCAGATCATTATTTGACCTAGTAATGGGGGAAGATATGTCAGTAGCAGATCATTATTTGACCTAGTAATGGGGGAAGATATGTCAGTAGCAGATCATTATTTGATCTAGTAATGGGGGAAGATATGTCAGTAGCAGATCATTATTTGATCTAGTAATGGGGGAAGATATGATCATTATTTGATCTAGTAATGGGGGAAGATATGTCAGTAGCAGATCATTATTTGACCTAGTAATGGGGCAAGATATGTCAGTAGCAGATCATTATTTGATCTAGTAATGGGGGAGGATATGTCAGTAGCAGATCATTATTTGACCTAGTAATGGGGGAGGATATGTCAGTAGCAGATCATTATTTGACCTAGTAATGGGGGAGGGGTGTTCTCTCTCCTTCATTCAGGACGGGGGGGGGGGGGGGGGGGGGGGGGGAACCACCACTAGACCTCTTAGAAATGAAAAAGCTCCTTCTAGAAAAAGAACAATGTATTTGTGAAAAACAATAGAAGGCTTTGGACAATATGTGGCTAAACAGCATCTCTTTATGAGTTAAAGAGAAACAATTATGTTTCATATGAATCAATTGTTTGAGAAATACAACAAACATAAGAACAATGGACTGTCGTGGGAACGAGGAGGATTCATTTCATATAGACACAGTGGGGAGAACTGTATATTACAACCACAAGACAAATAATAAAGAATGAAATAGCAGCTTCTTTCTGTACAGACAATTACTTAGAAGAACATGTCAACTGTAAAACAGTGATTACAAAGACTCAAACAGGTGATGTGTATGAAAATGTTCTCAGGTTTAACGACACTATATACAGCAGTATGTGGACACCCCTTCATATTAGTGGATTCTAATAGAGATGCACTATATATACAGCAGTATGTGGACACCCCTTCATATTAGTGGATTCTAATAGAGATGCACTATATATACAGCAGTATGTGGACACCCCTTCATATTAGTGGATTCTAATAGAGATGCACTATATATACAGCAGTATGTGGACACCCCTTCATATTAGTCGATTCTAATAGAGATGCACTATATATACAGCAGTATGTGGACACCCCTTCATATTAGTGGATTCTAATAGAGATGCACTATATATACAGCAGTATGTGGACACCCCTTCATATTAGTGGATTCTAATAGAGATGCACTATATATACAGCAGTATGAGGACACCCCTTCATCTTAGTGGATTCTAATAGAGATGCACTATATATACAGCAGTATGTGGACACCCCTTCATATTAGTGGATTTGGCTATTTCAGCCACACCCGTTGCTAAAATCAAGCACACAGCCACGCAATCTCCACAGACAAATATTGGCAGTAGAATGTCTTTACTGAAGAGCTCAGTGACTTTCAATGTGGCAAAGTCATAGGATGCCACCTTTCTAACAAGTCAGTTCGTAAAATGTTGCCCTGCGAGAGCTGCCCCGGTCAACTGCAAGTTCTGTTATTGTGAAGTGGAAACATCTAGGAGCAACAACGGCTCAGCCGCGAAGTGGTAGGCCACACAAGCTCGGGACCACGCGAGTGCTGAAGCGCGTAAAAATAATCTGTCCTCGGTTGCAACATTCACTACTGAGTTCCAAACTGCCTCTGGAAGCAATGTCAGCACAAGAACTGTTCGTCGGGAGCTTCATGAAATGGGTTTCCATGGCTGAGCAGCTGCACACAAGCCTAAGATCACCATGCGCAATGCCAAGCGCCGGCTGGAGTGGTGTAAAGCTCGCCGCCATTGGACTCTGGAGCAGTGGAAACGCGTTCTCTGGAGTGATGAATCACGTTTCACCATCTGGCAGTCTGACGGACGAATCTGGGTTTGGCGGATGCCAGGAGAATGCTATCTGCCCGAATGCATAGTGCCAACTGTAAAGTTTGGTGGAGGAGGAATAATGGTCTGGGGCTGTTTTACATGGTTCGGGCTAGGCCCCTTAGTTGCAGTGAAGGGAAATCTTAATGCTACAGCATACAATGACATTCTAGACGATTCTGTGCTTCCAACTTTGTGGCAACAGTTTGGGGAAGGCCCTTTCCTGTTTCAGCATGACAATGTCCCCGTGCACAAAGCGAGGTCCATACAGAAATGGTTTGTCAAGATCGGTAGAACTTGACTGGCCTGCACAGAGCCCTGACCTCAACCCCATCGAACACCTTTGGGACGAATTGGAACGCTGACTGCGAGCCAGGCCTAATCGCCCAACATCAGTGCCCGACCTCACTAATGCTCTTGTGGCTGAATTGAAGCAAGTCCCCGCAGCAATGTTCCAACATCTAGTGGAAAGCCTTCCCAGAAGAGTGGAGGCTGTTATAGCAGCAAAGGGGGGACCAACTCCATATTAATGGATGTGATTTTGGAATGAGATGTTGGAGGAGCAGGTGTCCACATCCTGCTGGTCATGTAGTGTATAACACTGTAAGAGCAATGCAGAAATGTTGTGAATCTTAGAGAAGAGAGACGACAGACTAGTGTAAATATATACCTGCTGTGTACAGCAACGCCTCCCTCCCTCCCTCTCTCCCTCCCTCCCTCCCTCCCCCTCTCCCCCTCCCTCCCTCCCTCCCTCCATACTGGACTGGAGCCAGTGTCTGTCTGTGTCCCAAATGACACCCTATTCCCTACATAGTGGAAAACGTTTGGTCTAAAGTAGTGCACTAAATACTACATAGGGAATAGGGTGGCATTTGGGACGTAAAGCTGCGTTACTTTACGAGGTCCAGTCTGTTGAGTTGTAGTGTTCTGAGAGACATGTTTTGGCTGCATCCTTTGTGCTTCATGTAACAACACTGTGTGTTCTGACAGTGTCCATTTCTAACCCTCTAGATGACCTGTGTAGAAGGAGACAGAGTCCCAAACCGCACACTATTCCCTATTTAGTTGAACTGTGACACCCACGACCCTGGTCAAACGTAGTGCACTAAATAGGGAATAGTGTGCCGTTTGGGACACAACCGGACGGAGCCATACGCAGCCATACGGAGCCATACGGAGCCATACGCAGCCATACGGAGCCATACGCAGCCATACGGAGCCATACGGAGCCATACGGAGCCATACGGAGCCATACGCAGCCATACAGAGCCATACGCAGCCATACGGAGCCATACGCAGGTCCACATCTCATGTAGTATCCACCAGGGTCAGAATGCTCTTCCCTTCTCCACAGGGAGGTCCACATCTCATGTAGTATCCACCAGGGTCAGAATGCTCTTCCCTTCTCCACAGGGAGGTCCACATCTCATGTCTGTCTGTCCATCCACTGACATACAACACAGACACAGACAGCGCCTGAACGTTGACTTTGTAGATTAACCTCCCAATAATAATAAAGCCCTCCAGTATCACACAGTGAGCCAACCAACCAAACATCACTCTGAAAGGCTGTCTCCATTTGGGAATATTTAGAAAAACTAACAAAAAACTTTGCTCAGGAAGGGTTCTGGTTGTGTTCCAGGGTCCTCCCAGCAGGCCTCAACAGGTGGTGGTTCATATCACTCAGTCAGTTGATAGAAATCTAGATACAATAAAAGTATGAAAAAGTAGAGGAGTCCACTCCAGAGGAGTCCACTACAGAGGAGTCCACTCCAGAGGAGTCCACTACAGAGGAGTCCACTCCAGAGGAGTCCACTACAGAGGAGTCCACTCCAGAGGAGTCCACTACAGAGGAGTCCACTCCAGAGGAGTCCACTACAGAGGAGTCCACTACAGAGGAGTCCACTCCAGGTCCACTCCAGAGGAGTCCACTCCAGAGGAGTCCACTACAGAGGAGTCCACTCCAGAGGAGTCCACTCCAGAGGAGTCCACTACAGAGGAGTCCACTCCAGAGGAGTCCACTCCAGAGGAGTCCACTACAGAGGAGTCCACTCCAGAGGAGTCCACTCCAGAGGAGTCCACTACAGAGGAGTCCACTACAGAGGAGTCCACTCCAGGTCCACTACAGAGGAGTCCACTACAGAGGAGTCCACTCCAGAGGAGTCCACTCCAGAGGAGTCCACTACAGAGGAGTCCACTACAGAGGAGTCCACTCCAGGTCCACTCCAGAGGAGTCCACTCCAGAGGAGTCCACTCAAGAGGAGTCCACTACAGAGGAGTCCACCAAGCTCTGTTGAGAAGAGAGGGAGGATGGGAGTGGTCTGCTAGGATCAGCAGGCCGAGGACTGTGGGAGGGGCATGGCACATTCCTTCTTCCTCACTCCGTTCATGTGTGCGTAGGGCGGTGTGTCAGTGAAGGCTGGTCGCAGCAGGACCTGGGCGACCGCCTCGGGGCCGTTGGACGCAACCTGTCCTGAGGCCCCTGAGCTCTGGGCCGAGGAGGGGCCAGGGGCCCCTGGGGAGCAGGGGGACGAGGGAGCCTGGGGCTGGACCTGCCCAGAGGAGGGGGCTGAAGTGGGGCTGGAGCCCAGCGTTAATGGACCGGCGGGGGCCGTGGAGGCTGGTGTCTGTTGGGAGGGGGAAGGAGGGGGCTGGTTGGGCGGGGCGGACCCGGAGGTGGTGGGGGGGCAGGGGATGGGGGGTCGTGAGGAGGCAGCTGGGCCTAAAGGAACATTCTTCATGTTCTCTACCTCCATGTCCAACTCCTCTGGGTCTGGAAGCTTGTTCTCTTGGCTGTAAAAGAAACTCATCTCTCTGAACGGTGGCTCCAGCTCCTCCTTGATGCTGTTAATTATCTCCAGGAACGATGGACGCATCTTAGGGTTGTACTGCCAACACATACGCATTAACTCAAACCTGGTAGGAGAGAGAGATAAGTTAGATATCATCTTAGTAGTGTTTGTGGGTAGCAGTTGTCCTTTCAATTCAAACACCAATATTTAATTAACAGTTTACGTTCCATATCTATAAGTGTGTGTGTGTGTGTGTGTGTGTGTGTGTGTGTGTGTGTGTGTGTACAGTAATACTTGTTTTCCAGACAGGGTTGTTTGTGAAGCATTTATGGTGATGTTGTATTTCCCCCTCTGGTCAATAGATGGCAGTATACTCCACATTACAGCCTCCAGTCAATAGACGGCAGTATACTCCACATTACAGCCTCCAGTCAATAGACGGCAGTATACTCCACATTACAGCCTCCAGTCAATAGACGGCAGTATACTCCACATTACAGCCTCCAGTCAATAGACGGCAGTATACTCCACATTACAGCCTCCAGTCAATAGACGGCAGTATACTCCACATTACAGCCTCCGGTCAATAGACGGCAGTATACTCCACATTCCAGCCTCCAGTCAATAGACGGCAGTATACTCCACATTCCAGCCTCCAGTCAATAGACGGCAGTATACTCCACATTACAGCCTCCAGTCAATAGATGGCAGTATACTCCACATTACAGCCTCTGGTCAATAGATGGCAGTATACTCCACATTACAGCCTCCAGTCAATAGACGGCAGTATACTCCACATTACAGCCTCCAGTCAATAGACGGCAGTATACTCCACAATACAGCCTCCAGTCAATAGACGGCAGTATACTCCACATTACAGCCTCCAGTCAATAGATGGCAGTATACTCCACATTACAGCCTCTGGTCAATAGATGGCAGTATACTCCACATTACAGCCTCCGGTCAATAGACGGCAGTATACTCCACAATACAGCCTCCGGTCAATAGACGGCAGTATACTCCACATTACAGCCTCCAGTCAATAGATGGCAGTATACTCCACAATACAGCCTCCAGTCAATAGACGGCAGTATACTCCACATTACAGCCTCCAGTCAATAGACGGCAGTATACTCCACATTACAGCCTCTGGTCAATAGATGGCAGTATACTCCACATTACAGCCTCCGGTCAATAGACGGCAGTATACTCCACATTACAGCCTCCAGTCAATAGACGGCAGTATACTCCACATTACAGCCTCCAGTCAATAGACGGCAGTATACTCCACATTACAGCCTCCAGTCAATAGACGGCAGTATACTCCACAATACAGCCTCCAGTCAATAGACGGCAGTATACTCCACATTACAGCCTCCAGTCAATAGACGGCAGTATACTCCACATTACAGCCTCCAGTCAATAGACGGCAGTATACTCCACATTACAGCCTCCAGTCAATAGACGGCAGTATACTCCACATTACAGCCTCCAGTCAATAGACGGCAGTATACTCCACATTACAGCCTCCAGTCAATAGACGGCAGTATACTCCACATTACAGCCTCCGGTCAATAGACGGCAGTATACTCCACATTACAGCCTCCGGTCAATAGACGGCAGTATACTCCACATTACAGCCTCCGGTCAATAGACGGCAGTATACTCCACAATACAGCCTCCGGTCAATAGACGGCAGTATACTCCACATTACAGCCTCCAGTCAATAGACGGCAGTATACTCCACATTACAGCCTCCAGTCAATAGACGGCAGTATACTCCACATTACAGCCTCCAGTCAATAGACGGCAGTATACTCCACATTACAGCCTCCAGTCAATAGACGGCAGTATACTCCACATTACAGCCTCCAGTCAATAGACGGCAGTATACTCCACATTACAGCCTCCAGTCAATAGACGGCAGTATACTCCACATTACAGCCTCCAGTCAATAGACGGCAGTATACTCCACATTACAGCCTCCAGTCAATAGACGGCAGTATACTCCACATTACAGCCTCCAGTCAATAGACGGCAGTATACTCCACATTACAGCCTCCAGTCAATAGACGGCAGTATACTCCACATTACAGCCTCCAGTCAATAGACGGCAGTATACTCCACATTACAGCCTCCAGTCAATAGACGGCAGTATACTCCACATTACAGCCTCCAGTCAATAGACGGCAGTATACTCCACATTACAGCCTCCAGTCAATAGACGGCAGTATACTCCACATTACAGCCTCCAGTCAATAGACGGCAGTATACTCCACATTACAGCCTCCAGTCAATAGACGGCAGTATACTCCACATTACAGCCTCCAGTCAATAGACGGCAGTATACTCCACATTACAGCCTCCAGTCAATAGACGGCAGTATACTCCACATTACAGCCTCCAGTCAATAGACGGCAGTATACTCCACATTACAGCCTCCAGTCAATAGACGGCAGTATACTCCACATTACAGCCTCCAGTCAATAGATGGCAGTATACTCCACATTACAGCCTCTGGTCAATAGATGGCAGTATACTCCACATTACAGCCTCCGGTCAATAGACGGCAGTATACTCCACAATACAGTATACTAATATACTGTCCACACGCGCCAATTTAATTCCACTAAATTATGCAAATGAACCTATAGACCGATAGGCATGACCAGTTAAATATATTTACATCAACTGGTATTGCCATCAATTAACAGGCTAAAAAAGAATTATTTCTCTATTTTGTCTTCAATTTTATTTATCGGCTTTTCAAATTTGTTGGGGTCAAAAGCCGGCTATTAGCGGCTAGTGGAAAGCCTGGTGTGGGTTAGGGTTAGGGTTAGGCTATTAGCGGCTAGTGGAAACCCTGGTGTGGGTTAGGGTTAGGGTTAGGGTTAGGCTATTAGCGGCTAGTGGAAACCCTGGTGTGGGTTAGGGTTAGGGTTAGGCTATTAGCGGCTAGTGGAAACCCTGGTGTGTGTGAGTGACTCACAGCATGCCGGCTATTAGCGGCTAGTGGAAAGGGTTAGGGTTAGGGATAGGGGTTAGGGTTAGGGGTTAGGGTTAGGGTTAGGTGTGACTCACAGCATGTCGGGGCAGTTGTCTGGTTTGTCTAGTAGTCCTCCCTCCATAACGAAGGGTTAGGGTTAGGGTTAGGGGTTAGGGTTAGGGTTAGGGTTAGGTGTGACTCACAGCATGTCGGGGCAGTTGTCTGGTTTGTCTAGTAGTCCTCCCTCCATAACGAAGGGTTAGGGTTAGGGGTTAGGGTTAGGGTTAGGGTTAGGTGTGACTCACAGCATGTCAGGGCAGTTGTCTGGTTTGTCTAGTAGTCCTCCCTCCATAACGAAGGGTTAGGGTTAGGGGTTAGGGTTAGGGTTAGGGTTAGGTGTGACTCACAGCATGTCGGGGCAGTTGGGTTAGGGTTAGGGTTAGGGATAGGGTTAGGGTTAGGGGTTAGGGTTAGGAGTGACTCACAGCATGTCGGGGCAGTTGTCTGGTTTGTCTAGTAGTCCTCCCTCCATAACGAAGGGTTAGGGTTAGGGGTTAGGGTTAGGGTTAGGGTTAGGTGTGACTCACAGCATGTCAGGGCAGTTGTCTGGTTTGTCTAGTAGTCCTCCCTCCATAACGAAGGGTTAGGGTTAGGGGTTAGGGTTAGGGTTAGGGTTAGGTGTGACTCACAGCATGTCGGGGCAGTTGGGTTAGGGTTAGGGTTAGGGATAGGGTTAGGGTTAGGGGTTAGGGTTAGGGTTAGGAGTGACTCACAGCATGTCGGGGCAGTTGTCTGGTTTGTCTAGTAGTCCTCCCTCCATAACGAAGGGTTAGGGTTAGGGTTAGGGGTTAGGGTTAGGGTTAGGGTTAGGGGTTAGGGTTAGGGTTAGGTGTGACTCACAGCATGTCAGGGCAGTTGTCTGGTTTGTCTAGTAGTCCTCCCTCCATAACGAAGTGCAACACCTGCTCATTAGACATCCCCTGGTAGGGCTGCTCTGCTAGCGTGGCCATCTCCCATAACACCACCCCAAAAGACCTGCAGAGAGAGAGAGAGGAGACAGGGTTACAATCAATTTCAATCAATTTTATTTTATATAGCCCTTCGTACATCAGCTAATATCTCGAAGTGCTGTACAGAAACCCAGCCTAAAACCCCAAACAGCTAGTAATGCAGGTGTAGAAGCACGGTGGCTAGGAAAAACTCCCTAGAAAGGCCAAAACCTAGGAAGAAACCTAGAGAGGAACCAGGCTATGAGGGGTGCCCAGTCCTCTTCTGGCTGACACACACCCTAACCCTACACACCCTAACCCTTATTACACCCATAAACACTATACACACGAACCCGGACATCACCCGAACCCGACACAAACAAAGAAACAGAACCAACAAAACCCGAAACACGAAAACCGAAAAGACAAAACGAAAACCAGAACCACACACAGAAAAACGAAACAACAGAACCGACACACCAGAACACAGGACACAAACCGAAACACAAGAAACAGAACAAAACCCGAAAACCGACACACCCGAACCGAAACCCAACCGAAAACAGAACACCAAACCGAGACACCAAACCCGACACACCCGAACTCCGAAACACCCGAACGAAAACCGAACCAAAAGAACACGACACACCCGAAACCCGAGACACCCGAACCCGAACACCCGAACCCCGACAACAACCAGAACACCCCACAACACCCGAACCCGACACACCGAAAAACCCGAAAACACAAACCAGAAAATGACACACCTGAAAACCAGAGAACCCGAGACACCAACCAGAAAACCAAACCGAAACCCGAACTCAGAAAATAACCCGAACCAGCAAACCCGAAACCGAAAACACCAAACGAGACAACCCGAACCAGACACACCCGAAACCCGAAACCCGAGAACACCGAAAACGAAGAACCCGAACCGAACACCGAACCCGAGAGACACCCGAACCGAACACACCGAACAAGAACAAAACCGAACCCGAGAACACCCGAACCAACACACCGAAAAAAAACCCGAAAACGACACCCGAAACCCGAGCACCCGAACGAAACAAGACCCGAGAAAACCGAACACAACACCCGAACCGAAAACCCGAACCCGACCACACCGAAACCCGACAAGACACCCGAAACCCCGACAACCCTAAAACGAAACCCAGAAAACCGAACCCAGAAACACCCGGACACCGACACGACACACTACCGAAAGAAAACCGAACCGAGGACACCCGAACCGACACACCCGAAACCTGAACACCCGAACCAGAGGACACCCGAACCGAACACACCCGAACAAACCGAAACAGACACCGAACCGAACACCCAGAACCCGACACACCCACCCGAAACCCGAACCCGAGACACCCGAACCCGAAAAGGAAAACAGAAACCCAGACAACCAGAAAGGACACACCAACAAGACAGAAGAGGACACCAACAGAAAAGAGACACCGAAACAGAAACACAACCAAGAACCAGAACCAGACAACCCGAAAAGAACACCCAAAAAACAACCCGAACGAGAAAAGAAAGCCAACCGACAGAACCCGAGAAACACCCGAAAAACCGACAAACAACAAACAGAGACAACCCGAACCCGACACACCGAACCCGAAACCGAAACCAGAGACACCCGAAACCGAAAGACAAACATGAAAAACCGAAACACCCGAAACCCGAGACACCGAAAAAAACCCAGACACACACGAACCAGAGACACACGAACCGAGACACCCGATAACCCGGAACACCCTAAGAGACACCCGAAACCCGAGACACGAAAGAAACACCCGAACCCAGACACCGACAAAACCCGACACAGACACCGAGACAACCCAACCCGAAAAGACAACCGGAAAACAACCGAACAAAAACCAAACCAGAAAAACACAGAACACCGAACCAAACAAAAAAACAAACCCGAACGAACACGAACACAAAAAAGAACCAACCGAGAACACCCGAAAGACAAGAGAAACCCGAAAACATACACAACCAACACCTACACAACCCTAACACTAGAAACCCAACCAGACAACCCGAACCACGAAACTCAAAACACCAGAACAAACCCACCAACCAACCCGAGACACCCGATAACCCGTACAACCCCCAACACCCACACACCCTGAACTACACACCCAATCCCAACACCAAACCATAACCCAACCCTAACACACCCTGAACCGACACACCCTACCCAACACCCAAAACCCGACACACCCTAAACCCGATACACCGAAACCGATAGCAACCCGTACCCAAGACCCTAACCGAAACCTACCGTATACCCGTAACCCGAACCATACTAACCCTAATACGACACACCCTAAACCGTAACACCCGTAACCTAAACCATAACGATAACCTACAACCTGAACCCTACACACCCTAACCCTACACACCCTAACCTATACACCCTAACCCTATACACCCGTAACCCTGTAACACCCTAAACCCTACACACCCTAATACAGAACTACTAAGCCTGTATATACCTTCGTAAAGCTGTATATAGCCTGTAAGACCCCGTATGAGCCCGTATAGAGCCGTATATAGCCCGTATAAGCCTGTTGATGATAGCCTGTATAGAAACCGTACAGACCTGTAAGAGCCTGTACATAGCCTGTACAGAGCCTGTAGATAGCCTGATATAGCTGTATATAGCCTGTATAGAGCCTTTAGAGCCTGTATAGCTGTAATAGCCTGTATAAGCCTGTATAGAGCCTGTATAAGCTATAGAGCCTGTAAAGCCTGTAACTAGCCTTATAAGCCTGTAGAGCCGTAATAGCCGTATAAGCCTGTATATAGCCCTTATAGGCCTGAATAGCCCGTATAGAGCCTGTATAGAGCCTGTATATAGCCTGTATAGAGCCTGTATAAGCTGTAATAGCCTGTATAGAGCCGTATAGAGCCCGTATATAGCCCGTAAATAGCCGTAAAGCCTTCGTATAAGCTATATAGCCTGTATAGAGCCTGTTACAGAGCCTGTAATAAGCCTGTAATAGCCTGTATATAGCCTGTATAGAGCCTGTATAACTGTATAAACCTGTATATAGCCGTATAGAGCCGGTATAGAGCTGTATATAGCTGTATATAGCCTGTATAGAGCCGTTATAGGTAGCCTGTATAGAGCCTGTATAAGTGTATATGCTGTATAGAGCCTGTATAGAGCTGTATAGCCCGTATATAGCCTGTATATAGCCTGTATATAGCTGTATAGAGCCTGTATATAAACCTGTATAGAGCTGTATAAGCCTGTATATAGCCTGTATATAGCCTGTATATAGCTGTATATAGCCTGTATAGAGCCTGTTAGAGCTGTATATAGCCTGTATATAGCTGTATAGAGCCTTAATAGCTGTATAGAGCCTGTATAGAGCCTGTATATAGCCTGTAATAGGAGGCCTGTATATAGCCCGTATAGAGCCTGTATAGAGCCTGTATAGGCCTGTATATAGCCTGTATAGAGCCCGTATATGTGTATAGGCCTGTATAGAGCCTGTATATAGCTGTATAGAGCCTGTATAGGCCTGTATATAGCCTGTATAGAGCTGTATAGAGCCTTTTATATAGCTGTATATAGCCTGTATATAGAGCCTGTATATAGCCTGTATATAGCCGTATAGAGCCTGTATAAGCTGTATATAGCTGTATATAGCCTGTATAGAGCCTGTATTAGCCTGTATAGAGCCTGTTATAGCCTGTATAGAGCCTGTATATAGCCTGTATATAGCCTTTGGCTGTATATAGCCTGTATAGCTGTATAGCCCGTATAGAGCCTGTATATAGCCTGTATATAGCCTGTATATAGCTGTATAAGCCTGTATATAGCTGTATAGGCCTGTATAGAGCCTGTAATAGCCTGTATAGAGCCTGTATATAGCCTGTATATAGCCTGTATAGAGCCTGTCTATAGCCTGTATATAGCCTGTATATAGCTGTATAGAGCTGTATATAGCCTGTATAGAGCCTGTATAGAGCCTGTATATAGCCTGTATAGAGCCTGTATAGAGCCTGTATAGAGCCTGTATATAGCCTGTATATAGCCTGTATATAGCCTGTATATAGCTGTATATAGCTTGTATATAGCTGTATATAGCCTGTATATAGCTGTATATAGCCTGTATATAGCCTGTATAGAGCCTGTCTATAGCCTGTATAGAGCCTGTATATAGCCTGTATATAGCTGTATAGCCTTATATAGCCTGTATATAGCCTGTATATAGCCTGTATAGAGCCTGTTTTTTATAGCCTGTATATAGCTGTATAGGCTGTAATAGCCTGTATATAGCTGTATAGAGCCCGTATAAGCCTGTATATAGCCCGTATATAGCATGTGATATAGCCTGTATATAGCCTTGTAGCCTGTATGTAGCCCGTATATAGCCCGATATAGCCTGTATATAGCCTGTATGAGCCTGTATATAGCCGTATAGAGCCTGTATATAGCCTGTATAAGCCTGTATTAGCCTGTATATAAGCCTGTATATAGCCTGTCTATAGCCTGTTATAAACCTGTATATAGCTGTATAGAGCCTGTATATAGCCTGTATAGCGTATGAGCCTGTATAGAGCCTGTATATAGCCTGTATATAGCCTGTATATAGCTGTATATAGCCTTGTAATATAGCCTTATATCCTGTATATAGCCTGTATATAGCCTGTATATAGCCTGATAAGCTGTATAGCCGTCTATAGCCTGTATAGAGCCTGTATATAGCCTGTATATAGCCTGTATATAGCCTGTATATAGCTGTATAGAGCCTGTATATAGCCTGTATAGAGCCTGTATAGAGCCTGTATATAGCCTGTATATAGCTGTATAGAGCCTGTATATAGCTGTATATAGCCTGTATAGAGCCTGTATATAGCTGTATAGAGCCCGTATATAGCCTGTATAGAGCCTGTATATAGCCTGTATATAGCCTGTTAGTAGCCTGTATATAGCCTGTATAGAGCGATAGCTGTATATAGCCTGTATAGAGCCTGTATAGAGCCTGTATATAGCCGTATAGCGAAGCCTGTATAGAGCCTGATATAGCCTGTATATAGCCTGTATATAGCTGTATGAGCGTATAGCCTGTATATAGCCTGTATATAGCGTATAGAGCCTGTATATAGCCTGTATATAGCTGTATAAACGATGAGCCTGTATAGAGCCTGTATATAGCCTGTATAGCTGTATAGAGCCTGTATATAGCCGTATATAGCCTGTATAGGCCTGTATAATAGACTGTATATAGCTGTATAGAGCCTGTATATAGCCTGTATAGAGCTGTATATGAGCCTGATATAGCCTGTATATAGCCTGTATTAGCCTGTATAGAGCCTGTCTATAGCCTGTATATAGTGATAAGCTGTATAGAGCCTGTATAGAGCTGTATAGAGCCTGTATAGAGCCTGTTTTATAGCGTATTTTATTTATATAGATGATTAGCTGATCGAGCCTGTATAGCAGTGATAAGCCTGTATAAGTCTGTATAGGCCTTTATGAGCCTGTGTATAGCCGTAAGGCTGTAAGAGCCTGTAATATACGTATGGCCAGTATAAGCCATAAGCTGTATAGTAGCACGATTGCCTGTATGGTCCTGCATAGAGCCTGTAATAGCCTGTATAAGCGTAAGAGCTGTATATCGCCTGTACTAGCTGTCTCAAGCCTGATAGAGCCGGTGTCTATATAGCCTATAGAGCCGGATATACCTGGTATAAGCCTGTAGGAAGAGAGGGAGGGAAGGGAGAGGAAGAGGGAGAGCAGAAGGGAGGCCGTATAGAGGTAAGAGCGTTATATAGGGAGAGAGCGTAGAGGGGGCGGGATAGATGTAGAGAGACTGAATAGCTGGAAGGAGAGCAGAAGAAGAGCCGTATAAGGGTGAAGGAGAGCCGTAAGGAGAAAGGATAGAGAGGAGAAGCTATAGAGAAGAAGGATGTTAGTAAGGGTGTAGTAGGTAAGACGTTATAGCAGCGGTTAGTAGGATACATAGTATAATAGTCATAGGATAGATAAGTGATATTGTAGTCATTGGTAGAGTGAACTGTTATGTATTGGTTTAGTAGTGTACACTCTGTTTACTGTCATTTGGTTTAGTAGTGTACACTCTGTTTACTGTCATTTGGTTTAGTAGTGTACTCTGTTTACTGTCATTTGGTTTAGTAGTGTACACTCTGTTTACTGTCATTTGGTTTAGTAGTGTACACTCTGTTTACTGTCATTTGGTTTAGTAGTGTACACTCTGTTTACTGTCATCTGGTTTAGTAGTGTACACTCTGTTTACTGTCATTTGGTTTAGTAGTGTACACTCTGTTTACTGTCATTTGGTTTAGTAGTGTACACTCTGTTTACTGTCATTTGGTTTAGTAGTGTACACTCTGTTTACTGTCATTTGGTTTAGTAGTGTACACTCTGTTTACTGTCATCTGGTTTAGTAGTGTACACTCTGTTTACTGTCATTTGGTTTAGTAGTGTACACTGTTTCTGAGAAGGAAAAGGTGGAGCAGTTTGAGTCTAATATAAACGGTAGTGAGGCCTACTGGTCAGCTCTGCCTTAAACAGACCGACAGAAGCTGGACTGGGACTTGTTCCCCTCTCTCTCAAAACATCTACAGGCTAAATGGCTTCCCAACGGGGGACACATGGAGAGAGGGAGAGAGGGGGGCTTTTCTACAGGGTTGGTTTGGCTCCATTCCTTTTAAACGGAGTCACTCCTGGAAGTCAACTACTAAAGACATTCTCCAGAATGGATAAATCCTCATTGAAATGAGAAGGTGAATAGTTGAATGGTGAAGTTACCAGACGTCAGAGGTAGTGGTGAACACTCCGTCTTTAAGGGACTCGGGGGACATCCATCGGACCGGCAGCAACCCCTTCCCTCCTTTACGGTAGTAGTCTGTCTCATAGATGTCTCTGGTCATACCAAAATCTACACACACAGGGAAGACGGGGAAAATGGCTTCAAATGTCATTATCTGCAGAAACAGCTGTTCACATCAATATACTAGGCTAAATTACAAGTCTAATTGAATTGTATTTATTTAGGAGGATGTCTGGGTGTGTGTTTTGTGTGTGTGTGTGTTGTGTGTGTGTGTGTGTTTTGTGTGTGTGTGGTTTGTGTGTGTTTTGTGTGTGTTGTGTGTGTGTGTGGTTTTTGTGTGTGTGTGTGTGTGTTTGTGGGTGTTGTTTGTGGTGTGTGTTTTTGTGTGTGTGTGTGTGTTTTGTGTGTTTGTGTGTGTGTGTGTGTGTGTGTGTGTGTATGTGTGTGTGTCTTGTGTGTGTATTGTGTGTGTGTTTGTGTGTGTGTCTTGTGTGTGTTTGTGTGTGTCTTTGTGTGTTTGTGTGTGTCTGTGGTGTTGTGTTGTTTTGTGTGTGTGTTTTGTGTGTATTGGTGTGTGTTGTTGGTGTGTTTGGTCTGTGTGGTCTCTGTGTGTGTGTTGTGTGTGTGGTGTGTGTGTGTGTGTGTGTGTCTCTGTGGTGTTTGTGTTATGTGTGTGTGTTGTGTGTGTGGGGTGGTTGGTATGTGTGTGGGTATTATGAAGGTGTGGTGTGTGGTGTGTTTGTGGTGGTGTTGGGGGTCTGTGTGTGTCTCCTGTTGTGTGTGGTGTGCCCGGTGTGGTGGTTGTGTGTGTGTGTGGGTGTGGTGTGTGATTGTGTGTGTGGGTCTTGTGTGGTGTGATGTGTGTGTGTGGGTCTGGGTGTTTGTGTGTTTGTATGTTGTCTGTTGTGTCTAGTGTGTGTGTGTGTGTGTGTGTGTTTGTGTTGGGCTGTGTTGGTTCTGTGTTGTGTGTGTGTGTGTGTGTTGTGTGTTGTGTGTTGTGTGTGTGGTGTGTGGTGTGATGTGTTGTGTGTGTTGTGTGTGTGTGTGTGTTCCGTACCCCCTATCTTGACGGTGTAGTCGGCTCCCACCATGCAGTTCCTAGCGGCCAGGTCTCTGTGGACAAACTTGTTAGCGTTGAGGTAAGACATCCCGTCAGCTATCTCCCCAGCCATCTGAATAATCTCCTTCAGAGGAGGGAGGTTGGCACTGTAGGACTGGGACGGCTGGAGGAGGAGAGAGGAGGAGAGAGGAGGAGAGAGGAGGTGAAGAGCATGACAGAGTAGGAAGGTTCAGGTAGGGAGAGAGGGTGAGGTATTGAAGGGTTAGGGGGTAGGGGTTAGGGGTAGTGTAGGGCAACTAGGTAACTTACGTCTTTAGCCTGTAACGTAAGGGTGCCGGAGGGTGTGTTTTACGGGCTCCTAACCAACTGTGCAATTCTGTTCGTTTTTTTGCATTGTTTGTAACTTATTTTGTACATAAAGTTGATGCTACCGTCTCTTATGACTGAAAAGAGCTTCTGGACATCAGAACACTGATTACTCACCTCGAACTGGACAAAGATCATTTATTTAATGAGTCCGATGTGAAGGATATATAATTAGTCGGCGAGTGGGTAACCCGCCTCTACCATCCGTCCTATTGGCCAACGTGCAATCACTGGAGAATAAACTGGACGAGCTCCGTTCGAGACTATCCTACCAACGGGACATTAAAAACTGTAACATCTTATGTTTCACCGAGTCGTGGCTGAACGACGACACGGATAATATTCAGTTGGCTGGGTTTTCCGTGCATCGGCAGGACAGAACCGCTACATCTGGTAAGACGAGGGGTGGGGGGGTGTGTCTATTTGTCAATAACAGCTGGTGTCTAATATTAAGGAAGTCTCAAGATTTTGCTCGCCTGAGGTAGAGTACCTCATGATAAGCTGTAGACCCACTATCTACCAAGAGAGTTTCATCTATATTATTCGTAGCCGTTTATTTACCACCACAAACCAATGCTGGCACTAAGACCGCACTCAACAAGCTGTGTAAGGCCATAAGCAAACAAGAAAATGCTCATCCAGAAGCAGTGCTCCTAGTGGCCGGGGACTTTAATGCAGGCAAACTTAAATCTGTTTTACCTCATTTCTACCAGCATGTCACATGTGCAACCAGAGGAAAAAAACTCTAGACCACCTTTACTCCACACACAGAGACGCATACAAAGCTCTCCCTCGCCCTCCATTTGGCAAATCTGACCATAACTCTATCCTCCTGATTCCTGCTTACAGCAAAAACTAAAGCAGGAAGTACCAGTGACTCGGTTAATAAGGAAGTGGTCAGATGACGCGGATGCTACGCTACAGGACTGTTTTGCTAGCACAGACTGGAATATGTTCCGGGATTCACCTCAGTCACCAGCTTCATCAATAAGTGCATTGTCCCCACAGCGACCGTACGTACATATCCCAACCAGAAGCCCTGGATTATAGGCAACATCTGCACCGAGCTAAAGGGTAGAGCTGCCGCTTTCAAGGAGCTGGACACTAATCCGGACACTTATAAGAAATCATACTATGCCCTCAGACGAACCATCAAACAGGCAAAGCGTCAATACAGAACTAAGATTGAATCCTACTACACCGGCTCTGATGCTCGTCGGATGTGGCAGGACTTGCAAACTATTACAGATTTCAAAGGAAAATCCAGCCGCGAGCTGCCCAGCGACACGAGCCTACCAGACGGGCTAAATGCCTTTTATGCTCGCTTCGAGGCAAGCAACATTGAAGCATGCATGAGAGCACCAGCTGTTCCGAATGACTATGTGATCACGCTCTCCATAGCCGATGTGAGCAAGACCTTTAAACTGGTCAACATTCACAAGGCCGCCGGGCCAGACGGATTACCAGGACGTGTACTCAGAGCATGCACGGACCAACTGGCAAGTGTCTTCACTGACATTTTCAACCTCTCCCTGACCGAGTCTGTAATACCTACATGTTTCAAGCAGACCACCATAGTCCCTGTGCCCAAGAAAGCGAAGGTAACCTGCCTAAATGACTACCGCCTCGTAGCACTCATGTCGGTAGCCATGAAGTGCTTTGAAAGGCTGGTCATGGCTCACATCAACACCATCATCCCGGAAACCCTAGACCCACTCCAATTCGCATACCGCCCCAACAGATCCACAAGATGACGCAATCTCAATCGCACTCCACACTGCCCTTTCCCACCTGGACAAAAGGAACACCTATGTGTGAATGCTGTTCATTGACTACAGCTCAGCGTTCAACACCACAGTGCCCTCCAAGCTCATCACTAAGCTAAGGACCTTGGGACTAAACACCTCCCTCTGCAACTGGATCCTGGACTTCCTGACGGGCCGCCCCCAGGTGGTAAGGGTAGGCAACAACACATCTGCCATGCTGATCCTCAACACGGGGGCCCCTCAGGGGTGCGTGCTTAGTCCCCTCATGTACTCCCTGTTCACCCATGACTGTGTGGCCTAGCACGACTCCAACACCATCATTAAGTTTGCTGATGACACAACAATGGTAGGCCTGATCACCGACAACGATGAGACAGCCTATAGGGAGGAGGTCAGAGACCTGGCAGTGTGGTGTCAGGACAGCAACCTCTCCCTCAACGTGAGCAAGACAAAGGAGATGATCGTAGATTACAGGAAAAGGAGGGCCGAACACGCCCCCATTCACATCGACGGGGCTGTAGTGGAGCGGGTTGAGAGTTCCAAGTTCCTTGGTGTCCACATCACCAACAAACTATCACGGTCCAAACACACCAGTCGTGAAGAGGGCATGACAAAGCCTATTCCCCCTCAGGAGACTGAAAAGATTTGTCATGGGTCCCCAGATCCTCAAAAAGCTCTACAGCTGCACCATCGAGAGCATCCTGACCGGTTGCATCACCGCCTGGTATGGCAACTGCTCGGCATCCAACCGTACGGGGCTACAGAGGGTAGTGTGTACGGCCCAGTACATCACTGGGGCCAAGCTTCCTGCCATCCAGGACCTATATACTAGGCAGTGTCAGAGGAAGGCCCACATTTTTTTCCAAAACTCCAGTCACCCAAGTCATAGACTGTTCTCTCTGCTACCGCACGGCAAGCGGTACCGGAGCACCAAGTCTAGGTCCAAAAGGCTCCTTAACAGCTTCTACCCCCAAGCCATAAGACCGCTGAACAATTCATCAAATGGCCACCTGGACTATTTTCATTGAAACCCCCCCCCCCTTCATTTTTACACTGCTGCTACTCGCTGTTTATTATCACTTTACCCCTACCTACATGTACATATTACCTCAACTAACCTGTACCTCCGCAAATTGACTCTGTACCGGTACCCCCTGTATATAGCCTCGTTATTGCTATTTTATTGTGTTACTTTTTATTTAATTTTTTACTTTAATTTATTTAGTAAATATTTATGGAACTGCATTGCTGGTTAAGGGCTTGTAAGTAAGCATTTCAAGTAAGTATTCGGCACATGTGACAAATACAATTTGATTTGTAGTGATCTCAGGTGACTAGGGGTAGGGGTTAGGAGTCAGGATGAGGGGTTAGGGGTTAGGGGTAGGTAACTTACGTCTTTAGCCCGTAGTGACCTCAGGGACTAGGGGTCAGGGGTCAGGATGAGGGGAAGGTAACTTACGTCTTTAGCCCGTAGTGACCTCAGGGACTAGGGGTAGGGGTCAGGGGAAGGTAACTTACGTCTTTAGGCCATAGTGACCTCAGGGACTAGGGGTAGGGGTCAGGGGTCAGGGTGAGGGGTAGGTAACTTACGTCTTTAGCCCGTAGTGACCTCAGGGACTAGGGGTAGGAGTCAGGGGTCAGGATGAGGGGTAGGTAACTTACGTCTTTAGCCCGTAGTGACCTCAGGGACTAGGGGTAGGGGTCAGGATGAGGGGAAGGTAACTTACGTCTTTAGCCCGTAGTGACCTCAGGGACTAGGGGTAGGGGTCAGGGGGAAGGTAACTTACGTCTTTAGCCCGTAGTGACCTCAGGGACTAGGGGTAGGGGTCAGGGGTCAGGATGAGGTGTAGGTAACTTACGTCTTTAGCCCGTAGTGACCTCAGGGACTAGGGGTAGGGGTCAGGATGAGGGAAGGTAACTTACGTCTTTAGCCCGTAGTGACCTCAGGGACTAGGGTAGGGGTCAGGGGTCAGGGTGAGGGGTAGGTAACTTACGTCTTTAGCCCGTAGTGACCTCAGGGACTAGGGTAGGGGTCAGGAGTCAGGGTCAGGATGAGGGGTAGGTAACTTACGTCTTTAGCCCGTAGTGACCTCAGGGACTAGGGTAGGGGTCAGGGGTCAGGATGAGGGGAAGGTAACTTACGTCTTTAGCCCGTAGTGACCTCAGGTGACTAGGGGTAGGGGTCAGGGGTCAGGGTGAGGGGAAGGTAACTTACGTCTTTAGCCCGTAGTGACCTCAGGGACTAGGGGTAGGGGTCAGGGGTCAGGATGAGGGGAAGGTAACTTACGTCTTTAGCCCGTAGTGACCTCAGGGACTAGGGGTAGGGGTCAGGGGTCAGGGTGAGGGGTAAGGTAACTTACGTCTTTAGCCCGTAGTGACCTCAGGGACTAGGGGTAGGGGTCAGGGGTCAGGATGAGGTGTAGGTAACTTACGTCTTTAGCCCGTAGTGACCTCAGGTGACTAGGGGTAGGGGTCAGGGGTCAGGATGAGGTGTAGGTAACTTACGTCTTTAGCCCGTAGTGACCTCAGGGACTAGGGGTAGGGGTCAGGATGAGGGGAAGGTAACTTACGTCTTTAGCCCGTAGTGACCTCAGGGACTAGGGGTAGGGGTCAGGGGTCAGGGTGAGGGGTAGGTAACTTACGTCTTTAGCCCGTAGTGACCTCAGGGACTAGGGGTAGGGGTCAGGAGTCAGGGGTCAGGATGAGGTGTAGGTAACTTACGTCTTTAGCCCGTAGTGACCTCAGGGACTAGGGGTAGGGGTCAGGGGTCAGGATGAGGGGAAGGTAACTTACGTCTTTAGCCCGTAGTGACCTCAGGTGACTAGGGGTAGGGGTCAGGGGTCAGGGTGAGGGGAAGGTAACTTACGTCTTTAGCCCGTAGTGACCTCAGGGACTAGGGGTAGGGGTCAGGGGTCAGGATGAGGGGAAGGTAACTTACGTCTTTAGCCCGTAGTGACCTCAGGGACTAGGGGTAGGGGTCAGGGTCAGGGTGAGGGTAGGTAACTTACGTCTTTAGCCCGTAGTGACCTCAGGGACTAGGGGTAGGGGTCAGGGGTCAGGGTGAGGGGTAGGTAACTTACGTCTTTAGCCCGTAGTGACCTCAGGGACTAGGGGTAGGGGTCAGGGTGAGGGGTAGGTAACTTACGTCTTTAGCCCGTAGTGACCTCAGGGACTAGGGGTAGGGGTAGGGGTCAGGGATGAGGGGTAGGTAACTTACGTCTTTAGCCCGTAGTGACCTCAGGGACTAGGGGTAGGGGTCAGGGGTCAGGATGAGGGGTAGGTAACTTACTCTTTAGCCCGTAGTGACCTCAGGGACTAGGGGTAGGGGTAGGGGTCAGGGTAGGAGTGAGGGGTAGGTAACTTACGTCTTTAGCCCGTAGTGACCTCAGGGACTAGGGGTAGGGGTCAGGATGAGGGGTAGGTAACTTACGTCTTTAGGCCGTAGTGACCTCAGGGACTAGGGGTAGGGGTTAGGGGTCAGGATGAGGGGTAGGGGTAGGTAACTACGTCTTTAGCTCGTAGTGACTTCAGGGACTAGGGGTAGGGGTCAGGGGTCAGGATGAGGGGGTAGGTAACTTACGTCTTTAGCCCGTAGTGACCTCAGGGTGACTAGGGGTAGGGGTCAGGGGTCAGGGTGAGGGTTAGGGGTAGGTAACTTACGTCTTTAGCCCGTAGTGACCTCAGGGACTAGGGGTAGGGGTCAGGGGTCAGGGTGAGGGGTAGGTAAACTTACGTCTTTAGCCCGTAGTGACCTCAGGGACTAGGGGTAGGGGTCAGGGGTCAGGATGAGGGGTTAGGGGTAGGTAACTTACGTCTTTAGCTCGTAGTGACTTCAGGTGACTAGGGGTAGGGGTCAGGGGTCAGGATGAGGGGTAGGTAACTTACGTCTTTAGCCCGTAGTGACCTCAGGGACTAGGGGTAGGGGTCAGGGTCAGGTGAGGGTTAGGGGTAGGTAACTTACGTCTTTAGCCTGTAGTGACCTCAGGGACTAGGGGTAGGGGTCAGGGGTCAGGATGAGGGGTAGGTAACTTACGTCTTTAGCCCGTAGTGACCTCAGGGACTAGGGGTAGGGGTCAGGGGTCAGGGTGAGGGGTAGGTAACTTACGTCTTTAGCCCGTAGTGACCTCAGGGACTAGGGGTAGGGGTCAGGGGTCAGGGGATAGGTAACTTACGTCTTTAGCCGTAGTGACCTCAGGGACTAGGGGTAGGGGTCAGGGGTCAGGGTGAGGGGTAGGTAACTTACGTCTTTAGCCCGTAGTGACCTCAGGGACTAGGGGTAGGGGTCAGGGGTCAGGATGAGGGGTAGGTAAACTTACGTCTTTAGCCGTAGTGACTCAGGGACTAGGGGTAGGGGTCAGGGGTCAGGGTGAGGGGTAGGTAACTTACGTCTTTAGCCCGTAGTGACCTCAGGGACTAGGGGTAGGGGTCAGGGGTCAGGGTGAGGGGTAGGTAACTTACGTCTTTAGCCCGTAGTGACCTCAGGGACTAGGGGTAGGGGTCAGGGGTCAGGGTGAGGGGTAGGTAACTTACGTCTTTAGCCCGTAGTGACCTCAGGGACTAGGGGTAGGGGTCAGGGGTCAGGGATGAGGGGTAGGTAACTTACGTCTTTAGCCCGTAGTGACCTCAGGGACTAGGGGTAGGGGTCAGGGGTCAGGGTGAGGGGTAGGTAACTTACGTCTTTAGCCCGTAGTGACCTCAGGGACTAGGGGTAGGGGTCAGGGGTCAGGATGAGGGGTAGGTAACTTACGTCTTTAGCCCGTAGTGACCTCAGGGACTAGGGGTAGGGGTCAGGGGTCAGGGTGAGGGGTAGGTAACTTACGTCTTTAGCCCGTAGTGACCTCAGGGACTAGGGGTAGGGGTCAGGGGTCAGGATGAGGGGTAGGTAACTTACGTCTTTAGCCCGTAGTGACCTCAGGGACTAGGGGTAGGGGTTAGGGGTCAGGATGAGGGGTAGGTAACTTACGTCTTTAGCCCGTAGTGACCTCAGGGACTAGGGGTCAGGGGTCAGGGTGAGGGGTTAGGGGTAGGTAACTTACGTCTTTAGCCCGTAGTGACCTCAGGGACTAGGGGTAGGGGTCAGGATGAGGGGTAGGTAACTTACGTCTTTAGCCCGTAGTGACCTCAGGGACTAGGGGTAGGGGTCAGGGGTCAGGATGAGGGGTAGGTAACTTACGTCTTTAGCCCGTAGTGACCTCAGGTGACTAGGGGTAGGGGTCAGGGGTCAGGATGAGGGGTTAGGGGTAGGTAACTTACATCTTTAGCCCGTAGTGACCTCAGGGACTAGGGGTAGGGGTCAGGGGTCAGGGGTCAGGGTGAGGGGTAGGTAACTTACGTCTTTAGCCCGTAGTGACCTCAGGTGACTAGGGGTAGGAGTCAGGGGTCAGGATGAGGGGTAGGTAACTTACGTCTTTAGCCCGTAGTGACCTCAGGGACTAGGGGTAGGGGTAGGGGTCAGGATGAGGGGTAGGTAACTTACGTCTTTAGCCCGTAGTGACCTCAGGGACTAGGGGTAGGGGTCAGGGGTCAGGGTGAGGGGTAGGTAACTTACGTCTTTAGCCCGTAGTGACCTCAGGGACTAGGGGTAGGGGTCAGGGGTCAGGGTTGAGGGGTAGGTAACTTACGTCTTTAGCCCGTAGTGACCTCAGGGACTAGGGGTAGGGGGGTCAGGGATGAGGGGTAGGTAACTTACGTCTTTAGCCCGTAGTGACCTCAGGGACTAGGGGTAGGGTCAGGGGTCAGGTGAGGGGTAGGTAACTTACGTCTTTAGCCCGTAGTGACCTCAGGGACTAGGGGTAGGGGTCAGGATGAGGGGTAGGTAACTTACGTCTTTAGCCCGTAGTGACCTCAGGGACTAGGGGTAGGGGTCAGGGGTCAGGATGAGGGGTAGGTAACTTACGTCTTTAGCCCGTAGTGACCTCAGGTGACTAGGGGTAGGGGTCAGGGGTCAGGGGTCAGGGTGAGGGGTAGGTAACTTACGTCTTTAGCCCGTAGTGACCTCAGGGACTAGGGGTAGGGGTTAGGGGTCAGGGTGAGGTGTAGGTAACTTACGTCTTTAGCCCGTAGTGACCTCAGGTGGCTCTTCAGATCTCCTTTAGTCATCAGCTCCATGATGACCAAGGTGGGCTGGCCCTGCGAAACCACGCCCAGCAGACGCACCTGCACCAATCACAGCACACAATTGACATCAGTGGTCAGAGCCCACATCCTGAACTGACAGACAGATGTCAGAGATCACTTTGTGGGCTCCTTATTTGTTCACAGGAACATAAGACATGACAGGGTGTGTGGAGTTTTAGGTCAACATTTAGCCTCAGATGAGGTAACATTACGTCTTATGTTGTCTCAATGTACACTACCGTTCAAATGTTTGGGGTCACTTAGAAATGTCCTTGTTTTCGAAAGAAAAGCAAAATTTTTGGCCATTAAAATAACATCAAATTGATCAGAAATACAGTGTAGACATTGTTAATGTTGTAAATGGCTATTGTACCTGGAAACGGCTGATTTTTAATGGAGTATCTACATAGGCGTACAGAGGCCCATTATCAGCAACCATCAGTCCTGTGTTCCAATGGCACGTTGTGTTTGCTAATCCAAGTCTATCATTTAAAAAGACTAGTTGATCATTAGAAAACACGTTTGCAATTATGTTAGCACAGCTGAAAACTGTTGTGCTGATTAAAGAAGCAATAAAACTGGCCTTCTTGAGACTAGTTGAGTATCTGGAGCATCAGCAATTGTGGGTTCGATTACAGGTTCAAAATGGCCAGAAACAAATAACTTTCTTCTGAAACTCGTCAGTCTATTCTTGTTCTGAGAAATGAAGGCTATTCCATGCGAGCAATTGCCAAGAAACTGAAGATCTCGTACAACGCTGTGTACTACTCCCTTCACAGAACAGCGCAAACTGGCTTGAACGGGCTCTAACCAGCTAGAAAGAGGGTGAAAGACTGCATAGTGTCATTAACTTTACCCGAAAAACCAGTCTCAACGTCACAGCGCAAGAGGACATACTCCGAGGATGCTGTGACTCTTCAACTGGCAGCTCATATAGTCCCGCAAAACACAGTCTCACAGCAACAGCGAAAGGGCATCGGATGCTGATCTGCAGAGTTGCAAGAAAAAGCACATCTCAGACTGGCCGTGTTAAATGAAAAGATTAAGATGGGCAAAAGAACACAGACAGTGGACAGAGAAGCATTGGAAAAAGGGTTATGGACAGATGAATCGAAGTTTGAGGTGTTCGGATCAGACAAAGAGAACATTTGTGAGACGCAGACCAAATGAAAAGATGCTGGAGGAGTGCTTGATGCCATCTGTCAAGCATGGTGGAGGCAATGTGATGGTCTGGGGGTGCTTTGGTGGTGGTAAAGTGGGAGATTTGTACAGGGTAAAAGGGATCTTGAAGAAGGAAGGCTATCACTCCATTTTGCAACGCCATGCCATACCCTGTGGACGGCGCTTGATTGGAGCCAATTTCCTCCTACAACAGGACAATGACCCAAAGCACAGCTCCAAACTATGCAAGAACTATTTAGGGAAGAAGCAGTCAGTTGGTATTCTGTCTATAATGGAGTGGCCAGCACAGTCACCGGATCTCAACCCTATTGAGCTGTTGTGGGAGCAGCTTGACCGTATGGTACGTAAGAAGTGCCCATCAAGCCAATCCAACATGTGGGAGGTGCTTCAGGAAGCATGGGGTGAAATCTCTTCAGATTACCTCAACAAATTGACAACTAGAATGCCAAAGGTCTGCAAGGCTGTAATTGCTGCAAATGGAGGATTCTTTGACGAAAGCAAAGTTTGAAGGACACAATCATTATTTCTAACCTTGTCAATCACTACATTTCCTATGCATTTTGCTATATTTCCTATTCAAACCCATTTCATGTATGTTTTCATAGAAAACAAGGACATTTCTAAGTGACCCCAAACTTTTGAACGGCAACGTATCTCTCTGCTGTGTTGTGTGGTGTTGTGTGTGTGTGCATCTCTCCTGCGTCGTACCACGTGATGACAGTTGAACTCCTTCATGACAGAAGCTTCATTGAGGAACTCTATTCTCTCTCTCATGCTGGCTGACTCGTTCACCGTCTTAATGGCCACGCACGTCTCTGGCTCGCCCTTGACTACTCCCTTAGCGATGCCCTCGTACACCATGCCAAACGACCCCTGACCCAGCTCTCTGTTCATAGTGATCTGCTCCCTCAACACCTCCCATTCATCTGGTACATACACTGGGAGAGACAGGAGGAGAGGACGGGGTTAATGGAAAAGGGTATCACACACTACACAACTCACAGTACCACACACTACACAACTCACAGTACCACACACTACACAACTCACAGTACCACACACTACACAACTCACAGTACCACACACTACACAACTCACAGTACCACACACTACACAACTCACAGTACCACACAACCTGAGTGCAAAGCTGTCATCAAGGCAAGGGGTGGCTATTTGAAGAATCTCAAATATAAAAATTATTATATGATTTGTTTAACACTTTTTTGGTTACTACATGATTCCATATGTGTTATTTCATAGTTTTGATGTCTTCACCATTATTCTATAATGTAGAAAATAGTAAAAATAAAGAAAAACCCTGGAATGAGGAGGTGTTCTAATACTTTTGACCGGAGGTGTACATGTACTTCCTCTCTGTCTCCATCAGGGGATATGGTCAGAGACAACATGTACTTCCTCTCTGTCTCCATCAGGGGATATGGTCAGAGACAACATGTACTTCCTCTCTGTCTCCATCAGGGGATATGGTCAGAGACAACATGTACTTACTCTCTGCAGCGCTGAAGTATTCAGGGTTGACTGATGCGTACAGAACTCCATTCCCCAGTCTATCACTGTTCCTGTACACACACACACACACACACACACACACACACACACACACACACACACACACACACAGACACAGACAAACACACACACACACACACACACACACAGGGTTAGCAGCGTTACACAGCATCCCAAACTGCACCCTATATAGTGCACTGCCCTGTGGGCTATGGTCAAAAGTAGTGCACTATTTAGGGAACCTTCCAACTAATGATGGCTCACCTCACACTACCTAGAGAGACAGCCTGTCATTTACTAAAGAACCTTCCAGCTAATGATAGCTCACCTCACACTACCTAGAGAGACAGCCTGTCATTTACTAAAGAACCTTCCAACTAATGATAGCTCACCTCACACTACCTAGAGAGACAGCCTGTCATTTACTAAACAACCTTCCAGCTAATGATAGCTCACCTCACACTACCTAGAGAGACAGCCTGTCATTTACTAAATAACCTTCCAACTAATGATGGCTCACCCCACACGACCTAGAGAGACAGCCTGTTATTTACTAAAGAACCTTCCAGCTAATGATAGCTCACCTCACACTACCTAGAGACAGCCTGTCATTTACTAAAGAACCTTCCAACTAATGATAGCTCACCTCACACTACCTAGAGAGACAGCCTGTCATTTACTAAAGAACCTTCCAACTAATGATGGCTCACCTCACACTACCTAGAGAGACAGCCTGTCATTTACTAAAGAACCTTCCAGCTAATGATAGCTCACCCCACACGACCTAGAGAGACAGCCTGTCATTTACTAAACAACCTTGCAGCTAATGATAGCTCACCCCACACTACCTAGAGAGACAGCCTGTCATTTACTAAACAACCTTCCAGCTAATGATAGCTCACCCCACACTACCTAGAGAGACAGCCTGTCATTTACTAAAGAACCTTCCAACTAATGATGGCTCACCTCACACTACCTAGAGAGACAGCCTGTCATTTACTAAACAACCTTCCAACTAATGATAGCTCACCTCACACTACCTAGAGACAGCCTGTCATTTACTAAACAACCTTCCAACTAATGATAGCTCACCCCACACTACCTAGAGAGACAGCCTGTCATTTACTAAACAACCTTCCAGCTAATGATAGCTCACCCCACACGACCTAGAGAGACAGCCTGTCATTTACTAAAGAACCTTCCAGCTAATGATAGCTCACCTCACACTACCTAGAGAGACAGCCTGTCATTTACTAAAGAACCTTCCAACTAATGATAGCTCACCTCACACTACCTAGAGAGACAGCCTGTCATTTACTAAAGAACCTTCCAGCTAATGATAGCTCACCTCACACTACCTAGAGAGACAGCCTGTCATTTACTAAAGAACCTTCCAGCTAATGATGGCTCACCTCACACTACCTAGAGAGACAGCCTGTCATTTACTAAAGAACCTTCCAGCTAATGATAGCTCACCTCACACTACCTAGAGAGACAGCCTGTCATTTACTAAAGAACCTTCCAACTAATGATAGCTCACCTCACACTACCTAGAGAGACAGCCTGTCATTTACTAAAGAACCTTCCAGCTAATGATAGCTCACCTCACACTACCTAGAGAGACAGCCTGTCATTTACTAAAGAACCTTCCAACTAATGATAGCTCACCTCACACTACCTAGAGAGACAGCCTGTCATTTACTAAAGAACCTTCCAGCTAATGATAGCTCACCTCACACTACCTAGAGAGACAGCCTGTCATTTACTAAAGAACCTTCCAACTAATGATAGCTCACCTCACACTACCTAGAGAGACAGCCTGTCATTTACTAAAGAACCTTCCAGCTAATGATAGCTCACCCCACACGACCTAGAGAGACAGCCTGTCATTTACTAAAGAACCTTCCAGCTAATGATAGCTCACCTCACACTACCTAGAGAGACAGCCTGTCATTTACTAAAGAACCTTCCAACTAATGATAGCTCACCTCACACTACCTAGAGAGACAGCCTGTCATTTACTAAAGAACCTTCCAGCTAATGATAGCTCACCCCACACGACCTAGAGAGACAGCCTGTCATTTACTAAAGAACCTTCCAGCTAATGATAGCTCACCTCACACTACCTAGAGAGACAGCCTGTCATTTACTAAAGAACCTTCCAACTAATGATAGCTCACCTCACACTACCTAGAGAGACAGCCTGTCATTTACTAAAGAACCTTCCAGCTAATGATAGCTCACCCCACACTACCTAGAGAGACAGCCTGTCATTTACTAAAGAACCTTCCAGCTAATGATAGCTCACCCCACACGACCTAGAGAGACAGCCTGTCATTTACTAAAGAACCTTCCAGCTAATGATAGCTCACCTCACACTACCTAGAGAGACAGCCTGTCATTTACTAAAGAACCTTCCAACTAATGATAGCTCACCTCACACTACCTAGAGAGACAGCCTGTCATTTACTAAAGAACCTTCCAGCTAATGATAGCTCACCCCACACTACCTAGAGAGACAGCCTGTCATTTACTAAAGAACCTTCCAGCTAATGATAGCTCACCTCACACTACCTAGAGAGACAGCCTGTCATTTACTAAAGAACCTTCCAACTAATGATAGCTCACCTCACACTACCTAGAGAGACAGCCTGTCATTTCCTAAAGAACCTTCCAGCTAATGATAGCTCACCTCACACTACCTAGAGAGACAGCCTGTCATTTCCTAAAGAACTTTCCAACTAATGATGGCTCACCTCACACTACCTAGAGAGACAGCCTGTCATTTACTAAAGAACCTTCCAACTAATGATAGCTCACCTCACACTACCTAGAGAGACAGCCTGTCATTTCCTAAAGAACCTTCCAGCTAATGATAGCTCACCTCACACTACCTAGAGAGACAGCCTGTCATTTACTAAAGAACCTTCCAACCCTCTGTATTAAAGTGTGAAAAACAGCTTTCTATTACAGAAGTGGTATTAAACATCTCAGAGTGAAAACACACCTCTCTGCTACCACACACACACTATATATAACCACACTACAGCCACGTTCAGCTCAATGACGCTGTCGCTGCCTGGTTTTAGGACTGACGTAGACAGGGACAGACAGACAGACAGTCTTACTTCTTCCTGTTGAAGATGGTGAATGTGGCCAGTAGACAGATGATCAGGACTGCTACCATGGGAACAACGATCATGATGTAGAGATAGTTCTCATAACCTGGTGGAGCAGGAGAGACACATTTAATACAGGTGTTACATACTCTGGTGTTAACATGTGATAAGGTATTACATACACTCTAG
Source organism: Coregonus sp. 'balchen' (assembly GCA_902810595.1). Taxonomy (NCBI): domain Eukaryota; kingdom Metazoa; phylum Chordata; class Actinopteri; order Salmoniformes; family Salmonidae; genus Coregonus; species Coregonus sp. 'balchen'. The sequence goes on from LR778284.1 coordinate 674,432, forward strand.
TGTTAACATGTGATAAGGTATTACATACACTCTGGTGTTAACATGTGATAAGGTATTACATACACACTGGTGTTAACATGTGATAAGGTATTACACACTCTGGTGTTAACATGTGATAAGGTATTACATACACTCTGGTGTTAACATGTGATAAGGTATTACATACACACTGGTGTTAACATGTGATAAGGTATTACATACACTCTGGTGTTAACATGTGATAAGGTATTACATACACTCTGGTGGTAACTAACTAACATGTGATAAGGTATTACATACACTCTGGTGTTAACATGTGATAAGGTATTACATACACTCTGGTGTTAACATGTGATAAGGTATTACATACACTCTGGGGTTAACATGTGATAAGGTATTACATACACTCTGGTGTTAACATGTGATAAGGTATTACATACACTCTGGTGGTAACTAACTAACATGTGATAAGGTATTACATACACTCTGGTGTTAACATGTGATAAGGTATTACATACACTCTGGTGTTAACATGTGATAAGGTATTACATACACTCTGGGGTTAACATGTGATAAGGTATTACATACACTCTGGTGGTAACTAACTAACATGTGATAAGGTATTACATACACTCTGGTGTTAACATGTGATAAGGTATTACATACACTCTGGTATTAACATGTGATAAGGTATTACATACTCTGGTGTTAACATGTGATAAGGTATTACATACACACTGGGGTTAACATGTGATAAGGTATTACATACTCTGGTGTTAACATGTGATAAGGTATTACATACACTCTGGGGTTAACATGTGATAAGGTATTACATACACACTGGGGTTAACATGTGATAAGGTATTACATACTCTGGTGTTAACATGTGATAAGGTATTACATACACTGGTGTTAACATGTGATAAGGTATTACATACACTGGTGTTAACATGTGATAAGGTATTACATACTCTGGTGTTAACATGTGATAAGGTATTACATACACTCTGGTGTTAACATGTGATAAGGTATTACATACTGTGGTGTTAACATGTGATAAGGTATTACATACACTCTGGTGTTAACATGTGATAAGGTATTACATACTCTGGTGTTAACATGTGATAAGGTATTACATACACTCTGGTGTTAACATGTGATAAGGTATTACATACACTCTGGTGTTAACATGTGATAAGGTATTACATACACTCTGGTGGTAACTAACTAACATGTGATAAGGTATTACATACACTGGTGTTAACATGTGATAAGGTATTACATACACTCTAGTGTTAACTAACATGTGATAAGGTATTACATACACACTGGTGTTAACATGTGCTAAGGTATTACATACACACTGGTGTTAACAAACTAACATGTGATAAGGTATTACATACACTCTGGGGTTAACATGTGATAAGGTATTACATACACTCTGGGGTTAACATGTGATAAGGTATTACATACACTCTGGTGTTAACATGTGATAAGGTATTACATACACACTGGTGTTAACATGTGATAAGGTATTACATACACTCTGGTGTTAACATGTGATAAGGTATTACATACACTCTGGTGTTAACATGTGATAAGGTATTACATACACTCTGGTGTTAACATGTGATAAGGTATTACATACACTCTGGTGTTAACATGTGATAAGGTATTACATACTCTGGTGTTAACATGTGATAAGGTATTACATACACTCTGGTGTTAACATGTGATAAGGTATTACATACTCTGGTGTTAACATGTGATAAGGTATTACATACACACTGGTGGTAACTAACTAACATGTGATAAGGTATTACATACACTGGTGTTAACATGTGATAAGGTATTACATACACTCTGGTGGTAACTAACTAACATGTGATAAGGTATTACATACACTCTGGTGTTAACATGTGATAAGGTATTACATACACTCTGGTGTTAACATGTGATAAGGTATTACATACACTCTGGTGTTAACATGTGATAAGGTATTAAATACACTCTGGTGTTAACATGTGATAAGGTATTACATACACACTGGTGGTAACTAACTAACATGTGATAAGGTATTACATACACTGGTGTTAACATGTGATAAGGTATTACATACACTCTGGTGGTAACTAACTAACATGTGATAAGGTATTACATACACTCTGGTGTTAACATGTGATAAGGTATTACATACACTCTGGTGGTAACTAACTAACATGTGATAAGGTATTACATACACTCTGGTGTTAACATGTGATAAGGTATTACATACACTGGTATTAACTAACATGTGATAAGGTATTACATACACTGGTATTAACTAACATGTGATAAGGTATTACATACACTGGTATTAACTAACATGTGTTAAGGTATTACATACACTGGTATTAACTAACATGTGATAAGGTATTACATACACTGGTATTAACTAACATGTGATAAGGTATTACATACACTGGTATTAACTAACATGTGATAAGGTATTACATACACTGGTATTAACTAACATGTGATAAGGTATTACATACACTGGTATTAACTAACATGTGTTAAGGTATTACATACACTGGTATTAACTAACATGTGATAAGGTATTACATACACTGGTATTAACTAACATGTGTTAAGGTATTACATACACTGGTATTAACTAACATGTGTTAAGGTAAGACGGCATTCATCAACAAGTGTTCAAGGTGATTATTAGTGTCACGCCCTGGCTCTGGGGACTCTAATATGTTGAGCCAGGGTGTGTAAAGTATATGTGTTTTGTTCTAGGTTTCACATTCTAGTATTGTTTGTCTATGTTGGCCAGTGTGGTTCTCAATCAGAGGCAACGTGATTCAGCTGTTGCTTGTTGTCTCTGATTGAGAACCATACTTTAGCAGCCTGTTTCCCCACAGAGTTTGTGGGATCTTGTTTCTAGTCTGTTGTGTTAGACCGTGAACTGTCACGTTATCGTTTTGTTGTTTTTTGATCGTGTCTCTAATAAAGAGTATGTTTGCCTGCAACGCTGTGCCTTGGTCCTCATCTCTGTTAGACGATCGTGACAGAAGATCCCACCAGAACTGGACCAAGCAGCCTAGTGAGGAGCAGAGAGGGTGGACTTGGGAACAGTGGAGGAAGAGCTTCGACTGGGTCAAGCCGAATGAGGAGCTGAATGGCGGGAATTGGAAGCAGAAGAGCGAGAGTTGGGCGAGAACTATAGAGGCCTGGCCCACGGGGAAGAGAGACTCCCAGAAATTTTTTAGGGGGGGGGCTCACGACGTCGGGGCAGCAGGAGGCCGCGATAGAGCGGCCCAGCGGGTTGGCAGAGGAGGCCGCCAGGTTACGGGGGCCACTGGTCGAAGAGGGGATGGAAGGTGTAGAGGCACGGCGAGAGGTACTGGGGTGTGTTGCCAGTCCGGTCCGGCCTGTTCCTGATCCCCACGTAGGGCCAGTGGTGTGTGTTCCCAGTACGGTCCGGCCTGTTCCTGCCACTCGCACCAAGTCTACGGTGCGCGTCGCCAGCTCGGCCCGGCTGTTCCTACTCCCCGCACCAAGCCTGTGGTGCGCTTCGTCAGCCCGGTCCGGCCCGCTCCTGCTCCCCGCACCAAGTCAGTGGTGCGTTTCGTCAGCCCGGTCCGGCCCGCTCCTGCTCCCCGCACCAAGTCAGTGGTGCGTTTCGTCAGCCCAGCTCGGCCCGTTCCTGCTCCCCGCACCAAGTCAGTGGTGCGTTTCGTCAGCCCGGTCCGGCCCGCTCCTGCTCCCCGCACCAAGTCAGTGGTGCGTTTCGTCAGTCCGGCTCGGCCCGCTCCTGCTCCCCGCACCAAGTCAGTGGTGCGTTTCGTCAGGCCGGCTCGGCCCGCTCCTGCTCCCCCACACCAAGCCAGTGGTGTGCGTCGTCAGTCCGGCACGGCCCGTGCCTGTTCCACCGGTGGCTGGTCCGGCACCGGTCAGATGCTTCACGCCAGAGCTAGAGCAATCCGCTCCACCAGTGTGCAGTCCAGCTCCGGCCAGCGGGGCCAGACCGGACCAGGGGTACTTTGGGGGGTTGGAGAGGGAGCGGGGATCAGGCCCGGAGCCGGATCCGCCGCCTAAGCGGAGTGCCCACCCGGTCCCTCCCCTGTGGTATTTGGTGGGCGCGGTCGGAGTCCGCGCCTTTAGGGGGGGGTACTGTCATGCCCTGGCTCTGGGGACTCTAATATGTTGAGCCAGGGTGTGTAAAGTATATGTGTTTTGTTCTAGGTTTCACATTCTAGTATTGTTTGTCTATGTTGGCCAGTGTGGTTCTCAATCAGAGGCAACGTGATTCAGCTGTTGCTTGTTGTCTCTGATTGAGAACCATACTTTAGCAGCCTGTTTCCCCACAGAGTTTGTGGGATCTTGTTTCTAGTCTGTTGTGTTAGACCGTGAACTGTCACGTTATCGTTTTGTTGTTTTTTGATCGTGTCTCTAATAAAGAGTATGTTTGCCTGCAACGCTGCGCCTTGGTCCTCATCTCTGTTAAACGATCGTGACAATTAGACTTTATACGGGTGGGTCTAATCCTGAATGCTGATTGGTTAAAACAGCATTCAAGACAGTGTCTATTCCACAAGTTACCACCGGCTAAATCTATGACGTTAAAATGCCTATTTACTCTGTTCCATCTGACTGCGCAATCCACTGTCTCAGCAGCCCAGCCAGGCAATTTATAAACTTGATTTCCACTATAAAAAGCATATAGACGTTATCTCACATTTCTTTTAGACCAACATTTAGTTTAACAGCGGAGATTTGTATATACCTTGCTGTCTGTCTCTCAGCCAGTATGGCAATGGAACATTTAGAATGAACGACTGGGTCGCGTCCATAGATACAGAACAAAAAGACTGACCGACTGGGTCGCGTCCATAGATACAGAACAAAAAGACTGACCGACTGGGTCGCGTCCATAGATACAGAACAAAAAGACTGGACCCGACTGGGTCGAGTCCATAGATACAGAACAAAAAGACTGACCGACTGGGTCGCGTCCATAGATACAGAACAAAAAGACTGAACGACTGGGTCGCGTCCATAGATACAGAACAAAAAGACTGAACGACTGGGTCGCGTCCATAGATACAGAACAAAAAAGACTGAACGACTGGGGTAGCGTCCATAGATACAGAACAAAAAGACTGAACGACTGGGTCGCGTCCATAGATACAGAACAAAAAGACTGACCGACTGGGTCGCGTCCATAGATACAGAACAAAAAGACTGAACGACTGGGTCGCGTCCATAGATACAGAACAAAAAGACTGAACGACTGGGTCGCGTCCATAGATACAGAACAAAGACTGAACGACTGGGTCGCGTCCATAGATACAGAACAAAAAGACTGAACGGACTGGGTAGCGTCCATAGATACAGAACAAAAAAGACTGAACGACTGGGTAGCGCCCATAGATACAGAACAAAAAGACTGACCGACTGGGTCGCGTCCATAGATACAGAACAAAAAAGACTGAACGACTGGGTCGCGTCCATAGATACAGAACAAAAAGACTGAACGACTGGGTCGCGTCCATAGATACAGAACAAAAAGACTGAACGACTGGGTCGCGTCCATAGATACAGAACAAAAAGACTGAACGACTGGGTCGCGTCCATAGATACAGAACAAAAAGACTGAACGACTGGGTCGCGTCCATAGATACAGAACAAAAAGACTGAACGACTGGGTCGCGTCCATAGATACAGAACAAAAAGACTGAACGACTGGGTCGCGTCCCATAGATACAGAACAAAAAGACTGAACGACTGGGTAGCGTCCATAGATACAGACACAAAAGACTGAACGACTGGGTCGCGTCCATAGATACAGAACAAAAAGACTGAACGACTGGGTCGCGTCATAGATACAGAACAAAAGATGAACGACGGGGTCGCGTCCATAGATACAGAACAAAAAGACTGAACGACTGGGTCGCGTCCATAGATACAGAACAAAAAGACTGAACGACTGGGTCGCGTCTCTGGCAACCGAACCAATAGAACGAACGACCAGCCGGCTTGGGTAGCAACCCTAGATTTGCGTCGGGACTATATATTGTGGAAGGATTAATAGTATGAATAAATCGATCAAAATAAAGTTTTAAATGAAAATATGTCAATCAATATTAATATGTGGTAGAAGTTGTATAAAAGTGATAATGCCCTCTTGCCAATATATCCTCCAAACACTGGCTTCTCTGGCATATCACTGAAATACACCGAGTATACTAAACATTAGGAACGCCTTCCTAAACACCTTCCCTTTTTTACCCCCAGCCTCAATTTGTCGGGGGCCGTGAACTCTACAGGTGTTGGGAAAACGTTCCACAGGGATGCTGGCCCATGTTGACTCCAATGCTTCCCACGGGGATGCTGGCCCATGTTGACTCCAATGCTTCCCACAGGATGCTGGCCCATGTTGACTCCAATGCTTCCCACGGGGATGCTGGCCATGTTGACTCCAATGCTTCCCACAGGGATGCTGGCCCATGTTTGACGCCTATGCTTCCCACAGGGATGATGGCCCATGTTGACTCCAATGCTTAACCCACAGTTGTGTCAATTTGGCTGGATGTCCTTTGGGTGGGGGGACCATTCTTGATACACACGGAAAACTGTTGAATGTGAAAACCCAGCAGCGTTACAGTTGTGAAGCAAACCGGAGCGCCTGGCACCTACTACCATACCCCCGTTCAAAGCACTCAAATCTTTTGTCTTGCTCATTCACCTCTGAATGGCACACATACACAATCCATGTCTCAATTGTCTCAAGGCTTTAAAAGTCCTTCTTTAACCTGTCTCCTCCCCTTATCTACCTGATTTAATGTTTAACAGTGGCATTTGGCTTTTGCGGTCACCGTATTAACCGCCACACACCGCGTCACGAGTCATTTTTAAGCATCAAATTTCACATGCCATTGGCCAGGCTTGGGCGTGCCGGCCGCGACCGGGAGACCATGGGGCGGCACAACAAATTGGCCCCGCGTCGTCCAGGGTATGGGAAAGGAAATGTGGCCAGGGATGTAGCTCAGTTTGGGGAGCTGGCGTTTGCAAGCCAGGGTTTGTGGGTTCGATTCCCATGGGGGCCAGTATGAATAATAAAAAAAAAATAATGATGCACTCACTAACTGTAAGTTGCTCTGGATAAGAGCGTCTGCTAAATGACGTAAATGTACATGTGTCACGGGAATTAGGCTTCTCCAAGCTCTGATGCTGCTGATGGTCCCTTAGTAGCCTACCAAACCTGCTAACTGCCTGGTACTCAGCACTCTATTGTCCCTCTAATCACTCTGACATCAATGCAAATGTCTTTCGAAAATCTAATCAAACGCTTCATGAGAGCTAATGAGTTCATGTTGCGCAACAGTCTTAGGCTCTGAGTAGGGAGAAAACAAGTGATGGCCTCTATTAAAAAGAGGTCCCTCAGCTTTTATAGGCCCTACTTATTATTCTAACTTTCCCCTATTAAGCACTTGCTTCTTTTACAACAAGTATAGCCTACCCGGCGGCATGAAAATAAACCACGGGAAAACGTCCTCCCGCTATTGGCT